>VZTG01008752.1:54776-233314 GCA_013397845.1 Melanocharis versteri | reverse complement strand
GTTGGTTGGTTGGTTGGTTGGTTGGTTGGTTGGTTGGGCTGGGGTTTTTCTGGGAATTTACTCAATATGCTTGGTTTTTGAAGACTCCATCTTTCTGGCAATGTATCTGAGTAGTAGCTTGTGGGCTGAAAGTGTTCAGCAACAGGATGAAGACACAGCATGAGCACATAAGCTTTCTGTCTGCAGCAAACCTGGCTAAGAGCAAAAAAGGCTTGACTGACAGCGCAGTTCTATTCCAGACAAAACAAAGGTGGAAAAAATAGAAGTATCATGCTTAACATGTATTAGAAATGCTAAAAAATAACAATACCGTGGTCCAAGCAGTTTTCTACTACTGCATGATCTTTCTTTGTCCCTGACAACCAGCTCCTTGCTCCCCCCAGCCTCAACCCTATTGTGCACCCAGCTGCGGTTCCCCTTGCTCTCTGTGTTTGGTCGGGCAGTGGTGCAGGAAGCTGAAGGGTTGGATGTGTCAGAAGAGAAGTTTCCAGCATGAGGGGGAGATCTGGAAAGTGAGAGCACACCCGAAGGCACACGGATGTGTCAGGCACTGGCATCCCTGCAGCATGGTGTGGTGGTGGATCAGGAGACCACGAGCTGAAGAAAGGCTGGAAGGATCACTGCGTCTCGTGTTGGTACAGGTGTGGTTTGCAGAGTTTAGCTATGTACACAGGCATTGTAAACGATATTGTGGAGGGACAATTTCGTTGATCTTTCAGGTAATCATGGTGCATGTGAGTGGTGGAAAGGGCAGCTCACTGCCATTTCCCTGGAACATGGGCGTTTATCCTTCCTGTGGAGCTCTGTGTATATTTTAGAGTGGCATATGAAGAGAGAGGACAGGTTTAGGAGGTGAACTGTGAACATGATGTAACAGGTGGTGAAATACATCAGCTGAAAATAGAGCCTCTGTTGGATGACGGGGTAAAAATCTCTTCATCACCTATTTCATATTTAACACAGGAATATTGCTCTGATGGATATGTGCAGATGAAGGTTGTTGAGGGCAGGACACAGCACACTGTCACAGCACTAGGTCCAGTTCAGTTTGACATTCCAGGTTCTTTGGTGAGGGTTGAATTTGCAATCGGCAAGCATCCATCCTTGTCCTCCACCTGTCAGTAACAGGAGTGACAAAATTCTGCACAGAGCAATGACCTCTTAGCCACTTTTACAAACTGTTTTCAGTTTTCCTCTTGTGCAAGCAGGCACAGCTTTACACCCTGTTGGGGTGTGCCCGTGGCCCTCGGCATCTCTCCAGCCCGGCAGCCAAGGCAGTGACAGCTGGGGAACAAACTCGCTCCGCAGCACAGTGTCCCTCCTGCTCAGCAAACAACCTTTCCTGGAAACAGGCTGTGACAGTGGCACTTCCCCTGTGCTCCCTCTCTCTCTCCTGTTCCCCATCCTCAGCTATGATCTGCCTCATCAGGAAGGCCAGCCAATTTAGGATTTGCACCCTCCCATGCCCTTGCTACTCCCCTGCTGAGGCTAACTAATAGGGAAGCCAATTAACCGCATCTCTGGCATCACGTTTTTAAATAACATGGCATTAATCTGCCAGCATAAATTGTTTTTTAAGGGGAATTCTCTAATTATTTTTGCCGCATTCTGCAGGCTCTCCAGATTCAGGCTGTGCCTGAAGTCAGAAGGAGCTCATACCAATCTTTTCCAGATTTCATTTCAAGCTCTCAATAAGTTTGACAAACCAATTTGGGAATGTCCTCAGTACATATGTTCCCAAATGATATTTTATACAGGACTGCAACATTTTTCCACAAGAGCTGTTGTCAAAGTAAACTCCCCACAATGGGTCTCTATAGGGCAACTGATAGATGCCGATGACATAGACTCAAAGGATTTAAAAATGAAAATAAGCCCGAGGCAGAAGGAGGAGATCACACAGATTTAATACCTCCCTTCTGTTATTTCAGCTTTCTCACAGCCTCTCGGTAAATTCGGGGTCGAAACCTCCTCTGGTCTGACTCATTTGCCTTCTGCTTTCAGTGGCCGGCGGTCAGTGGTTTGCGCAGGGGGAGCCGGCTGAGATGCGCACTCCCGTTTTCCCGGGCGGGGGTGTGCCAGGGATTGTGATCCCTTCAGCCTTCGCCAGTGTCACCGGCTCTCCTGCTGCTGCTGCTCACCCAAAACCGCGGCGCTGGCTCCGGCTGCCATCTAGTGGAACCAGCCCCGTGTTCCTGCCGTGAGCATCTCCGTCCTGCCCCACCTGTCCCCTCTGAGCGCTGCTGCTTCTCAGGTGTACCTGCTGATGACTGCTCGCAGCTGTCTCCATTACAAATATTTTTGCAAGGCTCTTCTCGTAACCCCAGAGCTGCACTTGCTGCATTGCAGTTGCCGACTGCTTGTAATTTATGGGTACCGAGATAGCATCTGCGGGCCCAGATGTGGAACAGGGAGCTCTCCTGCAAGGGGCTGGGGAAATGTGGAACGCCAATACCACATACAGTTGTTCCCTAATATTATTTTTCCTAATTTTGGAAAATAAAAGTTTAGCAGTACAGGCAACTGCCTACTTACGAAAACTAGGCACTGAAAATTGTTTTATTCCTTTGTGGGTCCAATATGATTTATTTTAGTCATTCACATCCTCACTGAAGTAAGGGAAAAAACTTGGTTTCCTCAGGGTTTTTATCATCAGGCTGGGACTGACCATAGTGTTTCCCTAACCCAGCTGAAGGGTTTCCCTCACCAGTGTCAAGGTGTTTTCACACCAGTGCATGCTGCTGGACCACTGGTGTGATCTGGCACTGCAGGTCCTAAGCAAGAGCTAATTCTGGACAGATATCAAAGGGGGTACTTCTGTATTTAATCTTTTGCTGTGGCCAGCAGAAATGTTACACTTTTTCCCTGTTATGTTTGCATTCCTCAGTATTAAACCCAGCATAAAACACATTTCTTCAGACCTCCTAGTGCTCACCCAGCTCTGCATGAACCGTTTCCCTCTGGGCACAGCCAAGTGTCAGGGATTAGTGCTGACCCCCTCGTAGGAGCTCATGGCACATCCAGCTGGGGCGCATCAGTGGGAGCTTCCAAATATTCTTGCCAGGGTCAGGGAGAAAATCAGCAGTTATTCCCACTCCTCACTGATTTTGTATTTGAGAAGGAGGGAGTTGTGCAGAGTTACTCCTAAGCAGAATCCATATTTCTTGCCGGATTTGTGTGTTGCACTCAGAGGAACATGGTAAGCACGTTAGAGGAGCACTCTTGGAGCTGAACTCAGCTCTTCCTGCCCACACTGCCAGGGTCTGTAAAATCCTGCACGAGTGCCCCATGCTGAGCCCCAGTAACTTCAAGAGAAGTCCCAGGATTGGAGTGAGTGCAAAAACGTGCTGGAGATCCACAGAAGTGATAACAGAGAGAGGAACTGAGCCAGTGCTTCACTGTGGGTAAATTTTCAAAGTGATGTCTATAGATCTCTCTGCAGAGCTCTCACTTCCTACTTCTGTTTTTTTTTTTTTTCACAAGCCACTGGCAAGAAAAGAATAGACTTTAAAGTTAATTAGAGAAAACTTAATCAGTTTCATGTGTGTCCTGTTGTATATTTCAAAAGACAAGAAGTTTGCCCTTGCACATGTTCCCATTTCCATGTTCGCACTAAAAAGAAATTGTGATTAATTATTTAAAATCGTGGATAAAAGGGTTTCAGGGAACTGAATCTAATTCAGACACCTGCCCATTTGACCAAGACTGCTCTATTTTATTTTGATCTGGCCTGTTATGCATCGTCTCTGTAGCACTAAAAAATCCTGTGCCTCAGTGTCCCCATCTGCAAAGCAAGAAGAGAAATTGTACCTACCCAATGGAGGTGAAATGAGATAATTGTTCTACAGTCTGCTGCACAATTTCACTCTAACATTTATAAACTTGTACCAGCGCCCACATTTTTTTTAAGAGGAAAAAGTACAGTATTTAATAAAATCCATTTTCAGTTAATTAAATTTTACTTAGATGAGCTGAATATTTTACCCCAAGAATGATCTGTAGAGGTTGAAATAAAATCTTTATGAAAAGGTATGTAAAACCAAATGAAAATATGAAATTTGTTTAATAAGTAAAAAAATGTATTCTGCAGTTCATGAAGAACCTGCTATTTCTACTCCTCTCTCCTCCCTCTCTAACAATTATCATTCTATAGATTTTATCACATTTTGAGAGAGTTTATATAGTTAATTAAGGCACTTCTGCACACTGTGGTGGCTTTTATGCCAGACTATAAATAAGAACATCCTCATGATGTCAAGTGCTTTTTTAGTTGCATTTTGACAACAGGGAACTGGCTCTTGGAATGGTTACATTTGGTAGCTTCATCATGGAGCTTGACCTTACATCCTCTGATGTGGACAGGAATTTTTCATCTGAGTTTGCTGGCATTTGGCTCAAGCCCTGATGGAGCTGTTTGGCTTCTTGCTTCTTATAATCTTCTGAATTAAACACTCTGTAAATCACTGGAATAGTGGTTAAATCACATACCAGCTTATTGCTTATGAATACATTTTGGGCCTCTTTGAAAAGAAAGAACCAGCATTTCATTAAGCAAAGCCGCTATTTGAGCATCAATCACTTCCAAGCTGTGGCAGGTTGAAAGCAGCTCAGCCTGGAAGGCAGTTCAGGAAGGACTCTTGGCTGTGCTGGTGGGAGGAAATCCACTCCAGCAGCTCCACACCATATCATTTCCCCAGGGGATTCGCCACTTGCTCACCCATGTTGGTCACTGCACAGCATTTTTTTTTTTTTTTATTAATGTGAAATGTTCCTTTCTTGTGTAGGCAAAGCAATTCCTACCACACGCTTCTTTCTTCCAGAATCAGTTGTGATGTGGGTGGACACCTTAGAAACCATGTATAGCGATAATAATAAGGAATGGTCCCCTGAGGGGAGGATTTGATATTAAGAATTAGAGTAATGACTTAAAAAAAGAAGAACTTGGGTAATTAATAGTTAGACACAAATATTAGCACTTTAGCAGAGAAAAGCCCAGCAACCAATCTCCTTATGTTACAGAAAAGGTCAATAGCTTAAGGCTCATCAGGAAAAAAAAAAAAAAAAAACAGGAAAGAAGAAAGGTTTGAAGCAAGTTCTCCCATTGTGTTTTTCTGTGACGACACCCCCTGAAATGGAGGCAGGGTTCCTGTTAAAGTCTAAATCTTGAATAAAATGTGCTTCCCTGGTGAGAAACATGCCTGCACTTGGGAATGTTTTCGTGCCTCAGGATGAATGAAGCTCCTCTGGACCCCAGGCTGTGGTCAGCCTCCAAACCACAGTCACTGCCGGAGGGTACACGTGCTTCCTGAACTGCCACCACCAAAAACTAGTTCCTCAGGGTATTCCTCCTTTTTCATACTCAGCAAGGCTGAGTTAGTACAGAGTTTTGACAGAAAAGGGAGATAAAGGTGGATGAAAGATAATTTATAAAATGATGGTGCATAGCACTGACTAACCACAGCCTGTACAATTGCTGCTTCCATGCATCACCTTCCTGGGAATAAAATTGTAGGTGGATTTCCATAGTGGGAATTAGGAATTTTTGTTTGCATTTTTGCCCTAGTGTTCAAGGTCTTGGATGGGGTTTCCGCTAGGATAGGAACAAGAAACACAGTTTTCCCCAGAGAGCTGTTTTTGCTCCGCTGCTGTGGGACTGTGGAGACACCCTGCAGGGTGAGCCTTGATTATTCATTGCTGTGGTTGGGTGATTAACTCTTTCAGCCCACTAAACTCTGGTTTTTGCCAGTGCACTGCTGGTTGATTACACAGCACAAAGAATGTGCATCCTACAAAAAGCAGACTTGTTCCGCCTGTGGGCACCTGAAAAAAAGTCAGTTTTGACGGCCCAAACCTGCAAGATTATGGGCATTTCCTTACTGTTATGGGGTTTAATGAGTTCTGGGCTCAGTCAAGGAGTGAGGGCTGTGTAGGGACCTGTGCCAGCCACTGAGGACTGTACAGTGCCCCACCTCTGAGAAATAAGTAGCAGTCCACGCCACAGCTCTCGTGCAGCCCAGCTGGTCCTGGGGCTCCCTGTTATCCTTGCTGCTTGGGGCTGTGACCCCTCCACAGGTAGCCACTAACCAAATTTAGTAGTCTAAAAATGCCTTGTTATCTCAAAATGGCCATCCTGAACCCCTCGGGAGTTTAAAACATATGGGGAAGAAGGACATGGGGATATTTTGGAAAGATAAGAGGACCCCTGGATGGAAAATGGGATGCTACAGCCAGAATTTTCCTTGGCACAGTAACCACTGAGAAAGTCTCTGGCAAAGGTGATAAAATACCTGGCTGGCAGCCCAGACTGTGTCACTCCAGCCCTGACGCCTCTTCACCCCTTACCCTAACATTTACTGAACCCTCCACTAGAAATTTGAGGCGATAAGACTGGAATAGAAAAGGTTGCTTTCCCATGGCACACACGAGGAGGAGATAAGAGGAATGAAAGGACGTTCCATATGCAGAGGATGAGGGCAGATGTTACACCCCCTTTCGAATGCAAGCATTCCCTCTTGAGTGGGTACTTCAGGTTTAGACATCTCTGTTACGGGGCAGAAGTGCAGAGCTGGAGTGGTGGTTTTGTCCTTTGAATAAGGAGAGTATTTTGCCATCCACTTTTAAACTGTACCCAAAACCAGGCCAATTGTGGTGGTGTTTAAAAGTCATCGTGTCGCTGTTGATAAAAATAGAAATAATGGCACAAATAAGTGTATGCCTTGTTAATTTTAACTGATGATGACACAGTCTGTGTGGGGAGAGGCTGTTTAGAAGGGTGTTTCAATACTCCTGAGAACCTACACACAAACCTCCAGGATCTCCTTATCCTGCTGACATGAGAAGAAGTAAGATTTGCTCAAAGACTTGGTTTTCAAAAAGAAAATGGAGAATACTGAGTCATTCTGGTTTGGTTTGAAACCAAGTAACGCGGGCTGTTAAATTATTTTAGAGCACAAGCCCAAGAATCAATCTCTTGCCCAATTAGAAGTGTGGCCTAGCAGCCAGTGAAGTCTCATTGTAACGAGGCACTTCTGCTGTCTCTGGTGATAGGAGATCATTTCTGTATCTCATTTTATGTACTAATAATCCCATATTGCTCTCTGCAGGCGTCACATCACGGTGCCATATTTTTATTAGTGTTTGAAAGTCAGACAAGGTCAGCTGGATGGAAAACGCTCAGGTTTCATCACAAACATCCTCTCCTGTAGACTGGCAGAGTTGGGCAGAGTTGCTCAGAAGAACCACATTCAACCCAGGGTCACCCAGAAGATCTGCCCAGTTAATTCTTAAACATCTCAGTGCTTATCAAGTTGTTTCTCTTCAACCTGCCTTTTTCTCCCCATATTTTGAATAGCTGATCTTTGGCTAGCTGCAATTCTGGCTAGCCTTCTTTATAGCATTCAAATATTTAGATTTTCATTTTTTCATGACTCTGTTGTAGATAAATACTCTTGAAACCCTGGTAAATCCATTGCCTTACCTCATGTCTTGCGTAGCACTGAGGTCAGAGCTGGCTGAGAAAGCTCTACAGAGTAAAAGAAAATTACATGAGCGAGAGAAAATTGCTTTTAAGTGGTTGCGTTTATCACCTGAGTGCTATTGCCTCTCATTGTCTCTTTCGGAGACAAAATATGACTCCAGGAACAAAAGTTCCTTTTAAAAATACAGTAAAAATTCACTCTGTCTTCTGTGATTTAGAGGGGTCACATGAGAAACACGATAATGTCATCATTTTTAAAGTAATGTTACCAGTATCCAAGGTCCATTTCCACTGTTTGCTTACTCGGGGAAATGCAGAGGTTTTGATCAATGTTTTGCAGTCCTCCAGCCAGCATCACTGCAACCCAGAGCTGTGTACCAGTCTCTGATGCCCTTTTAAATCAGTTTTTTTAGACTAGAAAAGCAAGTCCATGCCATTATTTTACACCATTACCAATAGAAGTTGGTGGCTCCTTTTCCGACAAGTGATTGATTTTTTTGTTTTTGTCCATGGCAGGGGGCTGGAACTAGATGATCTTTAAAGCCCCCTCCAACCCAAACCATTCTATGATTCTATGATTTTAAGGTGGTATTAGTAAAATGCCAGGTCTTGCAGGCTCAGTACCAAATATTGCATTGATGGGGGTTACAGACACAGGCAGACTATAATAAAAAAACGCTGAGCTCGTATTGTTGGCCTGAACCCAAAAGAATTGCCAAATGAGAGACAAATGCTTTAGATTCTCTTGCTTTTTAGCTTTTTATACTCTAAATCCATGGAATTCATTCATCTTCAAAAAAATGGTTGGTGAGTGCTGATGTTTTTAAGAGCAGCTGAATGAATTGATGTGCATCTGCAGTTGAAATTAATAAGTTCAAATTGCTTTCATCACCTCCTTCTACTTTTGTTCATTGAAAAGTGCTGTAAGGAAAATATGTGTGTGTGTGATTGTGTGAATTAAATATTTAATAGTGGATGAGCCTAGATGAATGGAAGAGCCTTTCCCATCTAATTAGGCACTTTTATTAGAATTCCAGGAGGGTTCTTTTAGTTGCATCTTCTAACAGTCTGATTTCTTGATTATCTGTTCTGGCAAGTCTTTATTCCCATTTGTATGATATTTTATTCTATCTCACTGTGAGTCTCAGCAGGGCTCTGTATCTCTTGGGGAGAAATTTTCTTAATGGCACCTGTCTTCTCTTCTCCTTGGTGAATTTTGAAGTAAACAAGTCATTTAATTGTGTCAAGTCATTAAAAACAACTCATTAAAATTGTGTGTTTGCTACTCAAGGAATTGCATTCCTGCCTCTGAGAAATCTTTCCCCCTTCCTCCATGTCCTTATCTATGGTTCTTTGTACATTTATTAATTAACCTGTATGTTTTACATGCTTTTATTTGGTTTTGCATATTTTCTCCGGTTTGCTTTTTTTTTTCTCTCATCATGCATCAAAACTTCTTAAATACTAAGAAGTTTCCAGTTCTTTATTGCCCTTCTGGATTTAGTCTCTGTTTTATTCTCTTTTCTTTCCTTCTTTCTAAGGGAGAAGAAATCTGTCTTAGCTGCTGTCCAATTTATGTTATTAGAAGTAGATGTGAAGACATTGAGTTCTGGTGCTGAGACAGATAGTTTAGATAGATAGATAGTTTTTTATAGTTAACCATAAAAAGTGCCTAAAGTGCTGTGAGCTGATGTCCTTAGGACTGTTGTCTTTCAAAATATTCAGTGCTGGCATGATGCAGATAACAAGAGGGGATATTTCCGCCTCCCCCACATGTTTTTGTAGCTGTCTTTATTTCTTCAACTTTTATAAATGAATGACATTTAACCTACTAATTACACAGTAAATATTTTCCAAAATTATGACATAGTGAAGCAAGGAGGTTCAAATTTTTCCCCTGTAAAGCATATATACATAGTTTATATTATTTCTTTAGAGGATGGACATACCAGAGCAGCCTTTGGTGCAAATTGCTGCATTTTTGTTCACAGTGACAGCATATTCAAAGAATTTCCATACCAATCCTCTTGTTCTGTATTTGAAATTAAAATTAAGTTATGAAAATAGACCACAGAAAAACAGCCTATACCATACCCCAGAATCTGACTGCTTTTATCAGTTTCAGACTTTTTCAGTCTGGCATTGTAAAATATTCTTCTTGAAGTAAAGGGAGACACTCCCTCAATTATAGTGGAAAATTTTTGGGTATTTTTAAGTTGCTTTTGAAGAACTTTATACAGAAGAGTTAATCATGTTTATGCTCAGAAGAACCAGTGCCATGAAGTCTCTGAGGGAAATTTGCTTTCTTTAGGAGAAAATGTCAGAAGAGGGAACATAAAGATATAAAAATTTCAGCAAAAACCAGTACAAACTCTTTCAAACAAGTTCCTCATTAATAACGGTAATTTTTAAAGTCAAATGCAGGTAACACAAGATTGATTAGTTTGTTTTATTCTACATACTTTTTCTAAGCTCAATTGCAAGCAAAGATGACTTGGCAGTCAGCACTCTGCTTGCACTCAGGAACTTTCCTTGTTTGGAAATTTTGAGGGGAGACTTCTTGGCTTAAATAAGCAAACTTAAATAAGCAAATTTCGCAATTTGTTACTTCAGTAATGTTTCTGAACGTGGTGCTGAAGTCACGCCTGTATCTGGAGCAATTTAACAGCCTCTGGTCCAGACAATGTCATTTTAATGTGGAAGAGTTTATGTAGCACCTGCTCCATCTCTGTCTGACCTAAAACGTATTATTCCCTTCTTTCTCAGGCTATAAGATCAATCATTTTAAAATATGCAAGAAATAATGGCAACAGTTTAATAAGGCCTAGCCATTCCTTTGGCTGGAAATTAAGATTAAGGCTCTTTTTTGTGAGGAAATAATGAAAATATTGTGAGGATGCAGTGAAGCTGGTTCTTCATCCAAACCAGGAGCCAGAGGTGTACAGACTGCCTTCGGAATTGCCCATTTCCAAGCCAGCATCCTGCACAAATGAGCCCACAAGGGACAGGCTCAAATCCAAACAAGCCCTGATTATGAGGGTCTGTGAGGAGCACTGGCTCTTTGGAGAGGCTGGGATGACCCATAATATTGATTGACTCGGGAAAAAAAGTACAAAGGAATTTTAAGCAACCTGTTTTGGAGGAGAAGGAAGGGTGTAGCTATGGAAGACTATAGTTCAATAGGAATAACATACTTCCCAGAACTTGACTGGCATGAGATCCCATTTATGCAACCCTTATAAAATGGAAGAGTGCTCCTGGGACACAGGTGTGCTTTTGGTTTGACTCCCCTACAGGGATTTAACAAAGGAGAGTTAAATGACCAGAATAGCACGAGATAATTGGAAATGTGTTTGATAAATGCTCTCCAAAAGGGTTTTTCAGTTTGAGCACACCAAGAGCTTTCTCAAAGAGAGCGTCACAGAGCTGTGGCCATCCTGCCCAGAGCAGCTGTGTAGACAACTCTTCCTCCTCCTTCTCTCTCTAGGTGATATAATAACCCAAAGAAGTTAAGTTATAGTTAGTTAGGACATAGTTTGCCCAGAGAAATAGTGGATACCCCATCCCTGGAAGTGTCCAAGGCCAGGCTGGATGGGGCTTGGAGCAGCCTGGTCTGGTGGGAATCATCCCTGCCCATGGCAGGGGGCTTGGAATGAGATGATCTTTAAGGTCCTTTCCAACCCAAAGCAGTCTGTGAGTCTTTGATAATGGCTTTGCAGATGGGTTACCTGGGGCCTGCAGAGCAGGAGCCCATGCATATTCCACCATGGACCACGAACCCAGTGGAGCCCAAATCCATGTGTGGGAATCTGATCTTTCACAGTGAGGTTCCCGAGTGAGTGAACTCCATTTCCATGCCACTTCGGGCTTGCTGGCAGCACCGTTTCCCCTGGCCACTGCTGGTGCAGCCCATCTCCAGGTAACTCCTGCAGTTTCTCTGAAGCCTGGGAGATCAGGAGGGAAGTCTTCTCAACCCCCTTGCATGTGGTACTGAACTTTGCTGCAGGTGGGTGAAGGACTGGGGCTGTTTCAAGGATGAAGGTTCTCTTCAAAAGATGAGAAACAAGCCAAAATCTACCAAGATGAATATGTCCATCTCTCAGGACCATTTGTGGGGGAGAACTAGGATCTTAGTCTGCTTTCACAGCCTGTAGTAGAAGGGAATAGCTCACAGCATGAGGATGGATGCACACAAGGTTTTGCTACAAAAGAAGTTTCCCAGCCATACAAAACAACTTAAGAAAGAACTCAAGACATGCGATTCTGGTTTTCCTTGGCCATAACCAAGACAGGGAAGATGACTTTGCTTTTTTTTGTCTGCAGCACAGCTCTTTGCTTTTCCTTCTGCCTTATCAGCTACCAAAGCTGGTTTATGCAGCATTTCTCATTGCATTAGAGTTTTCCTCTTCTGAAAGATGATGCAGTGAGCAGAACTGACAGGACTTGTCTGAGCTCTGGTCTGAATTATTTGCTGTAATTGGCATGTCTGTCCCTTAGCTCCACCTGTGTTATCTGAAGCATTACAGCTATAAATTCTTACAATTTGTATAATCTGTTTATTTAGGGATGGTATTTCCCCCTTTATTTGTAATTTCTTGCTCTTCTCCCCATGGGTAAAATAACCCAAGAACTAGATAGTTCATTTGACAAATAGTGAAGTGCTATTTTTTTCTCCCAAAAGGGGTTTTGATTTGATTCACTGTTTTTCTCTTTTCCTTCTACCCTCAGAGGTTGCTCTCTGTTAGGATAATCAAGATAGCTAACCAGAGAGATTGATTCCTAACAGGCATAGCTGACTGGAAACTTAAGTAGCTAATGCATACAAGCTTGAAAAGATCCAGAATAAGTTATATGGTTCATCTTTTTACAGGAACAGGAATTTTGTGGCTGCTCTCAGTACGAGCATTATGTGTTCTCTTATCCATACCTTATAAAAATGACTTTAGGCTGCTCGCAAAGACACCTTCTAGGTCAAAAACATAATAAAATATACAACTTTGCTCTACAGGCAGCAGCTGTGGATGACATTCTGCATGTAGAAACAAAAGCTATCTGGGCACCTTATGATACACTCAGACTCGAAGTGTCAGTCCCTCAACAGCCCCCTCTTGCCCCTCCACATTCTCAGTTCACCCCATCTCCATCAAACCTGTCAGCTTTACTGGGAAGCTTCCACCTGCAGGAGAAATGAAAGGGGGAACCTGTGGCCATCGGGGCCCTCACCTTGGGCCTGCCCCTATTCTGGCTGGCCTTTGAACAGTTCACAGGAAATGAGGGGTTTTTTCACGGTGCAAAGATTGCACAAAATTAATTCTGAGCGTTCCTCTGGCCGCCGTGTTTGTCCTTGCTCCAGCAGCAGCGGTGCAGAGGGAGTGTGCAGCCCAGGGACTGACAGAGCAGAGCTGGAGTGCAACTGTGGTGCCGCACCAGGCCCCAAACTGGCAATAAAGGGAATTCGCTTACTGGCTAATTATTGCATTCAGTTTTGCTCTGTTTTGAAAACATGGTCTGGAAAACAGGCCTTTTGCTTAAAGGCCAGGAAGGGTTTGGCTCTTTTCTCTGGTTTTTGGTGATGTTGGCCTCCAATTGCCTCGTTATTCCTGTCTGTGCACCAGTGATGATAATACCCTTACTTTTTCAAACAGTTTGAGATCTTCTAATGAGGCATATTTTATACAGGCTTTATTAGAGTTCTTGTTTGTAGGATATTACGATACACAGGGTTGTTGCAATGTGACTTCAGAATATGTAATGTAATTATTTCTGCTGAGTATAAATACAGTTAAGGCAATGCTATCTGTGCTGGGATAAAATGACATTATGCTGCTTTGACATTTACCAAAAAAAGCCTCCTTTTTCTATATTACATTTGCTGTGTGTCACTTGTGTTCTGCTACAAAATGAAGGTAATGGATGAAAGAACAAGAAAGGCATTTTGATTTTATTTTCTAAAAAATTAGATATTTTATATTATTAGGAGCTTTTCCCTTTGAAGCCAGGCTTCATATCAGTTGTTATCCAGTTGCTAATCTTTTCTGCCATCATATTCAAAGGAAAATTATGAGGTAAAAAAGCCATTGGGTGAAGAAGACAAAATTATATTTTTTTTTTGTGGCAGTAGGATTCAAAGACATAATTATTGTTTATCCTTTGTGGACACCATCAGTGTTGATAAATACAATTACATTGTTTGCCATCCCTGAACTAATTCTTAAGGCTTAGGCAAGTCAGCAGTGGAACGAATATGTTTAGCTTCTTATTGATAAGAAACAGAAATTGTCACTTAAATGCTTGATCTTACCAACACTTGCTAGTGGTATAGTGTTTACCTTACTGTTAAAAAAGTCTACTGAAATCTGGCTGAAAGGCATCTTACAAGTTCGTGGTGTATTTCCAAAGCAGGTGTGCAGCAGCTTAAACAAGGACATTTCTGAAGCTGAAATCTTATTTTTCTCTTTTCGCAGGGATCCCCAGAATTTGTATCCCCCTGAGGTCAGCAATGCAAAGCTTCAGTATGCTGGTTGGGGTCCAAAAGGGCAACAGCTGGTAAGAGAAAAAACAAGTGTGCAAATGCATTTAGAGACCATGCTGCTATTGCTGGGAAGTAAAGAAATAATAATCCCTTTTTTGAATAGTTTATTGAAACCTGTGCGGTAGCTTCTAGCATTTATTTATGATTGTTCTATCATGTAATTTATTTATGAAATTCCCAAATATATCTGTTCACTGCAAAGTAATCGTGTCTAAAAATGCAGAGAAAGAACACTTTATGAAAGCTTTTTGAGAGGATGCACCTGCTTCTCCCGATGCTGGACACAGGACAGATTATAGAGATAATAGACAGTTTGATTTATTTAGCATCTCATTGCTTCACAAGGGCATCTTCAGACTTGCAAACTTGGCACTGGGGATATGTTAATATTAGCAGCCCCGTTTGGAGAATGCATCTCTCTAGAACAGAGCTGCCCTGAATTTGCCCTGTGGTTGTTTGCAAAATAGACAGAATTAGAAGTGGATCCTGGAAAGTTTTCAGAGCTGCTTCAAAAAAAAAAACAACCACACCACTTGTCAGGGATTCATTATATTTCACGGAGCTATTCATACTGCAACAATCTTAAAATCTCCAGTATTTTACCCCTCAGCCGCTGCCATCCTGGATGTGCCCATTTTTCAGAGCATGTATTTCCTGGCCAGATCCCCTGGCTTCATTTCCTGGTGCAAATCCAATATTAAGTTTTTCCATATTCCAAACACTCTCTTTCTACCGTAACAAGAAATGAAAAAGCTGCAGCATCTTTTTTGATATGGAAGCTTTATACCAAGAAATGAGCTTTGAAAGCTCATTATAAGAGAAAATCTGGCATATGTCTCCTGTTCCCAGTCCTCTCATGGGGACTGTTTGTCTGTGTGTTTAACTCGATTGTTTTAAATTCTGTGATTTAAAAAACAGCGATAGGAGTCATTACAATTGCGAGTCTGAAAATCAGGTTGGAGAAAACATAACAGATACAGGAACAGGAAAGTCTTTCCACTGCTCCATCAGGAAAATTGTGTTTTGAGAGTCATTGACCTCAAATGTGATCAGAGAGGAGATGCAGAAACCTTTACCTCTATGCAAAATGTTTTCTGAGGAGCTCCTTGCTTTCACTGTACACGGTTCTAAAGGACCTTCCATGTCGTGTTGTTCCAATCCCCCCACCATGTGTAGGGAATATCTTTAGGACGTAGCAAACAAAGCCAAAACATTTTTTCCTTCACTGCTCACTACCTCTACTTTAAGTCTAACAAACTGAGTTTCACAATGTGTAACAAAAACTGCATCTGCTAATTAAAAGCTAATACTGAGTGGCATCAGTCACGTTCTCCACCCCACAAGTGATCTTTCCTTCCTTTAGCAGAGTTTTGCTGTGAACTTGCGTGCCCTCAGCACCTGTGGTCACAGCTCATTACTGACACATCTGTGCTCATTTTACCAAGCTGAAGGGCTGCACCTAATTTCCACCTTGGAAAGATCTAATGAGATCTTATACGAAAGCCAAGACGACCAATTTACTGCCTCCACTGCCTTCTCTACCAAAGTAAAATAACCACTCAGAAAGGAAAAATATTCATGCCAAAATAGACAAATTATATCTCCAACAGGACAGTATGTACAGTCCAGGAGAAGAAAAGTCTTTACTCCCAACTTTATCATTTAATGCTGAAGTAGCTAATACCAATTTCCACCAAATTTGTTAAGAAATTTACAGTGAAAACTCAAAGCCCTAAGAATTCCTGAAGACATCAAGTTTCGTACATGTTCCTTCTGTGGGGTACATGCTATGTGTATTTTTAGGTGCCTTTAAAAATCACTGTTGTTGTTGAATTCCATATGAATCTTGGAAATATCTTGCCACAGCAAATTTGTTCTGCATGCTTATTTTTAATTTTTTCTTTTTCTTTTTTTTTCTTTTTTACTTCCAAATATGTAAAATTATTGGCCCGTAATTGAGCTCTATTCCCTGTTCTTGCATTTGGAATCAGGGTAGGTGAGGAGCAACTCACTCGCAATTTAAGCATTATTTTTTCATACTTCTAACATTTGTGCCTTTTTGACCTTTTCTTTCCCAGTCATTTACCTTGAAATAAAATTATCACTGTAGTTTATAAAATAAACATGCTTTTACATACATCAATATTATCTTTTTGTATCTAATAATCAGCAGAGAATTGCCAGAGAATAAAAAGAAGCTTTTAAAATAAAAAAAAAAAAAAAAACACACAAGCATTATAAATGGGATCTAGAAATATCCCATGTTCACTCTTCTGTATTTCAGAACTAATTGGGTTACTCAGAATATAATTGCCAGCGAAATTCGTGTCACCTTCTGTGGAGATGCAAAGACAGAAAAAAATTAAAGTCTATTAAAATTTGATAGTGGGAATGTGTTTGCTAAATGTACACTGAGTTGTGTTGCAGGAGAAGGAGGGAAAATATGTTGAGTGGGAGGGAAAGGAGTGACTGGGAAGTCCAGGTCAGCGCCCCTGGTTCCAGGAGGTTCCTGGGTGTGTTTTAGGGGGTCCTACAGCAGCAATAAGGACCCCGAGTGTGCTGCACACTGCAGCAGCCCCCGGGCACAGGCTCGATCCGATTTCATGCTGTATCTCCCAGGAAAGGTGGGAGTGAAGGGCAAGTGGGTTTTGCATCACCTTGAAGATACCCCAATTTTCAGGAAATAAAAAAGCTTTCCCCTTGAAATCTCCTGGTTTGTTCTTTTTTGGCAACATGAAGGAGAGGCAGGGCAGGAGAATAAGAAGGCTTGGTTCCAAAATTTTTATTCTTTTTGTAGCTTCTGTTTCATCCTTCCTAGGAGAACTTTGGGTTGCTGTGCCTGACCTCTTTCTCTCTTGCATGTCTAATCATTCAAAAAAGAAACAAATCTGAAATAGAAGGAGCCTGAATGAGAAGGAGCCTGCATTCTCTGCGATTAAAAATATAGTGGAACATTCCCAGGAGCAATTTTCTATTTATCTTGCTTTATTTTGTCCTTTCTCATTAAATTATATGCCAATTTTTGGATGATTAAGTCCTCAGAACATGGTTCTTGACTTCTTACTAGCCTGCAGAATGCCACACATGCCAACTGAGCTGTTTAAATAATGGCAGATATTGGATCAGAGGAAATCTGTCAGAAGATCAGAATGCAAAAAAGCTCTCACTTCTGGCATCTCAGAAAAATGCTTCAGCTTTTCTCTCATCTCAGCCAAAGTCTTGACAAATTAAGTCTCTCAAAGCTGTTGGAAGAATGGGGCCCTCACCAGAGTGAGCTCCAGAGTCATTAGAGAGCCACTAATTTCGGTGCAAGAGGGAACACATTCCCTAAATCTGGCTGTTAATAATGGGCTCGTTCCTCTCATTTGTCCTACAGCATGAGTCATCATTTGTGCCTTTACAGAACAAGTGAAAAACGCTGTTAACTTGGAACAGCCGTGTGATG
Source organism: Melanocharis versteri (assembly GCA_013397845.1). Taxonomy (NCBI): domain Eukaryota; kingdom Metazoa; phylum Chordata; class Aves; order Passeriformes; family Melanocharitidae; genus Melanocharis; species Melanocharis versteri. Next base: position 215,860 of record VZTG01008752.1, on the reverse strand, counting down.
TATTCACTATTTGTGGGTGTAAATGACTATGCAAAATGCCTATGGGAAAAATCCATCCTTTCCATAGTGCACCTGACAGCCCAAAGCCACACTTAGTATTCAGTTTCATCAGCCCACTGGCCTTCAGCATGGTGCTTGGTGTTTTTTAGTGAACAGACTGTACTATCCTCAGTTTGTGTGATACTTTCCAGCAATGTGAGGCTGTGGGTGGCATGACAGGACTGCAAAAAAGTGTTATTCTGCACCTTTGTCCTGTTCTGGGTGTGCTTATCTGCACAAGAATCTTCACTCCTTGGATTCCTTCTCTTTTTCTGATCATGCCATCTATGACTCAACAGCTACTCACTTCTGATTTTGCCACAAAAAAATAAAAACCTTCTGTTAATTGATATTATTGGAATATTTTACCAGTTTCATCATGTTCCATCTCATGTTCCAAGGCTCTGCCCACATGCTGAGAGCTCGTGTAATGTTCCCGTGGTACATTTGCCCCAACAGTATGCAAGAAAAGGTTAATAGTGCCTGTGATCCTGAACTCAGCTTCATAAAACCTGTGTGGCTGACAGGCCTGGGCCTGTCTATTTATCGAGAAAAGTAAGTGCAGTGTGAAGAGGTTTCCTTTGCTGGTTTGCTTGGCAGCACAGCCAAAGTCAGGAAGTGCTTCAGGAGTAAGAGACTGTCCAGTGCATGTCTGTGACTGACGTACTCAAGGAATCCAATAAACCCAAAGCTTTCAGGAGGCTTTTATCTAAGTTATCCCAAAATGAGCACATCCAGGTTCAAAGTATTTGCGTTAAGGACAAGCTAGGAATATCCACGGGCCCTACTGCCCAAAGGAAGGAGGAAGCAGGAGGCCTGCTCTAATAAAATGCAGTGAGTATTCATCTGCGTTGACAGCACTAAATACAGTTCACAGGAGCTGTTGAACTCCAGTATCAAAAGCAGAAGCACTTCTGCTGCGCTGCTATTTTCTTTTTTTTTTTTCAAAATCAGAATCTGTAACCGTCCTGACAGATATTAATGGTAATGGTGACACATCAGGTGCTGGGGGAAGCAGTTTTGCACAACTTTAGAGGCAGCAGTTATAATTCTAAAAAATCTCTCTCATAGATCATAGTATTTATTCTTCTACAAAGAGAAACATTATTTTAAAGGTTCTCCTGACCAGTCAGTCTATTACTGTTTACACAGTTTCTTTAGGTACCAAAAACGTGCACAAAGGGGGTTGGGGTTGCTGGAAGTTTTGTATGTCCTTGCACTTACTGCAGCCCCACAGAAGGGTCAAAACAGGTTTTTCCTGCATTTGTAGGCAATAAGCCTTTTTCAGTGTCAACCCTTTCTGGAGCAGGAGCTATCTCTTATTCTTGTAGATGTGTTGCAATCAAGTTTATAATTGGTTCTAAGGTAACAGAAGTTAAGTTTCACAGTAGGTGCAGAAGATGCAATAAGAAATCTCTATTTCAGGGAAGTGCAAATGCCAGGGGAAAAAAAAGGAGGAATGATTCTTTCAGCCTCTACCATATTAGGGGTTTTAAACAGTGAATGCTGATGCTGGTAAACAGCTTATTGTCATAAATATTGCTGTTTTAAAAAGTGCAGTGCAATTAAGAGAAACTTTGGATTTTTTTAATATATAAAATATTTGAATGATGGATCCTGCTGCACATGACCAGAACCTATCCATCTCCCTTATCATTTTTTTTAATGCTGTAGGAGAATGTTTTGCCAACTAGGATATCTAGGTGCAAAAAAAAAGAGCTGGTTAAGTGATGACACCTGGAACTAAACTGGAGTGACTCCTGTAATTAGGTGTTTTTTTCCCTGCCTGAATTTGTGCCTGTCATGCCAGCTTAGTTCCAGGCAGAAGGGCTGCACAGATATCAAGGGAAGAGGACCATTTTCACAGGAGGCAATGAATCATCTGCTGTTGTTCCTATTCCAGCAGGGCTTTTGAACTGCTCTGTGTATAATTGCTGTAGGTCTATTTGTCTCTACCATTCTTTCATAGATTTTTGCATCATTATTTTCAAGCTGCTGTTCCCTCACCTTTTCTTTTTGCAATGACATCTGAATCAATATTTAGCTGTGGTCTGCTGTATGTAATTATTCTGCCTTGCTTATCTTGCTAGTTGCAAGAAAAAAAGCTTCTGCCCTGTCTCCCTCTCCCCCCTACCATCCCCAAAGTCTATGTAAGCCCTATTTATGCATAGTGAGGGCTGTTCAGACAGATTTTAACATGGTCCCTGCCTTCTGGAAAAGCAAGAATTTCAGCATAATAATGTGCCACCTCCTCATTCCCTTCTCCAGTGTCAGAATATGAAATTTTTTAGGGAAATTTCAGTAAGATATATTACACATACACTGAGCACCTGGACAGGTTGCTCCTTTCCCCTCTCCCCTCACTTTTTTCGAATAATTCCACTGGAAAAGTACTGTGTTTAGGTTTTGTTTGTTTTGTTTTGTTTTGTTTGTTGGGGTTTTATTCCTTCGATGCTCTCTCTTTGGTTGCAGTGGCAGCAGTGTCCTATTTTTAATTTTGCGCATCCTTGTCATTCCTTTGTCACCCCTGGGCTTGGTGTTGGGTCCTCGTGCCCCAAAAGGAGGCTTTGGCACAGTCAGGGTTATGTTCTTTGCTGAGAAATGGTCACATCTCTTCCCCTCCTAGCATCCTTGGTGCTGCATCTTCATCAGGTGGCAAAAGAGCAAGATCTTTAAGATAATTGAAGATGCTGCAATAAATGTTACTGAAAGAAGATGTAGGTGATTTTATTTAAAATAAGATGTTGCTCTTTTTGTGGGCGGGAAAGATTTCAGAGGACAAAATGAAATTGATTATTTGCCACAGAAGTTTCACCAATAAATCAGAAAGTAACTGCCCTTACACCCAAATATGAGACACAGGATGATGCAGGCATTTCCCGTGGAGGTGAGACACTGCCACAGGCTTCCTCTGTGATTTCTTATATGTCACTTTGTTTTCTGGTGAAGTTGCAGCAGTAGATTCCTACCTTTAAATGGACTTACAGAATTGATGCATTAAATGTCGCTGACACTCACAGCCTGCATTAAGGAAACTGAGTGTGTTCTTACAAGAAATGCAAATATCCATGGATTTACTGGCTATGGGGAACTCACCATCTCATTCCTCTACAAGGAAAGTACTGAATTCTCTTTCTTTATATGTTACCACATTTCCTCACCTGCTACTGTACAATATTCCTAGCAGTAAAACACTCCAGCATTGGGTCAGTACCACTGAAAGTAATTCCCCCCTTTTACAGAAATTTCTTGAATTTCAGTGGAGATTTATGGATATTGAACGACTCTTTTTTTGTTAAGGGCAGTTTTCATTTCCGAGATCTAACTGCCGAAAGCATCTCCTTGTGTGTGCGTAAGGGTTCCTGGCATCTTACAAATCAGTGGTTGCTGGATGATGTCCGTTGAAATCCGTGCTTAGGAAAAGTGTTGTTCTTGAAAACTGCCATGAAAATATTGGCCTTTTGCTTTAGATAGCAGCAGTCATTGCTGGGAGTTGGTGAGGTGACAGACACTGGGATGTACCAGCAGGACTGAGCAGTGCCACCCAAGGGACCGTGGAGTGTCCCACCTTGGCTTGTGGTGCTGGTCCCTCCTTCCCCAAAAATTGCCATTTCATGAGGAAACTTCATGAAAAATTCTGTTAGCTCTACTCCTCACCTGCTGGAATAGGTGTTGAGTGTTTCTTCAACCAAGCTTCTAATTAAAGAGCAATATCGCAGTGACCAGCTCGCTGTCCAAGGTCAGATGGGCACCTGGGGGAATCCTGAATCCCAGCTGTCAGTTTCTTTGTGCTGACACAAATAATCTCTGTGCTCTTCTTAGTCAAGTATTCTTTCTATAACACAATAAAGTGTTTTAAATGGAACACTGTATCATCTCACATTAAATAATCTAATTTATAGTCATGCCCTACATAACCATCAGAGATATTAGGTTATAGAATACAAGATAATCTGTCAAGCAGAACTTAAAAGCAGAAGCACAGTTCCATACTAAATGGTACATTTACTATTACATTCTTTTATATAACAAGGCAGTTATAAATTAAAATAACCCCATTAGAATACAGGGCAATGAAATACAAGCAGACATGGCTCTTTCTCTCTGTTGAGGTGAAACAAACCCTCTTTTCTTCCCTGAAGAACAGAAAATAGGACAGCATGTTTTTCTTGAAACATATTTTTAAATCTCCAGAATTGTGATAACTGTTGATTTGGCTGTACTTTGGCAGATTCTAGGTGTGATTAGAATCCGTGCATGTTGTGGTCTAACCTGCTCACAGAATACAAATGGAAATGCACAGTATTTGTAACGATGCAATGTCCAAAATGTAAAAAAACTTGTAGAAAATTGAGAAGAATATTAATGCACTGAAGGACTTAAGCTGAGAGAATTAAGAAGAAAAAAATCTCTTCTGTACCCAGTTTAAAACGAAAAATTTTAGGAATGTGTCTCCATATCATAGAAATCTGTCATTACTTTTACAATCCATTATGTGGGACTTTATCTCAAGTATTAGTTTTGACAATTTTGGATTGTCTAAAGACATTTTAACCCATAAAATCTTAAAAACTCTACTGACTTCCTAAGAGAGAATCCAAGTGGGATACTTCCAAGCAAGTTTCTGAACAGGACAAAGTCTGCTCTCCTAAATTCCAGGCTTAATACTTTTTTTTGCCATATTTTCTCTTGTGATCCTGAGCTTCATCACCTCGTGGTGTGTGCAGCATCAGCTGCTCCCAGCTTTCACCTTGCCCTGCAGTTTCTCCTGGTTTGAAAGTGTGAGGTCCAGCACATATTGGTTAAGATAAATCTGTGTATTTCCCTTCACCAGCTCCTTCATCACCTGTGTCAGGACAAATGCTCTCCACAGACCTCCTGGGTTATTGTGCTCCTGTTGTTGACCCTCCAGGAGATAAGGGTTAAGGTCCCCCATGAGGATCAGGGTATTTGAATGTGAGGCTTCTTCCATTTGTGCGAAGAGGGAGAGCATCTCCTTCTTCTTGACCAGAAAGCTGGTAACAGATCCTCCCACTGCTCCTTTCCTTCCTCCACCCACGTCCTACAAGGTGATCACCTCCCCCAGCCCCAGAGGGAAGTCATCTCCAGACCTGGAGAGCCACATCCTCTCTGGGGAGCCCTCAGGACACTGTTCTAGAGCTCTGGACACTGCTCACAGATATAGGAAATGTTTCTTTACTTGAGGACATGAAGGAATGCTTTTCCGTTCTCTCTGACATTTTAATCACTTTGTTGATCACATGTGATGGAAGCAAAATTAAGTTCTTAATGTTTATTTTGCGGAGATATTGGCAGTTTCTAAGCTGTGTGGCTAAAATCAGGAGATTTGCATGATTTACTAGTGGTGACTCTTCTACCCTTCCTTTCCCAAATGTGCAATCAAGGCCTTTGAAGGCAGCAGATTTTTTGTTTGACTTTTGCACTGATCCTGGTGGATTCCCTTGCACAAACAGTTGCATTTCTTTTTACTGCACTGATTTCCGTGCAGCTGAGCTCTTACACCACTGGGATCAGGTGTGTTAAAGTCTTCCACCCCCAGTGAGGAGTCATGAATATTGGTTTTGATGTGTTCATGCATCAGCATGATTCTTACATGCATCAATCTTCACTACTGTATTCTCTGTCTGTTGTGGTCCCCGGGGGTTTTTTTCAGCTTCTCTGTCCTGAAAGCCTCCCTGCAGAATTATTTTAAACAGGTGTAGTCCTCCCTTTGATGTGAACATTACCTTTGCCTATGTCTGGGCAGGGTAAGTTTGAATTAACTAAGCTTTATCTCTTTGTGGCATACCTTCAGAAACTGCTATGTCTTCTACATCCCTGGTGTCTTAAGGAATTAGCTTCTTACTTTGAATTAAAACAAAGATAAACTCTGGTACGAAAAACTGAAACAGTAGCCTTTTCTGTCAATTGTTTATTAAGATGTGATTCTCTGCAATGTGATGATTGTATGGAAGAGTTTCATTGCATAATCACTGGTCTTAATAATGATATTATCATTTTCTGAAGAAAAAAAGTTGATTTAAAAATTCTTTATCTCACTCCTCCATCATAATTTCTATCTGTCTCTTTCCTAAATTATGAAAATGAACCAATTGATTGAGGGAATGAAAATATTTTGTAGTTTTTTTGTCTTGTATCTTTTTTATCACCTGCTATCAAACTATTTTTAAATGGCAACAAGAAAAGTCTAATTAAAATACTAGATCTTATTATGCAAGCTCAATAGTGAGGAGCAGTTTATGGTTTTATTACCCTTTTTGAAGAACTGATAAGAACTGGTGTAATCAGATCATATACATTAGGAAAAACACTAATCACAGAATACATTAATGACAGCTATTTGAACACCAAAGTTTGCATTTTATGAGGCTCGAAAGAAGAAATTGGCAGAGTATTCACTAAATAATGCATAATCAATCAGCAACAAGCTTTAGAGCTGATTTTGAATTGATCACACATTTTTCTGCTGAAGTCGAAGTAAGAGCAATAACTGCAAAATGCCAAGACCTTTCCAGTACAATGCTTGTCACACTTCCTTGGTATCACAAAATGAAAACACAATTATTGTATCTGCTTCGAGATGCCACATGGGCGAGGACAAGTCCATGCTAATTCTGGGTGGTACAGACAGGTTTTAACTTGAACAAACAGCAGGAAGTCTCTCTGTTTGCAGCTTTTCATTTTCACAGTCCTCAGCTTCCAGGTTTCATCTGGCAGCGTGAAAACAAAACCAGCTTAAGAAGGGATATCTCTAAAGTATTTGGATGGAATTAGGGAGCACTAGAAATGGTGGAGAGAAGGGAGAGGTCTTTCTGTATGTGGATTTCCAGGAAGGGTTTGATCACAATCAAAACTACTTGTGCCCATGATCTGACATTTCCAAACCACATCTACAAGCTGTGGCTCTGTTACAGAGCTCAGCCAGCTACTTAGCATATAAATAAAGACATAACACTTTTCCACTTCCTGAACATACTGGTAAGATAAATCTGTGTATTTTCCTGAGGCTTTCTGATCAATGTGATGAATAACACCATATAAATATGTAGATAGTTAATATACAGTTCAGCACAAAACATTCTTATCACTGAAACCCAAAATAAAATGAACAGGAGTCAGACTATTCTAAGGAAGTATTTTATGCTGGAAAGTTTAAAAAAAAGTCCTTGATTAAAGGGACTTTAAATCCCCTCGTGGGATTATTGTGGTGAGTTGCCAAGCTGCTCTATCACTCTCCAACCCCAATGGGCATGGGGGAGAAAATTCTATAAAAAACTCATGGGTGGAGTTAAGGACAGGGGGATCCCTTTCCAGTTACCACTGAGGCAAAACAGACTCGATTTGGGGAAATCAGTTTGATAATTTGCTATTAATTGTAACAGAACTGTGAGAGTGAGAAATAAAACAAAATCAAACACACCTTCCCCCCCTACCCCTCCTCCCCCACTGACCACAATGTCTGCAAGGCTGTTTCTCCAACATTTTCTCACTCCTCTCGCATACATACAAACCCAACATTTTTACCCTTTTATAAATACATTTTCACAGATACACTAGCAGTGTCCCTGATGGGCTCAGCTTTGACCAGCGGCAGGTCTGTCACTTTTCACAGATTTTTTTGTTCACTGATTCTGCAAAATAAATACACGTATTTCTGAGAGATGCATTAAGTTTTAAAATTATTCTGTTCCTTTTTGTATTATTCAGAATATGCTCTCAGGTAAACTGGTTTTCCAACAAAAGAGGAGAAAGAGAAAAAATAAAGGTTTAACATTAAAAACAAGAAACAATGAAGTACATCATGTTGGATGAAGAGAGAATAGTGTGTTTATTTGTTGTTCTATTTCCCTACTCATGGTGTCTTCCATTTTGTGCCTGGTCTTTTTAAGCCTCAAAGGAAGATTGAACTGATTTTGAATTTCAAACAGGGTTTTGTGGTTTAACCCCAGCCAGCAGCCAAGCCCCACACAGCTGCTTTCTCCAGTAGGATAAGGGAGAGACCCAGATGAGTAAAAGCCAGAGCACTTGTGGGTGGGGATAAAGGCAGTTTAATAGGGAAAGCAAAAGCTGCAAATAAGCAGAGCAAACCAGGGAATTAATCACTGCTTCCCATGGTTGGGGAGGTGTTCAGCTGTCTCCAGGAGAGCAGCATCCCATCACGTGTATCAGTGACTTGGGAAGACAAACACCATCACTCCAAAAGTTTCCCTCTTCCTTCTTCTTCCCCCACTTTATATTCTGATGATGATGCCATACGGTCTGGGATATCCCTTGGGTCAGTTGGGGTCACCTGTCCTGGCTGTGTCTCCTCCCACCTTCCCAGGCACCCCCAGCCTCCTTGGCAGCGTGCCACCACAAGAAGCAGAAAATTCCTTGGCTCTCTGTGAGCCCTGCTCAGCAATAACAAAGACATCTCTGTGTTTTCAACCCTGTGCTCAGCACAAATCCAAAACACAGCCCTGTACCAGCCACTGGGAAGAAAATTAACTCTACCCCAGCCAAACCCAGCACTCAGTGTCAAGGAAAGTAAGATTTTGTGCCTGTCTGCACATGGAGGCCAGTTCTTGTTGATCAGACTCTCCGTGTCAAAGGGCCAACCTTTCCATGTTATCCATTCTCTCACAGATAAATCCTGTGGGCTCGCCTTGCAGTGGTGAAAGATGCCTTTTAATGTGTAGGAAACATTTGCACTTGTCAATGTGCTAATAATTTAATGTAATGAGCATCCAGGCATTAACTTTATGCTAAATTTGAGTGATGCAGCTCATTCAGTTGACAAGTTATATGCTAGAAATTGTGGGGTAAAGAGAACATAAACTTAGAATGCCACCCTACAGCTGGAAAATAAATAGGAGCAGTAAAAATGCAGACTAGTGCACATGAATTTATTTTCTTTTGATCTATGGAGAAATAGGAGTTTCACACACCTCTTTGGCTGGAAGGAAGGTGGGATGGACAACTGTAAAAGGAAGTGTAGTGTTCACCTCAAAATAGTTGGTCACTGTGACTTTTTAAGTCTTAAGGAGATTATTTTCATTATTTTCCTGAAAAGATCCATAAATTAAACCATTTAAAAGTACCAATATTTTAATTAATGCAGCATAATTACTGAATACCACTCTGGGTCAGTTTGGTAGAGAGCATTATTTTAGAAGCCCTTAAGCAGTTGCCAAAGCATTTTAAATAAATCCTTGAATCAATCAGTGTCATTAAGGCTCTTGTATGTTTGAAGTGAATTAAGTTTAATTTGTTGTTAGATCAAATATTTACCCTACTGTATAAATTTATCTTACTGGATGCTTAAGCTTTGACTTTTCCTCCTGTCTCAGGCTTGTGGTCCAATCAGTCTCATATCTTTTTCTCCAATTTTAGTTGTGTCAAATGGTTTGAAGTAATCAATTCTAACACCAGTTGCAAATGGGCAGATATTCCTTCCCAGACCACAGGAGTTAATGGTGTGCTGGTACCTGAGGCTGAAGGGGTTATATCTGAAAGTTTCAGGTGACATCCTGAGCCACATAAAGCCAGCAGCAAAATCTCCATTGATTTTTATTATCCTGGGATTAAGTGAATGCATTTGAAAAACCCCAAACTTTATCTTAATCCCCTCAGATGTTCCAGTTATTTTTGTTAAGTGTTTAATCTTTTGGGCATCTGTTAAAACATCCAGCAGAAAGAGGAGTCTTCTGCTAGATCCAGTGGCAAGAAGTTCCGTATGTTAATTCTGATTTCCTTAGGAAAAATATTCTAAGTTTCATTGGTTTGCCTGTCGTTTTGGAGAAACAAAATGGTGAAAATACATTTTTCCTTTTTTCTGTGTCCTGTCCATGATCTTGTAGAACTTAGGTCTTCCTTGCTTTTTCTGTAGAGTTAGCAATTTCTGTTTCTTCAGTCTACGTATGGATGTTTCCATTCTTCTTACTTCTTTCAGAATATCTTCTCTTTCCTCTGCATTGAATCTGTCATGATGAAAGGGGACATGGTTATTCAACACAGGGATCTTCCTGACTTAGCACAGCTTGATTTTCCATGCCAGTAGTTGTATTCAGTGTTGGATTTTAAGGCACGTATATTGCAAGAATGTTGGGCTGAATTCTTGCTCAAATATGCACACCAAAAGAGAAGACACCAGAAACTTGGGCTCTGCTCTTTGTCTCCTGTACACAGAGGCATAAAACTGAGCTTGATCCCTTCTGTCATCATTTTAAATTTGTCTAGGAGTGCTATGCAAAGCTGGCATAAAATAATTTGAAAGTGATGTCTGTACATATTTTTACCATTTTTCTTTACTAAAATTTCTCATGCTCTAATTAGCTGACAGGATTGATCATTTGATAGAAAGCACTGCTTTGATGCCATAAAACCAAAACAGTAAAAATTGTTACACAGGTATTTCACAATAACTTCAAATATGTTTCTAACATGGGATGTGAGGTAATCCAAAGACATTTCTTTCTTGATGAATAACAGAAGTCCAAAAGCTTTTTCTTAATTTATAAGATACATTACACAGAAATCTTCCTTGTGCTGCTTCAGTTATCTTTTATTTGGATTATGGTTGACGTTTTTAGGGTACAAGGCTCTGTAGTTAGGAGGATAATTTTTAAATCTCCATGAGGTGCTGCAGTTTGGCTCTGAATTATATGGGAGACAGTTTGAAGTCAGAGCACTATATTATTTTTCCACTGCAGCTACCAGATACCTCACACAGCCTGATGAGTGCAATGAAGCTTTGAAAGACCAAGCAGTGAAGGTGGAAACTTTGCAATGCTTTAGAAAGGGAAGGGCAGGAACAGGTTGTCAATCATTCTTCTTTATTTTTCCTGTAAACTCATAAAACATTGTATACAGCAAAAAATATTGCAAACCTTATTTTGCTGCAAAAATCTGGGCAAGGGAAGGGTTGCATCACTTGAATAAATCCACTTGATTGTGTGCCTGTCACAGAAGAGCTCTCACCCAACCATCCCCTAGCAAATTTAGTACTCAGACACAGAGATTTGGATTTATTTGGACCCAGAGTACCTTATTCTGCTTAGTCTTCACAATTTTTATGCACATTTAAACTTCAACAACCTCCCCACATGCAGATTAGCTAACACATAAAATTCTTTACTTGGAATCCCTTATCTGGCTCCTCTGTTTACTGAAATTCAAGGTAGGAAGGAGAATGTAGTATCTTCCACAATGTATTTTTTACTTTCCAAATCTATTCACTGAATGCAGCTCTTCTTAGTTTAAAAGGAAGAAGAGCAAGCTGCAGCTTCAGTAATAATTTTTGCCTTTAGGCAAACCTGCTATAACTCCTGCCAAAATAAAATTAAGATGTATACTTTCTTCTGGAATCTTTCCAGCTCGTCTTTGGGTGAAACATATACTGTAATAGGATGTGAAACGGAAGATGAAAGCAAAAATTTTTTCCCAATTCTGTCTTTTCATAACGTGAAAAATTGCTTTCTAGTATCGTGGTAAAGATACATAACATTCATTCCAATATTTTCAAGTGTATAAAAAACCATCTATAAATGTCTAGTAAATTATATTAACAGTTTGCATTTCAGTATAAATAGCTTACTGATGCATCTTTTCAGCTTGAATAGAGTTTTAAAATATGTTAAAGACAGAGATTGGGAACAGAATAAAGCTCCCATAATCTGAGGGGAAAGGGTCAGTGGCCTGTCACACGTCTTAGACACACACAGGCCTATGGGACAGGATGGGATCCATCCAAGGGTGCTGTGGGAGCTGGCAGAAGTGCTCACTGAGTCACTTTGCATCATTTACCAGCAGCCCTGGCTAACTGGGGTGGGCTCAGTTCACTGGAGGTCAGCAAATGTGATGCCCATCTACAAAAAGGGCCAGTGATGTGAGGTTCAACAGGGCCAAGTGCTGGGTCCTGCATTTGGGTCACAACAACCCCAGGCAGTGCTACAGGCTGGGGACAGAGTGGCTGGAAAGGACCCTGGGGGTGCTGGTCAACAGCAGCTGAACATGAGCCAGGTGTGCCCAGGTGGCCAAGAGGCCAAAGGCATCCTGGCCTGGATCAGAAATGGTGTGGCCAGCAGGACCAGGGCAGTGATTGTCCCCCTGTACTGGGCACTGGTGAGGCTGCACCTCAAATCCTGTGTTCAGTTCCCTCACAGCATGAAAGACTTCGAGCTGCTGGATCATGTCCAGAGAAGGGCAGTGGAGCTGTGGAAGGGTCTGGAGCTCCAGTCTTATGAGGAGTGGCTGAGGGAGCTGGGATTGTTTAGCCTGGAGAAAAGGAGGCTCGAGGGGACCTCATCACTCTCCACAATTACCTGAAAGGAGGCTGTAGCCAGGGGGGCTCAGTCTCTTTTCCCAAGAAGCAAACGGTAAGACCAGAGGAAATGGCCTCAAGTTGTGCCAGGCAGGTTTAGCTTGGATTCTGAGAGTAATTCCTTCACAGAAAGCGTTGTCAAGCACGGGAGCAGGCTGGAACAGGCTGCCCGTGGCAGGGGTGGAGTCACCATCTCTGGAGGGATTTAAAAGACGTGTAGATGTGGTACTGGGGGACATGGTTTAGTGATGGGCTTGGCACTGCTGGGTTAATGGTTGATCTTAGAATCATAGAATGGTTTGGGTTGGGAGGGACCTTAAAGACCTTAAGGGTCTTTTCCAGCCGAGTGATTCTGTGATTCTGTGACTCTACTTAGAGCGAGATGGGTTTCACTTTGGGGTGAGGGGACAGGAACTGTGCTATCAATGACAGCGAAACACAGAACAAATTATTTAACCACATGATAAACACTGGTGCCCTGGAACAATATTTTTATTATTGGCTGGCTAAAGCTTTACTTCCTGATCAGCATTTAAACACATAAATAAAGAGCCTGATTCACAGGAACATTTCACAGCAATAGATCTAACAACTCTCAAAACCTGAGCGATGACATTCTTCATCTCATGCCCTCTAACTGAACTGTTCCATTTCTGAAATGAAGACAGGAGTGAGAGAAATAAAGCTTGTATCAAAGCACCAAGGCTTCAGTTTGTTGTAAATTAGCATCTTTCTATTAGCTGATGGCATTGGAAGCAAGCTGTGGAAATCCTTTTTTTGACAAAAGATGCCATAAAACTGTGATATGTGATTTTGCACTGCCAATTATTGTAAAAGCAAAATGCAACATTTTGTGCTGGAGCCACTGCTTAATGCTGTTCTCTTTTTCTTTTTTTTTTTCCCTTCAAATCAGATATTTATCTTTGAGAATAACATCTATTACTGTGCCCATGTGGGGAAACAAGCCATCCGAGTGGTCTCCACAGGAAAGGAAGGTGTTATTTTCAATGGGCTCAGCGACTGGCTGTATGAAGGTAGGACACGACATTTAGGCCAGCAGTTAGTTATGAGTTTAAGTTACACTCTAGAATTACAGACCTTGCTGGAATTAGACATCCAGCATTGCATTTCTGGGCACTGGTGGACCACGGAGCTGAAAACCTGCTATTCTAACAGTTGCCTGATGTGCTGGACTGGAGATAATGTGAAATGATGTAAGAATTCTGTTTTCAGGCTGTTTTCTTTCCCTTAGTCCAAAGGTAATAAATCACTGGGCTTTAATGAACAGAACTGCTTCATTATTTAATGGCAGCTGCAATCACTCATGGATGTGCCAGTTTTCAAATCACAGAAAAGGACAGAAATGGGGAGGGAGAGGGGTTCTATCTTAAAGGAAAAAGCGAGGAAACAATTTTACTTGATTAGCTGTTTTCCACAGAACTAGGTGGGCCTTAGAAGCTGTCCAGATCTTGCCGCCTAAAAAAAATTTCTAAAAGCAGACCCAGTAATTGGCTTCTTTCCCGTGAAAATGGGCTTGACGGGGTGGAGGGTCATCTCTGGAGCATTGCTTTTCTTTGATCCGTTCAGCTGGCAAATGGCCATTTAGGTGTCTGTGAGCAGCTGCTTGAAAAGAGATCTCAACTGCTCGTTAGCTTAGGAGAGGATCCCCACCACCCCCAGTTCTTTTGGGGGTTGTTGCAGGCTTTTAAAGTAATATATCAGAATAAAAATATTAATACACACACCCACAAACACACCCACACATACATATATATATATATACATAAAACAGCCACACAACATTCATCCCTCTCTCTGTTGCTGACTAATGCTGCTGCCAGCAGTTCCTTCTCACAAGGATCCTGACTTTTGGACCTGACAGTGTCTCTTTCCTGTGACACAGCTTCCCACTAAAGTCATGTTTTCTCCTACAGGTCCCAGCACAGTCCCAAGGCTTTCTTACCCCTACAGAGAGAAAGTTTCCAGATACATCTATTAACTGTGTCCAAAATGCCATTAACAGTTAATTGGTGTAAAAATAGGCATCACTGCTTAAACTGGTCTGTATCACAGCTAGACTGGGGCCCTTGGACTCAGAAATGAGGGAATTACAATAAATGAGTTTGTTTGCCCCTCCCAAAGAAGCTGATCCCATAAATCAGTGTATAAACTCAGCAAACACATCAGTGGAAAAATCTGATAGGGGTTTATTATTTCTGATATTGAAATATGTGTTCCTACTGTAATACAACATATTTGCAAGTAAGTGTCCTCCTTGTGCTGTTAAAGCACTTTGTAACTGGAGAGGAGGCTAAGAAGTTATGAAATGCTAATTTTCTTTCACTTTATTTATTAATTTGCTGGTGAAGTTGTGGGCAGGCTGTTTGACTCTGTAGGTCAAATGTGCCTACTACTACCCGTATTTTGCTGATAAACATCACTTAGTACATCAGGTCTCCTGGCAGAGTCTCACCCACAGCACCACGCTGAGAGCAGTTTGTCAAGCCCGTGAACTCAGAGCACACCAGCAAGCCCGGGATGACACTTGTTTTGCTGACACATATTTTTATTCAATTACAGGATTGCTCAGGCAATTCCTTGGCTGACATTGACTTTCAGGTTTGCCCTCCATAATGAATTTGCTTGTTAACTTTATGTTAATGTGCTAGGGTAAGAATTGAATATGTGGTCTGGTTGTCCCAAGCCAGGTTCTGTAACCTGTGAGGCACCAGGCAGATTAGGACCACTGAACCTGCTGTTCACTGGGAATACGTTTGGAAGAAATTAGGATTTGGAAATGTCACTTTGTGTCCTAATAGAGATTATATTGAACTAAATAACTATTTTTTTTTCACAAGCAAGGTGTAGAAGGTTCCACAGGAAAACCTGATTTAAATGTTCCCAACTAATGGGAATCCAAACCCAAATCCAGAGCTGAACTGTGTGAGCTGAGCTCCTTCCCTTGTCATCACTTGTGCAGTCCTCATGGAGGCAAACCTGGGACTGGTGTCAGACTGAGGACTTGTGCCAGGTGCTTGCACACGCTGTGGGGCCGTGGTATCATTGGGTCTGCAGTGCTCTGATGCCAGCTGTCTACATGCATGGATGGATGGAGCAGGATCCAGAAGAAGCTGGATATCCCATGGGGGTAAATGGATAAGGACAATTGAGAAATGAGGGACGCCTCCCCAAGGGAGTCCAAGGGAATCCAGTTATGGTTGCCAGTGAGGCTGAAGCTGTAACCTGGGATATTCTGTCAACACAACAGAACCTTTGTTTTTCCAGTCTCCTTTTCTTGGATGCTACCTCTTCAGTGGGATAAACTTGGACAACGTTTTCAATCCGAACTTACCTGACTGGAAATGCTTGAAAACTTGGCAAAGACTGAACTGTGCCACCTCAAGACTGTCTTTGTTCTTCACCCACTCCTGCTGTGGTTTGTAGCCGTGCCTTCCCCAGCTCCCCAGCCGAGCTGGGTGGGATGCTCAGGCCCGTGTTTGTTTGCACTGCCGCCGTCTCAGCAAGCTACCAGGATGCACGCTGAGCATATGCAGAAATCTCCCTCCATCTGTGCAGCCAGCTCCGGCAGATAGTCTGCAAAGGAGCTGTGAGAATCAGGATCACAGAGAGCTCAGCACACTCCTCTTCCCTCCCATGCTCTTTTTGTTGCTGGAGTTCTGTGACCCCTGGCAGTGACAGCAGAGCCTCCTCGCAGCGCCCGCTGGGTTACTGTGACAGCTCACAACCTGCTTCTCACTTTCCCTAAATGCGGCACAGAAAATGAAACTCGCCGTTTTCTATTTGAGGAAGATGACTTTTAACGACTTTTATCTACGTAGCAAGAGCACACCAACAAAAATCCCCCTCGCTCCCCTTTCTGAGAGCTGTTTGCACAGTGAGCTCTGCAGATGGCAACCCAGCAGTGCCACCCCTTGGGGTGACTCCTGACGCTTCACGTGGATGGCAGACCCGGGGGGACACTGTTCTTCATAATGTCGTCGCTCTTGTCATGACAGAATAGACGCGCTGCAGTATTAATCACAGGGTTTTCCTAAGTCCAGAAGCACAGCAGATCTAGAATAAGTTTGACAGGCTTTTTGCCCTGGAAAGATGTAGAAGTTCATTTCAATTCAAGTTAAGCTCTGCTTTTGTAAATCTGCCAAAGGAGAAAAAATTTCTTCGAGGTATTTATGCTGATCTGTAGACTTTTGATAATATAGTGAAAAACATTTTGAATCAATCAGAGCTTAATCTACTTAGTGCATTTAGCTGGAAGGTTATAGATTGATACATAGATTACTGTAACATGAAAGCATAGATTAAACATGGGGTTTATTACTAAAATAAGCATTGACAATGTTTTCATAGTCTGACTTAACATTTTCAGAGATGTGCCTGATAGATGCTTGTACTAAAATCGAGTGATATCCTATAAAAGAGAGTCTAAAGTTCCACAGCTGAAATCAGCTACACATTTAAATGCATAGCAGCAGCAAAGAGTGGTTTTTATTTCAGTTTGCTGTATGATCATTGTTGGTTTGAGAATATGTTTTAGCAACGATAAGTCTTACAGATAATTTTAAAGTAAGTGCTGGTAGCAAAAAGGACTTCCAAAGCAACAAGATAAGAGTATTTATATGTTCTGTATATAAGTAGTAATATCTTATAAATAATGTGCATTTTAAAAGTAAATTACAGGTAAAATTAATTTCATTTATGTGCTTTTTTTAGAGCACTCTTCCACAGAAGTTAATTCTGTCATGGTGTAATTAAAGAGTCTTAATTTGCCAGCAAGCACTTGGAGAGGCTGTTCAGCTGCTGCGAGGAGGGGCGGCAGCAAGGCACTCTGATGGAGGTCACCTCCGTGATTCTGTCAGGTGACAGAGAAAAGGCTGAGGTGTCCCTGTGTTGCAGTTTGGAAGTGTGTTGATTCTGGATTTGTGTGATGCTGTGTCCTGGGGAATGGGGCAGGAGGACTTCCCTCCACGCTGGCACGTTGCTGCCAGAGCAGGAGAACCCCAGCAGGGTGAGTCAGGGTCCCTTTAGCAGGACAGGCACCTCCTCTGGGCTGCACTGCTGTAAAGTCCTGGTGTGGCCTGTTTTGGGCAAATCTGTGTAGTGCTGTAAAGGTGGATAACTTCTGGTGTCCTGCTCTAAAGTGCATGCTTGGAAATCATGGGGGAGCAGGATGTGACGCAGTGGTGTGTGCTACTGTCACTGCTGGGAGGGGAAGGAAGGATTTTCACCTGTAGGTGGTCCTGTGCCATCCATGAAGTGTAAAACTGAGTGTGAAACTTGATGCATGTGTCCTCAGATATAAGAGTAGAAACCAGAAAAACATAGGAGCTACTTTGCAGCTTGGTCTGTGGGATATATTCGTGGTTATTAGGGGCTTTGGTAAGAATTGCATGTGAGTTAGAAAGTAAGAACTGAGTTTAAAAATAAGAATTCCATGTGAGTTACCCCCTTATCTCGTGTCACTGTCAGAGGATCAGAGGATCAGAGGTTGTCTCTAAATTTGGAAGTCTCTAAATCTCAAGATCATCTCAAATTGAGAATCCCCATTCCAGACTTTGTCCTGACACCGTGGTTGTGACGTCTCATCTGGACGTCTCCTCATCCTCAGACATCAGAGGGAACCAGTCCTGGCAGCGGAGCGCCGGCCCCGGCTCCCGCAACACACATCGAAATCTCTTGTGTGGAATGAGCTTTACACAGCCATCCTTTCAAACTGATACCCTGCTTTGTTGAGCGTAACGCACTGTGGTGTTGCTGTGTTTCTTTTTTGGCTAGGAACCAGGAGGAGGAGGGGAAAAAAGACTCTTTTTCAGAGATGACTCCTCTGCCTTATTAATCTTCATTTTGTCTGCGTCTTGCGTGATCACCAACAGATCCTCTTGTGTGACTTCGCAGTGACACCTGCTGGGAGAGGCCAGGATGTCATCGTCATTAAGACCATGAAACTGCAGAATTCTTTTGCTGCAAGGTCTAGGAAAGGCTCCCAATTTCCCCCCGCATACGTTTCCCTGAAACTCTCTCTGAGCTTATGGGAACTACACATCTAAAGCCACTGGCTGATTCATGCTAATAGTGCTTCTGTTCCTTTTGTACACGTTATAAAGAGAGGAAAGAGAACACAGTAATAAAGAAAAATCTTTTCCATAATTTAATCAGCATCTCACAAAAAATATCAGAGGGTATATTTAGAACATGTATGACTGGTCTCGGAAGTGCAGCGCCTGGCAGGAGCTGCCAAATCAAATATCAGTTATTTTGAGCAGTATCTTTTATGCCTATAGCATTTCAAGCAAGTGAAGTAGACATATTTTTTGTGTTTGGGAATATTAATTCTGAGACTCTGGAAGTGGTCTTAGTACTGGGAAACCAGTCAGTAAGTGTGCTGAAGCAGTGCCTTACCTAATTCATCTGTGGGCTCAATTTTACATTGTATAACATAAGAATGCTGAACTTCTGCTTGGAAACAGGAACTTTGATGATCAAATTATACCTGAATTTGAAAAGGAACATCCATAATTAGCCTGAAAGCAAGTATGTTCTAAAGTTCCTGTTTAGTGCCACCAAAGAAGGAGATGACGTATCCTCATATTTCACAGGCAGGGCTAACCTTTCCCACTAATTAGAAGCTCCAAAACCTGGTGGGGGAGAATGAGGTGAAGAATCAGACTGACTCATCACTGCATTTTTTAAGATACTCTGGATAAATAAATCTCTTGCCATGCAAAAGCATTTGCTGCAGACAGTGAAAGAAACCAGCCTTAATGGGACTACAAATCATTCCATTTTGACAAGATATGTCAAGAATCATTGGGACAGATAATACAGATTTTACTTTAAGAACTTTCACATTTTCAATCACAAAGAAAATATTCCATGGACACAGGTAAAGTTGCAGTTCTACAGAGCTGCTATTGGGTAAAGGGAATTTGGGAAACATTTGGAACTGGGAAATGGCACCAGATAGTGCCAGAAATGCAAGTCTAAAATGCCATTAATTTGCTCTCAAGTATGCGCTGGTATTTTCCAGGGGTTTGGGGGGAAGCTGCATGGAATTTGTTCCCCCATTTGTGTGCTTGCTCAGGTGAGGTAGCTAAAGCAGTGTGGTGCTTCGGTGACATTGTCCCCATAGTAAAATAGGAAGTTTTCCTGTTTTGCATTTCAGACATCATTCAGTGTTGCCCATTCAGTACATGCAGCTCCTGTGCAACACCTGGTCCCAGTCAGCCATTATTGAGCTGCCTATTGGGGACTGTATTTTTGTGCACCTTTATGTGCACGCTCATTTATACCAAATGTGCATAAAATCTGCCCAGTTTAGTTGCAGTCAAAGGATGAAGAGCAGCTCTTGACCTCAGCCATGTGTTTGAAGTGGGTATTTTTACCATACGAAATTCTTTTTGCAAGGAAGATGAACTAGATGCCACATTATTTTGCCTTATGCATGTTAAAGCAGAGGAAAAAAGAGTCCTAACTTTCACCAGATGATGCCATGAAAGGTTCTGTGGAAGTTCCCTCACCTCCTGGCTTTGGGGAACGTTCCCCTGTCCCAAGGAAGCTCACGTTACAAATGGCATCCCCAGGAATAGGCTTCTGGCCCCTCTCTGCTGGCAAAGGTCAGGAAAAATTGAACCACTTACAATGCACGTTGTGAATGCCTGCCTAGAAATCAGCAAGCTCCTGAAAACTTTAAAATGTGCTGTTACCTGGACTGGCTTCAAAGTCCAGCACTGCACCATCAGAAACCCTGCCAGCTCTAGCCCAGTCCTTAACCTTCCCTTTCTGCAGAAGGTTGTTTGGAAGCAGGATGGCAGCCAAAACCAACACCTGTCATCCTCTAATTTTTGGATCACCATCACTCAGGCTTCAGGATGGCTTTTGGAAGGAAAAGAGAATATTATTTAGTGTGGTCAGTGATCTCCTTGGGGCAGTGGAAGGAAGCCAGTTGTTCATCCTGATGTCGCAGCTCAGCCAGCAGCTGCCAGTTCCTGAAGAGGTGTTCAGTGAGTGAAGTTTTGTCTGCCCTGAAGCCCTGATACAATAGGCATTTTATCACTAGAGTCAAATATTTCCAAAAAATTGTGTATTGTGAGTTGTAAAACAGAACAGTTATGGTTTTCTGCTTGTTCACAAGTTCTATTTCTCTGCACCAATTTTATTACAGTGGCCTTGGGTTAAATTGCCTGTTGGAGAGCTGTGTCCTCATTTTCTGATTATGCTGGTATTTTTAATAACTAATTAGTGTACCAGTACTTTAGATATTGCAGAACAGATTTTGACCTATGCCATGCTAAGTTGAAGTCTGGAATGACTCCATGGAAGCTAATCGTGATGCCCTGGATCTGCACCAGGATGCTGAATGAGAGGGTCTTGCTGTACTACTCATGCTTTATGTCCACTATCAGGGTTTCAGAGGAAATATCTTAAAACATTATTATTCCCAGAAAATAAAGAGTGGCATGTTAGAGACTATTCTCAAATTTAAAAGCTGTGCTTTTCCTCCATAGAATCATTTCTGTGGTTTGATAGTATAAAACATAGAAAAAGTATTTAGGTGATCAGGTTCACTGCGTGTAAAAGAAAAATGCATCATTTTTGTGTTGGTAGAACTGAGCTTAGGGGCTGTGACACATGTAAGAGTCTTCCAGGCTGTAGAATGTTGTAAGAGATTAAAAGAATTTAATTAATTTGTACAAAAATTATGTACAGTATTATAGGGTGGAAATACAGCTGTTAGGGCATGTTTCCCAGGGATACTGTAGGGATCTCTGTCCTGGGGGATTTTTAAGAGTGAATTAAACAGATTTTTGTCATGGGTTGTTGAGATAAACATCAATCCTATTTCAGTGCAAGGAGGGGATTAGGACTTCTTTGGGCTTCTTCTAGAGCTAAAATTTTATGATCTTATGTATAGTTTTGATGTCTTTTTCTGATATCTTTGCAGTTAGACATTTTGGCCCTGAGATCACAAAGAATGTCTGTTTTTATATACAACAGGGTAAATACACATAAACTGCTTGTACATGATGGTTGTAGGGATTGGAGCTCTCTATCATGATAAATTTATATGTGCCTCGTTATTTCCCTGAGGAAAATTGGTAATTTTCTTCTTCTGAGAGTGTCCATGAACTTTTATTTGAAAAACATGTTAGAAAGAAAGAAAGAAAGCTTAATGTTTTTAAAGTGCTGCAATCAAGAAGTGATTACAGAAAGAACAAAGAAATTGAAAGATAGTCATAGAAATTTTATGTTAGTGTGTAATTCCATCAATTTTACCTAAAATGTAATTTCCTGTAGGTTTTTTTCTTAGTACAGCCTTGCTTGTGGAAATTAAGGGGCCAGTGCAAAAGCTACAGGCTGTTTAAATAGCTTTCCTATTTGTCTCACTGCTTCTTGGCCTGAATAAAGAGTATCTGCCCTAAGAAATAAAAAAAGCAAAAATGAATGTACTCAGTCCAAATTAGAACGAGTGAAAGCTACATGAAAGGAATGAAAATTCTGCTGAGATATGTGATTCTCTCTAGAGAGCTGGCCTGTCCGTTGTTGTATAATAGCAGAGAAATCAAAATATCCAAAATGATGACACAAGTCAGCTTATACTTCATGTACATCAGCTTCCCTAATTTAAAGGGGGAAAAAAAAAGGACAAAGAACCATATTGAAGTGCAGTTTAAAATACAGGACTCCAAATTCTAATGCCATCTGGAAGCAATCAGGTGGGTCTGTGACTGGAAGAGCAGAGGAGTAATGATGGGAAATGCAAAGGGTGAATCACTGCTAAGGGCTGGCTGGGGACTTGGGAGGCCCCCACAGAGCTCAAGTCCGAGGTTTCCTCCAGCAGAGATTAAATCTTTGTATGTGAAATAAGAAAGAGGTTAAATCTTTGTATGTGAAAAGCACCCTTCCATATTCCTGCGCGTGCTGCCTGTGCTTGGCACTGTGTGAGGCACGATGACCAACATTCTCAGATCCTGGTGCTGGGAAGACAAGGCTGGTTTTTCCAGCAGTGTTCCGAGCTACCAGCTCTGCACAGGGCCTCAGACCTTGCAGACATGAGGGACGTGGGTGGTACAGTGCAGGGTGTTTTTCAGATTGTGCCAGAGAAGCCCAGTGGTCGCTGCAATGTTGATAGCAAGCAGGACATGGGGCTGGGTTCTGCTCTGTGTCAGGAGAACTGAAGAGCTAGAGCAGAACTTTAAAGCTGTCAATTGACACGCCAGCAGTTCCTGGAAGATAAAGCATCCAGGGATTATTTCACCCTCAACACTCAATTAGTTTACATTGCTATAAGTAACTGCCATATGGTGCAGCTTCTGCACCAGCTGCTTTCCAGTCTTCAACGAGTACAGGTCTAAGGGGAAACTATGCCACAGAGTTAACAGCAATTAGAAAAGTGGGGGAAATGGCAGGTTTTGAAGATGATCTTAGAGCTTTTGGATGGGTTAAGCAGTAAAATAAAAGTGGCCAGGGATGCACTGGCTGCTGTGTGCCAGGCTGGGGATGCCAGGTGCCTGCAAACACCACACATGTGTGCACAGCAACCAGTGTGGGACAGCAGGGACCAAATCCAGAAGGATGGCAGAAACCTTCAGTGCTATCCTGGGATGAGGACTGCAGAGACCAAGCAACGCAGTACCACGTAGGAGATGTTTTTCTTCAAATCCACGGCAAACAGAAGCAGGCACTGCTCAGACCTGCACTGTGTCTGGCTCCCTGCAGCCCTTGCCCGCATCCACCAGGATTTCTGGGTCTGGAGGTGGGGGGATATGTACTGAGCCAGGTTTCATGGTTCACCAAGGCAGAGCCAGACACTGCAGGGGGGATAAAACCAAAATAAACCCATGTTGAGACCTCTGCTCAGCTCCACAGCCTCCAGAAAGAACAGTCCCAACCACTTCTGTGGTGCCCAGCCTCTTTACCTGCCTTCCTCTCTTTCCATTGGAAACAGAGTTTCTTACTTTGAGAACCATCTCCACAGCACAGCTGAGCCTTGTGGAGCTGGATTTGCTGCCATTCTTCCCAGTTCTTTTCTTCTAAAGGGATACTTTCTATGTTCACCTGTGTCATTCTAGTGCTGAATGATCCCTCTCTCAGCCAGTTTGTGCTACTGTTTGAATACCAGAAAATCGTGATCAGAATACTTTCTTTTATGTTTTTTTAATTTTATTTTTAATGCCTGAAAATCTGCTGTGCTGTATTCTCCAACCATAAGAAGTTTTAAGACCATGAAAGTCCTTGCATGTCACTCTGCACTGGAAAAATTTATTCTTTTGCTTTGAGTCACATCAAACAGCACAGGAGCACGAAATGCTGCTAGGAGCTAAATACTGTGTTTTATTTATAGTTATTTAAAGTACTTCTTCTTAACAAGTTCCATAGCTGTAGATTTTGAAGGGATGTCTTTTCACTTTATAGTATTTTTCAGATTTTAATGAGAGTGGAAGTACCATATAGTACCAAAGCAAACTATCAAGTGTTCTGTGTTTTTATTCATAGAGTTTTCTGTGATGTAGTGAGGTGTCCTAGATGGTTTTGCAGCTGTACTGGCCATATGGATGTAGGCTACACCAAGAAATTATTTACTTTTCATCTCACCTGGTACTGATTATACAGCAGAGGATGACCACTGCGAATACTCTGTTGGGCAGATTATTTGAATTTCAAACTCTTAGCTGAGAAATATTTCCCATAGTTCAGACAAATTTGCCATAAATTTAAATGTGAAATTCACAATTACAATCTCATTTATAGATTAGATCTGGATCAGAATTATACTGTTAAGCAGAAGTTTTAAAGTTCTCTGAGTTTTGCTGCAAGATTTTTTGAGTGTTTTCACTGACTTATATAGTGTTGTATTCTTGGTTATCATCGATTAAGCCTTTAATCTGTGGTGCCTGGCCTGAAACAGAGAATAATGCCTTTCTTCTGAGACCTGGTATAGCTATATTCCAGTCTGAGAAGTATCCACACTTTTCAGGAGTGCAGAAAAAAATGTTTACATTGTAGTTTAGCTGTAGACTTTTGATGCAAACTGATTTTAAAAAGTAGTATCAAATAGATCCTGTTTTTTCATTTTCTCAGTATCACAGTCATTTAAAATCAAGACTACACATTTACTCTTTAGTGTGATTTTAAAAGCATGATCTCTCATGGATCACCTTTTCTTCTGCATCTCTAATTCCTTTCCAGGCTGAATATTTTACTGTTTGCTGTTGTTGTTATTCTTTTGTACGTATTCCTAATTTTTTATTAGGTTTCATGCATTCCTTTTAAGATTGTTTTAGATCATTTGAGACTTTTCTCTTTCCCAATTTTGATGAGGTAACAAAAAAAATCATACGCTAAAGAGGAGAAGTACTGTCTTGGAAGGAAAGGGTTAATACCGAAGGCCACATGAATGCTTGTTGGCAGAAGGAAACAGTTCCAGAGTGGTCTTCAAAACTTCATTAGAGATCAGAGAAACATGCAATATCGCATTAACTGGAAGAAAAACTCTTTTATTACAGGGTTTAATGTCCTTAGAAATGTTGCAGAGTTTATTTGAAAAATAAACCCAACAAGCCTCTATTAAATTTATTGAGGAAATGGAAAGCAGAAACTCAGAAGACTGTAATTGCCACCTACAAATATGATGATTAGAGTGAATAAGAAGTAATGAAGGAGGAAATCAGAGACAACTCACCTCCTGAGCAGGAAGGTGGAGGTTGCATTGCCACCATGTGGTAAAACTAGGGAGAGCTGGAGCAGCTCCTCTCTCCATCAGAATTCGAGAGGAGAGCTGCAAACAGCCAGAAATCTGCATGATTTGCTGGAAAAAATATAGTATGCAAATGGCATCCTGATTGGAAAGAAGCAATGTGAGATGAAATCCTATTTTGCTTTTGATTAGCCTGTGCGGTCGGTTCTTTGGTGGTGTGTTTGTGGGGGTTTTGACTTGAATTTTAATTCAAAATGCAGTTACATAAAATATTCAGTGGAAAAGTGAGCAGAGTGCAGAAAAGAATAGGGGAAAAAAGTTTGCTTTTTTAAATGATGTCATTTATAAGCTTTTTTGAGTACAAAAATCCATCATTCTCTTCTATGTCTTCTTGAAATCATCTCCAAAGTTTCTGCATGAATTTTGATTTTTTCAAATTCTTCTCAGTTCTATAACATTTAGAAACATGAGCCCTAGTGTTTCACAAAGTACTTTTTAGAACACACTTTACGGAAACGTAATTTTTTTTTAATGGAAGTTCTGCCTACAGCAGGATTTGGGATTCACAAAAGTGTGTCAACTTGCTCTCTCCCCCCTCAACTTCAGCTCGTAATTCCTCATGGCGTGACAACTGGTTGCTGTAGAAATTATTAGGATTCAAGAGCATGATTTCACAGTCTGAGTCGGATGAGCTTTTCACAATCCCTTTTTTGATCAGATTAGTGCTGACCCCTGAGCTGACCCTCAGCCAAGGGGAGCCGGGCGAGCCTTTCCTCCCAAGGCAGGGATTGCTGGTGGCTTTCCGTTCCGACAGCTCTGTCCTGCTCCACTGCGAGCTCTGCTCCTTGACTTCACTGCAGCGTGAACCTTTCCCTGACCTGTGCACAATGTCCCTTGCACAGGCCTGTTTGGGTTCACGAAGTGCTTGAACTTCAGGCTAAATGCAGTGGCTGCCTCTGTAAGAGCAGCTCCCCCCCCTCAGCACCCCCACACTTGTAGCTAAAGTGCAAGAAAATGATTAAATGACCATCACAGATGACGCTCAGATGTATCTCTTGGTACAAGTCTAATTATGACCTCCACTGAGGCAATTATTCTGTCGTGATCTCAATGCCTTTTGCAAGCATCAATTAATAAAACTTCACATAATGTCCTGGTAGGACAGGAATTATTACCATCTTTTTAGAAACAGGCAAACTGAGGCACGGTTATTGACCTGGTTTTAGATGAGATGAGAGAAATTAGGACACAAAACTGAAGTGAGAGTTTCACCTTCGTCCCTAGAAGCCAAATGAAGTGCAGAGCATCGTGGGAAAGCCCAGATCTGGCTGTTTTCAGCACGTCCCTCGGCTCACCTCCAGCACAGACCCCCGGCAGGTGCCCTTCAGGTTTGGTCACAGGACATGAGGGATGCACAGCCGGAGAGATGAGTCTGTGCGAGTCACTCTGCAGGAAGGCTGGGCCGGTCCCTAGTGATTGCCACAGGAATAAGAACCTTTCCAACCCACAGGGCACCCTGTGAGCAGGAGGAAAATGCCTGTTGTTAAAGCTGCCCCAGCTCTGTCAGGCTGTTCTGCATCCTAAAGGGACTGATGGACTCTCACCTGCCTTTCACATCCCAGAACAAAGGAGCAAATCGCTTCAGCCCTTCCCTTTTTACACAAATGACTCACAAGCATTTGCCTCCTACATTAGTTTTGCTTTTGCTCAAAGTTGAGTCATTGTCTTGTATTTGATTTAACAACAATAGCAGGAAGAAAAAAACAGCCATCAGTAGCTACTGCATAAGACTAGATCAAAAGCAATTCCTTAAAAGGGGCTTTCACGATGGCTAGATTAAAAATTTGAGAAACTGGTGAGGAATAGAGCTGAAGAAAAACAGCTCCTAAAAGCAAAGCATTATGTTTTCATGCTATTGTGCTTTTAAAATTGAAGGCAACAGTCTGAAAACAGGCATCGAAGTAAATCTTACTTGAAGGGAATTATCTGGAGATCATTGTATTTATTACATTTGTTTTGATTTTTCAGACTCTGTCTCAGACTGTAGGCATGGACATGACTTAAAAGATTCAATAGCTCATTTTAAAAATTAAACTTCACTTGATTATTGAACTGACCCATCCTAACCCTTAAATTGTCATGTATTATTCTGGAGCATCACCAGCAGGGCAGAAATGGTGAGAACAGGACAGGAGGCAAGAGCTGTGTCCCCAGCAGCTGGTGGATTTCAGATGCAATAGCTGAGGCTGCGCTGCCCCTCGGAGGCACAGCACAAAGTTGCATAAGGACATGAGGAGGGAAAGGATTCGTTATGGTGCTTTACAGTGATCTTGTTTTTTAACTCTGCCTCCTCTCCACCCGTCTCCCCCAACACCCTGTGAGTTGCCCAAAGGGCTGTATGTCTGAAGGCACTCCTTGTCCGCATTTTATCGTGTGTGGTGATACACTGGATGAATAATTCCCAGCTAAATGTTGGTATTTTAGAATCCTTTCATGCTTCTCATCTCTTTTCCCTAATATCTGACATCTGCTATTACCGTGGATATCTCAGCAACTCTTGAGGATGAGCAGAGGTGGGATGGGAGGGTCAGGAGGTTCAGGGAGTTGATGTGGTTATAGTCCAGCTCTGCAGAGCAGGGAGTAGATTTGGGGATTTCCTTCCCTGTAAATTTCCCCATTTCAGCAGAGCCAGAGGAGCTGTGGATCTGGCTTGTGAGCTCTGCTGATAAACACCAGACCCAGAGCCATGGTGGGAGAAGCTGTCACCCTGCTTGTATGGCCCCAGTGCCAGCACACTGAGATGAAGAAGCAGCTCACTCCTGCCCACTCAGGAACTCAGGGTCCTTTTAAAAACTCTCTCTGGGTAATGACCCAGCTAAAATATTGTGTTGTTTGAGAAACAACTACACAAGGCTGCTTATGGGACACGTCTTGTTTAAGAGCTTGCCGATGAATTTTGGGCACCTGATTTTCACCTTGCAAGTGAGAGTAATTTGAACTGGATGCTGACCTGGCAAGTAGTGAACCAGGAAAGCTTGGCATGCATCAGGAATGTTTTGGTGCTTTTGTGAGGTTTAAAATTATTCAAGACAGGATAATAAACCCCAAAAGGAGAAATGGTAGCTGTAAAGGAGTTGTTCTGGCTGCATTAGCAGAGAGCCTGTGGTGAGAGGTGGGAGTAGCACGAGAGAAGTGCAGTCCTAACAACAACTGAGCTGCCATTTGGAAGGGCTGTAGTACAGGATCTCCCAATTACTGAGGTCCAGGTTTGTCTTTAACGAGCAGATCTCACAGCACAGCACTGCAGAATGGCACTGCAGCTGAAGGGAACATGCACAAGGCACGGAGAAGCCAAGAGGTGTGTTTTCCTTTATCCCCCTGAGACTGCAGAATCCAGCCCTGGCACAGCTTCTTTCCCTGGGACAGGAAGAAGGCAGCAACATGATGGCTTTAGCCACATTGCTTGAAGCCCAGGCTTGTCCCTGACTGAGCAAATTGGGTTTAAAACATCCAACCTTCTGTTCCCTCCCAGTACTGATGTTCACCTGCATGAATTACTTGCTTGGACTTTGTAGAAATTGCAAATGCAAGTCCGCTGAGTGCAGCAAACACCAGATCACAAAGCATTTGGCTTTGGTTCTAGCAAAATAACTTTCCTGGGACATCCAGACACAGTTCCTGACCTGCTCTGTCCCATGTTTGACCTGACCTTTTCCTATAGGGGAAAACACATTTGAAAGCACAGTTGGTGTATGGTTTAGAGGGGAAACAGCCCTCTGCCTTCTACAGAACAGCTAAATGGTGCCTGAAGGTGGAGAGTGACTTCTCCAGTCCGACTTTACTTCTTTTCAAGCTTTTAGTTTAGCTTAGTGGAAAGATTGTGTACTTTGCTGACCACTTGAAAAAGGAAAGAAAGCATAAAATCATTGCCTTGACTGCATAGTTTTCCTGAGTAAATGTCTATTTTTAGTTTCAAGTAGAAAACAATGAACTGTGAGTGCATTCACAGAAATTAAAGGAGTGCATTTGTCTCCTTCAGACACATCAGTCCTTAGTGGACAAACCTGACAGTTACACTTCTTTGCATCACATTATAGAATAAGAACTGGATCCTTAGTAAGCATGTTTTACTATTTATACCAGTTATGGATTTGGACCTAAAACCACATTAAACCATCTCTCTGAGTACAAGAGGCACAGAAAGGTAATTTACAGACAATTAGTCAGCCAGGTGGTTGTGTTTATAGCAGTATATCATGGTCCTGTTTTCAGTCTGGGAACATAAATCTGCAAAAGAGAAATCAGATATGCTGTTAGCATTCGTTAAAGGAATATTCTTCAAACTAAAAAGAAAAAAAATAATAAAAATCTGTGTAATCATGATATAACCATGCTCTGAGTATTTTCATAACCTGGTGGATCCTGCTAAGCCTGATGAAGATGAAACCTTCCAGCCAACATGCCAACAACATAATTGGGATTTATAGCTGCAGGCTGGAGCACACAGTCTTCAGGGACTGGAGGGAATGACAGAGAAATATCACTTGGAAGCAGCCTGAAGAGCAGGTCCCAGCCTCCCACCCTGATGAACCCTCCCACACAGGAGTGTTTGTGCCTGCAGGAGCAGGGCTCAGCACCCACCTTGAGCTCTGCCCGTGGCATCAGCAAGGTGTTGAGCCAGCCCAGAGCTGCTGGGCTTTCCAGGAGGAAAGTTACCAAGAAAAGATGAAAGGCAGCCAAGGAAGTCTTAGAAAGAAAGGACAATATATGTATTAAAATTGGCACCTCTGAGTGCAACCCACATCCAAATATTCCAGGAATAACCTGACTTAAAAAATTGGGTTTTAGTGATAAGCAATAAATGACAAAGAGTACAACTCACCATTTCTGGCCCTACTCAGCAAGGACAATGGCATTTTCTTTGCCATTTCATAATGTTTGTCATCTGAACATTTTGAGGCGTTTCAAGACCTGCATTTCATAGTCTGGTGGTGGGAAAGTTCTTG
Source organism: Melanocharis versteri (assembly GCA_013397845.1). Classification (NCBI taxonomy): domain Eukaryota; kingdom Metazoa; phylum Chordata; class Aves; order Passeriformes; family Melanocharitidae; genus Melanocharis; species Melanocharis versteri. The sequence continues at coordinate 185,781 of VZTG01008752.1, read as the reverse complement.
CCAGCTTGCTGTGTGCTGTGGCCTGGCTGTGCCTAGTGCTCAGCAAACACCCCACAACACCAGAGCCAGTCCCTAGACCACTGCAGGGAATAGTGAAATACTGGTCAGCCACGGCCTCAACACAGCAGCACTGCTAATGTCATAGAAGTCGTGGTGAAAATATACTGGTGGAATAGGAGCTGCTGTAGCCAGTCTTTTTTAATTTTTGTTTTGTGTGGGAATTGTCCTCAATACTAAATAGGAAGTTTTTTAAGGGTAGAGCAGGCAATGATGACCTTGGAAATTAAGATTATGCCATATTATGTATTGTGATCTGTTTGGTAGATAAAAATGGAGCCATCTCCATCCTGCCAATAAGTGCAACAGATAAGGAGGGGAAAGGAGGGTATTTCTTTCCAAAGCCACCCTTAATCAGCGAAAAACAGCAGACAAAATTATCTTTGGTAGATGGGGATTTGTGCAGTATGGGTTACATTTATTATCTGGCAGGTTATAAGATGTATTTTAATTTCCGGTATTTGCCTGCTACATCTGAAGGAACAATGCGAGCTGGATCCACTGCGTGTCATTTATAAGTCTGTGCATGTCATTTATATGGTAATGGGGGAGTTCCCCCTCATCCCCAGTGATTGCTGTAAAATTCTGCATGCTGGTTCTCTGCATATTTAGCTTTCTCCAGCGTAAATTAAAATGCACATTCATGATCTTTGAACAAAGCGGGCAGGGATAATTGGTAATTTGAGCCTGTTCTGTACAATGCAATTCAAAGTAATACTTATAATTTGCAGTTAATTAATCAGGCCTTTTTTTCCTTAAAATTCTTAATTGCCTTTCTATGATATTGATTTTTAATAAGTTTTACTCCTACCAGTTTTAGATCCAATTATACAGGCAATTTCTTGTCACTGTTACTGCATGGCCCTGTGTGTGTGTTTATATGTACATTTCCATATATTTTGGAATATTTTTTTAGAAATTTTTATAATCTGGTTTATGGATAGAGTTTTTGTTGGCTGAAATTAAAAAGTTGAAAATAATGGAATCAGTGTACAGCCAAGAGAAACAAGGTACAACAGGGAATAGAAAACTCACATCACTACAATGAAATACAATGAAATTTTTAAAGAAATTTAAATATCTGGAATTCCATTGTCACTATGAACACTCAACCTCATCTGGTGTTTAATTCACTATCCATTTAAAACTCTCTTTAGAAGACTCTGATTTTTGTAGCTTTAAAGTAAAACCAGCAATCGTTAAAGATACAAACTTTGGACTCTCTAAGGAAATTCAGATGGTCATAAATTGAAAAATAACAATATTAGCGAATATAGATGCACGTGGGGGTGGTGCCTGTGATGAGAAATATGCCATGGGCACTGAGCACCCCATGCCTGACCAAGCCCAGCCCTGGCCCACCTGACCTTGATTGGCCAGGGATGGGGCATCCACCACCTCTCTGGGCAACCTGTGCCAGTGCTCCACCACCCTCACTGTAAAAAACTCCTTTCATATTTCTAATCTGCCCTCCTTCCGTTTAAAACCATCTCCCCTTGTCCTGTCACAACTGGCTCTTTGAAAAGTTTGTCCCCATCTTTCGTACAGACTTCCTCCGAGTACTGAAAGGCTGCAGTGAATTCTGCCTGGAGCCTTCCCTTCTGCAGGCTGAACAACCCCGGCTCTCAGCCTCCGTAGCAGAGGTGCTCCAGCCCTCTGATCCTCTCCCTGCCCTCCTCTGGACCCGCTGGGAATTCCCCACTGGGCACTGCACACCAAACCCACTGGGTTTATTTCCTATCTCACTTACGGGAGTTTCTGGGCTGTCACTGACAAACCGAGTTGCACAGACCTGGTTTGTGCCCCTGCCCCAGGGACACAGCTTTCCCCTTTTGTCAGTAGGTTTAGGATTACTGCATGGGAGTCTACAGCTCAAAAATATTGATAAAAGAAAGTATTTCCTGGTAGCAGGGATAAAAGAGATTTTGATGGGTGGACATTATCCTGCAGGGATGTTTGTCTTTATGCTTACCTGAGTCCAGGGTGGATGACCTTCAAGACACACAGCAAGGAAGAACAGAATTCTGCTCAACACGCAAGTGCCACAACTCTGATAAACACAGTCAAACCCCACTGATCCATCAGTGGCATAACCTGATTACATACCATTACCTTCATTAATAATAAATGTTCCTGTTATTTGATAAGAACCTTTTTTATGAAATATTGCTGCAAGCTAGTTTGAAATCTGTTTTTATCCAGCTCTCTTTTTTTTTTATTATTCCTGGGTGACTGTATTGATCTCAGTAGTTCCTCTGATTATTCAGTCCTGTAAAATCAGATTCTTCCTCTGAGTCATTATTGAGCTAAATCTCTCAGTTAGCCAGGTCCTGAGTCACTGTTCAAGTTAAAACCTCTGGGAATATTGCCATGACAGGGTAATATATACCCTGAGTGGTTTTTTAATGGCTGTTCAATGACTTTAGCTGTTTAAACCAGGTAAGGAATTAGGAGCTAAACTAAATTCAGTCAATGTGCTCCAGTTCTCATTTCATAAAGCAGGGCTGTATTTTGCAATATTAACTGACATTTATTAGCACTCAGACTAGGTGACTAGCAGGTGCTGCTCAGGGTGAATAAATCATGCAAGCAATTCACATGAAAGACAGCTTGTGCAAGTGCTGATAAAAGTCCATGGCGTTGAAGAATCAAGTTCTTTAATAGCAATGTCAGGCTGTTCAGTCTTCTTATCTCTCATATTTCTTTATGAAACATTAAAAGAGATTGCTTTTGGGCACTTGTGTTCTTGAACTATTGCAATCGTCTAATGAATTTTTGATTCGGAGGGTTTTGTGATCACTAACTTTCTTGATACATCTGTAGCTATTGAAATATATCCCCTGTGTCAAGGCTGGCTGTCCATCTTCCTCCTATCATAAACCCCACAGATTCGTTAGGAAGAACCTGTAACTTTTAATTTAAAGGAAAGGTGAAGTTGAAGCTACTCGAGCAGGTTTGAATAGAGAAATGTTCAGCATATAACGAAAGCCCTGATTTGTCTCACTGCATTGCACATTGCATTTCCAGCCGTAGCAACCTGTTCAGCGGCACCAGAGGGGCAAAGAAGAAAAGGATTTGTCTGTAAGGAGCCCTGCTGCGTTTGGGCCATGGGAGTTCTGTCTGGTCTGGGTCCAGCTGAGAAGGTGCGACAGGACCTTGCAGTGAGCGTTTACCCACATCAGTGAGCTGCATTGCAAACTGCTCGGAAGACTTCTGCTAGGAGATGTTTCTACAGATTTATTGCCTTTAGCTTGCAGGCTTTCATGAAGAGCTGACAACAGGCTGTGGGTTTAAGTTTGTGCCAGGTGATAGAAAAATAAATTTTTATTATACTTATTATTATATTAGTGGCAGACAGCAGTTTGCCACTGCAGATGGGCTTCCTACGTGTATTTGCTCTTCGGAGTGAGTGCTAGAAACAGGAATAGCTGAGGGTAGGATATCTAATATTTCTATTTTCATAACTCAGCCCCCATTTTCATTATTACATCTGGACATCCTGACAGATGACAGACCTGCCGGCGTCTGCATGTCAGTCTTGTCATCATGGTCCAAAGGTTGTTACTGACACTGAGACTGACTCACACAACCAAAGGACACTTGCTAATTGTTAGGAGCTGCTGTGATCATTAATCATTAATGCTTTTGGAAACTTAGGATTCCTAGGGATGGGGCACAGGTGACAAAAACCCAGAAGCACAGAGAAAGAAACTTCTAAAAAGAGGAGAGGGAGGATATGGAGGCAACTCAACATATTTCTGGTGTGTTTATTTGAAAGAGGACACCTTTTATTACGAGTCAGGCCCCAAAATACTGATGTGCCAACAGGATAGTAGTATGGCTTTGTGTATGACATGTGGTAACCCTGCCTGCCTGCTGTGCTTGCTCTGGAGAGATGCCAGACCTCCTGGGGAGTCGCTCATTGCTCCTGCTGGACACCCAAGATCCATGTGAAACCTGAGGGACAGCTCCTCTCCATGGATTTTTGCACCTCAAGAGGGATTTGCAGAGCTGAGTGCGCCCAGTGTGTCATGATGTGAAGGTGGCCTGGAGGAGACACTCTGACCATTTTCAAATAGCTGAATCCTTCTCTTATTTGTAAAAATCCACCTATATGTCTCAGATGACATCTCATACTTGTGTGTATCTGTTTTGTTAGGTGATTGATTGGGCTTTTTTTTCAACAAATCCATTTGTATGATTGAGGGAGATTTTAAACATTCATGATTTCTTAGTTATTACAGTCTGAGCTTGGCCTCCTGTGTGTATTCTTTAGGGGCTGTAGAGGTGTAGAGGATAGGATCAGGCTGGTGTTCAATAAAACCAGCTTTTGAAGCCCCCAAGCACTCAAACAGTAAAGAAGGTCTGGCAGCTACTTGCCAATAACCTTATAAACAACACCCCTAATGCCCTGACTCATACGGCAAACACAGAATCCTTTAGTGTTGGAAACACAACAAATTAGAAGAATCAATGGATATGGGGAAAAAAAACAAAACAAAACAACCAAACTACATTAAATTAACAGTTTCTAAGTGGGGTGAAATTAGTAGCCTCAGAAAGTCTCTTCTGTCTGTCAGGAGCTTGGTCCCATGATCTCATCCTGCTCCTTGGGATTGGTGTCCTAAAGATTGTCCTAGAGAAACACTGGTGGTTATTGCTGGTAGTTGGGACCATGGATGAGGAGTCCAGGTTGGAGTGGTCAGGATTTGGCCAGGCTGGCTGGCAGAGTTGCCTCTGACGTGCACACTCTGGCTTTGCTGGACGCTGTTTGCTCTTCCTCCCCGTGTGTTCCCTCAGGGATCCTGGCCAGGTATCAGCGAGCATCCCGCAGTGACTTGTCTGCTGCTGGAACACTGCAGCTTCTGGTCTTGTCACCTCCATCTCACAGAGGTGAAGGTGGACCACAGCCCATTTCTGTACAGATCTGGTGGGGTTTGCCTGTTTGCCAAGCCTGGGCTTGGCTCAGGCCGTGCTGCAGCTCTGGGGCCCACATTAGAGATGTGCAGGTAAGACATGACCTTGCTGACCACACAGAGCACATGAAGAGTGGTCGTCCCCAGTGCCCAGCATGAGCCACCCTGCTGAAACGAGCTTCTCTGCTGGCCCTCAGCATCTGGCAACAGGGAGGCAAAAGCACTGGCCAAACCCTCACCTGCTGCCTCGACACGATGTTCTGCAGGAGCAAGGGGCTGCCAGACTGCGTGAGCAGAAAACATGTGCTCAGGCGATTTAAACAGATGACTAAGAGGGACTAATGACACTTGCAGCCCTCACCTTCCCTGTGTTTGTGGAGATGCAGAACTCCTGGCTGGGCTCCTTTCCCTGGGATGAGGGTCTTTCACCTTCTCATGGCTGCCAAGCACACGGGGGTTGCTCACCTGTGCCTGTTCAGATCCACAGTGAGATTTTGGATCAAGGATTTGGTGTTGGTGTCTCTAAATCACGAGAATGCCGAAAAAGCAAGTAACAGTTCATTCTTCCTAAGCTTGTTGCCTGTCAGTGACAGAGGAGACTCTGTGTTCTGAGTAGGGATAAAGGGTCACAGGGGTGAGCATTGCAGCTTGTTTTTCCTGAGGATCTCTGGGAGCATTGCAGCTCATTTCACTTAAAGATCTCTTGGACAAGACCACAATCATCTTGAGAAGGGTTGTTGTTTGCATACAGATTCACAGAATATTCTGAGTTGGAAGGGACCCACAAGGATCATCGAGTTCAAATCTTCAGTAAATGGCCTGCAGAGGGATCAAACCCACGCCCTTGGTGTTATCAGCACCATGCTCTGACTAGCTAAGCTAATCTCAGGGTCAGGAACTGTGGAATTGGGCTGAGCCTATAGTTTGCCCTCAACCACATAAATTTTTATGTTTTCTGTGAAAGGTTGTTGAATTGTTCAGCAGCCCTGCAAAATTGCATTTTTTTTTCCACCTGACTCAATTAGACAACTGTGAAAGAGGATTAATTGCTCTGAAATCAATAGTGCTGCAGGGCTATTGCTGACATCAGCACAAAATAATGTCAACACAGGAAAATGTAGATTGGGTATGGTAATCTAAAACAGTTTTATACTATTTGCATACACATAACTACTTTGCACTCATTTTATATCTATTACAATGATTTAATGGGAGTCAATGTAGACCTACACTACAGCAACTGAGAGAAAAATTTGTTTGCATAGAATAAAAGGTCATTTTCCGCAGCCAGCCCTGAAACATGTGTCAGTAAAGGCCAATGTGAGCAATAGGTTTTCCCTAAGTGGCTAAAAATACTTGCTTTCACACTCTACAATAGTAATCGATTTGGACGTGTGGTTGGTGCTTTGAGATGATCTAGTAATTGATTTTAAAACAGATGGCAGCTGTCAAATAAGCATTTGTGTTTATTTGATGTTTCTATGAGAACCCTTGGGGTTTCACTATCTCAGTAGTCTTTGTTTTCTCCTTTCCTAGACCCTCTTGCTGTTCTCTGATCTCTCTTCCTCTCATGTTCTTTTGATGCGTTCTACTGACAATTTCTTTTGAGTTTGTTTTCCCAACGTAAGCCATGGCCTTTATGTCAGGCTTTAATTTCATTTTGCTTAAAATTCCTTTTTATTAACAGTTTTAATAAAACAGCAAAATGTCTTCAGCATACCAAATACTTTGTGATCTGAGCATGAGCTACAATACACCACACAAACAGAACCATTGGCTACGCTCCCCAGAATTGCTCTACTTTACCACATTAGCAGTAAATAACGCTGGTCCTGAGAGCTTTTGAATCTTAAACTGCTGATGTCTTCTAATTATTTTTTAATTTTTTTTAAGTGATAGAAAAGAGTTGCAATGGTGCCTGTCAGACTGTCGGAGGACAGGTCTGTCCAAGCATCTTTGTCTTCTTGTGCAAGTCTCTGTTTCTCTTAACTCACACTAGAAAATTACAAGGTTTTTTGTGTCTTCTAACAAGAAATCCCAGGAATTTTTTTTTTTTTTTTACTTGAAAATTATCTTTTTTCTCAGTTTTTTTCTCCTGATATCATCTTTCTTTCTTTCTTTCTTTTTTGTTGACTTCAAAAACCAAAAAAAATCTCTAAGCTACTAATGGATTTCTCAGTCAGTCACTGGGGAAGGCTTCATCTTTTCCCAAACAGCAAGCCAGAACTTTGCCACCTTCAGGAGAAATGCAAAAGTCACAACTGTGACTCAGGATGGACAAGGGCTGCAGAACTAGTTGGATTTTTAGAAAAGCATGAAGAAACCCCCCATGGCCATGGCATTTACATGTATGTGTTTGTTAGCAAAGAGGAACTCTGCCAGTTTGGAGTTCTGTGCAAGCCTGGGAAGTGCATTTGTCATGGAAATGTCTTTAGAAATGCCCCAATGGCAGATTATGGTTCAGAACATTAAAACCATCTCTGTGGGTTTCCAAATGTGGTGCATACAAGTTTTTTTCCAGAACCTGCTGATTGCCACTGAGGTTGCACGAGATAAAGGCTTGGTGCTTTTCCCTGCATTGAGGCTATCAGGGAAGTCAGAGGTCTGAATGCACTTCACTGGGACTGTTCAGTGCTTAGACAGAGCAGGACATGATAAGTAAAATGCTTGAGTTCTATGGCTAAAGGTGCTATACAAGTATCAAAAGGAGTAGCAAAATCCACTTGCGAAGATTTTACAGGATTGGGGTGGCTATTGTCCATGGAGGAGCTAGGCAGAGGATTTTTAGGGTCTCTTCCAGATTAATTTGCTGTGGTTCCTTGAGAAGTTTGTTACCTGGAGTAAGGTACAAGCCTCCCATTTCACTGCTCTTGCAACTACTGCTGGAATTAAATTGCAGTTTGAAACAAGCTGGTGGCTGCTTAACTTTATACACATGCTGGGCTAATTTTTGATGACACACCTACTAGAAATATCCACCCAACTTCTGATCCACTGTTCGGTCTTTCCAGGGATTATCCACATGGTATCACAGCTAAATGCTCCATCCAATCCCATATTAACCACAGCCTGTTACTTGGCAGCTGAGAACCACTGCAAGGGACTCCTCATTCTGCTCCCTGATGGTGAGCAGGAGAGCTTCTATCAGGAAACACGTCCTTCAGGAGATATGGCATTCCCACTTTGGGCAGCCTGGTTCACTCTGGGTGCTGCTCAGTCTTGATTCCAAAGACAGCCACCCACGTCGTGCAGCAACCTTGAATTCAGCACAGGGAACATTCCTCTCATCACACCTCTGTTATTGCCTCCAGTTTCTTTTCTCCTCCAGTGATATTGAAGACTCTAAGATGGATATATACCCAGTTCTCACTGAATATGCTCTGACCTAGGACTTCAAATTCTCTTCCTGAGGGTCTGTTAACTTAGAAGACTCTTTATTTCACACAGCTTTGAAATGATCAATCAATTGGGCCTTTCTGGGCTAGAAAGAGCATTAAAATACACATCCTGTAATATTCCCTGAGCACAAACATGTCACTGTCTAATCCATGTCCCCAGTGAAGAATCACTACTCATGAGCAGGATCAGCCAGCTGTTTTCAGAGTGATCCAATACTGAATGTGCTGACATGGAATAAGCACTGACCTGCCTCAAACCCTGTGCTTGAACCCAGCCAGCAGGACTGAACAGCCCTCGTTCAGCTAAGGCAACCAGACATTTTATTCTCACTATTTTTCAAGTTTGCATGCCCCATTGGGGCTGACAGGCAAAACTGTGGAGAAAGATGGAGCACAAAGCCACCAGGATCAGACTGTGAGGAATCTCAGCAGCTCACTCACAGCATCCTGACATCGTGTAGCACTCAGCGACTGCAAGCTCTGGGGAAGAGGGCAAAAGTTTTGATCAATTATCACTTTCTGCTCTTAGTCAGGAGGTCATGATCTACATATGTAGGGGAGCTTTGGTGTTTAAGGAGAACCTGGTTTTTCACATACATGAGGCAGGATCTGAACTAACTTTAGAAAGACCCAGAAGTATTGAATGCAGCTGATTTTCAGAGCACGTGCTAAATGCAAACACAAGGAATAAACTGTCTCCAAGAACAAATTGTCTGCAAATCATTTTTTTTTCAGCTGAAAGAACTTTCTGGTACTAATCCATTCTATATTCCTGAGAATGTTCTCTGGTTTGCTAAAACTAACTGATCTCTCTAATAACAGCAAGGTCCTGGCTTTGTTTCAAGGCAAAGGTTCACTCAATTAAATCTCATTAACAGAGGACCACAAAACCTGCACTAAAACCTTTCTGGGTGTGTGACCTTCATCAGAACTGCTTCATTAAGTCTGAGATCCTGGAGAAAATGTTTGCTGAATAAAGTCATTCCTAATTAATGTTAAAATGTCAAGGATTCATCTGTTAATCCATCTTTACTCTTTTTCCTTTATGCTCTTCATTATCTCTTTAATGGACAACCAATATAAAAGTCAAAAGTGGCATCTTTTAAATGTACATATAACAGGTGGGACAATGCAGCAAAGCAAATTTGCCAGATGTACTTTCCCATGAAATGTTTGTAGCTTCCTAAATATCTTTCCAAAACCCCACTTCATGCTGCCACTAAGCATTGATTAATTAATTTGTTATTTGTGAAAACCGTAAGTATCAAAGATTAATTTTACCTTGCACCCATTCTGATGTTACCTTGAGTTTTATTCCAAGCCATATCCAAGTCTTGATTAACAAAGTGTTTACTTGCCCTGTGATGAATATAACTGTGTATTCTCCAACGGTTGCTCATCCATTTTTCTTTTTTTTTTAATTTAATAGTCTCTGGTAAGTTTCTACTCATCAGACCAGAGGGATGTCCTGGTTGGAGTGGGGGGTGGTGTACAAACCTGGTGGGTCTGAGCTCAGAAAATCCTCATCCATTTTTCCAATGACCAGTGATGGCAGCAGATATTGGAGCTCCTTGGACTCATGTAGGAGGACTTCATGGTGAAGGCTTAGAAACACTCTGCAGCCTCTTTAATTTTTATTCTCACATTAAAGTAATGGGACCTGTCTTCCTGCCCATCAATCTGTAGAGCATATGCAAGCCCTTCTGGTGGTTTAAATAGGAATGACTCACATGATATTAAGCCTCTTAATGAAAATGGATTACATTATTGTCTTTCACAAAATGGGAGGTTTAAAAAGCCAAGTTAATGTCTTCCAAATGTCAGTAACTGGAGACACTTTGGCCCATGAGTGAATTTTATAGCTTTTCTGCAGGTCTACAAGATGAACTCATCTTTACAATGAAGGATATTAGATGGTATGAAAAGTATTAGAAATTAGAAGTTATTTGAATTTGGACTTCATGAGAATTAGGTTCTGCCAGTGTTAAAAATAATTTCACATGATGGCAATACTGTTTTCTCCTGACATACTTGAACTCTGACATGTTTGCATTGGCATCTTTCTGAGCACCTTTTCAATGGCAGTTATATTACTGAAATCTCAAAAATCCCAAAATTCAGTGGTATAAAGGATCAGGCTCTAACCCTGGCTACTTATGGCAAATTTCCTTGCAAAAGTGATTTAAAAAATGAAATGGGGATAAAAATCAAGGTGGTACCAAGGCACAAGGTACTGTAAGGCCTGGTATCTTGCTTTGACGTTCCAGCCTTTCATAAATTACAAAAGATTTCTATATTTATTTATTCCCAACTGGCAACAGAACTTAGGAACATTTAAATTGTTGCTGAAGCACTTGTATAAACACTGTTTGAATTGATTGATATGTGTCTAGTCTGATTTTGTGAACCCTAATCATGTGCAGGACACATGGCAGGAGCAGCAGGGCCTTTTATGCTGTCACGACTGTGTGTACTAATAGGAATAATTTGATGTTTCTTCAGCAAAGGTAATTAAGCCTAATAACCTATAAATACAGAGTAATTGTTATCAATTGTGTTCATTTGTGTATATGGCATAATTTGATGAGTATTTTTGATTGATATTCCTGCGGCATCCTCCCTGTGCTGTGATTAGACTGGGATTTTCATATCTGCTCTGTTTCATTTATTGCTAACTAGTAATTTACCTCTAATAGGCTTTTTTTTTTCTGTTCTGCCTCTTTTTTTTTTTTTTTAATTAGAGGAGATCTTGAAGACTCACATTGCTCATTGGTGGTCTCCTGATGGCACCAGGTTGGCATATGCAACAATTAATGCCTCCAGAGTCCCCACCATGGATCTCCCGATATATACAGGCATCCTTTACCCTACTGTTAAAACGTACCATTATCCAAAGGTAAGGGAAAATAAAACAAAATAAAATAATGAGTCCTGCTGTTCTATCAGAAATAAATAATTGTTATTTCCGGTGGACTCAGACAGGAGACTAATAATGCACACTGATAAGCAATGAAAATAAACAGATCCAAGGGAAGATCAGCTGTTTCCCAGTGAGTGTGGTCTCCGTTACTCTTTAGCTGCATTTGTAAAATTGCACTTGTCTGGTTCTGTGAGAATTAGTAATTCTACATACAATGAAAATAAAATTTAAAAATCCTTGCTTTTTACGTACACAAAAGCAATTATTCCTCCATGCTGGAACAGATGGAAGTCAGATGGTGTCTGAGGGTTTGTCTCCAGGATGGGGTTGTTGGTGTCTGAGGGTTTGTAATTTCTATATTTCTATATTTGGATATATTTCTACATTTGGATATGTTTCTATATTTAGATACATTTCTATATTTAGATTTTATACTGGATAGAGAGAGAGAGAGAGAGAGATAGATAGATAGATAGATAATAGATAGACACATCCATATATACATATATTCTATATTTAGATAGATTCTCTTTTGTATAGAAGGAAAATGGAATATTTGGGCTTCCTTAGAATATCCAGGACGGCCTAATGTCAGAGGAGACGTTGGTTTTAGAGATTTGCTGTGGCTGCAAGACACAAAAGACTTGAGAGCCAATGTCCCCTTGGCGGCAGAGACCTGCAGTGAGTGCACAGCACTGGCACAGCTCTCCTCCAGCACAGACTCACTGCTGCTGTTACTGCTGTGATTTCCTGCTCTCCAGCAGTACAGGGATGTCTGCTGCAGTCATTCCTTCTGGGTTTCTTGCTTTTGGCACTGATTGCCTGAGACCTCACATGCTGGTCCAAATTGAACCCTAATTTAACAGGAGAGATACCCACATATGTGCAGGTTTTGTGGGAATCAGACTGGTTCAGCACGGGATGCCCTTTCCTACAGTACAAAATGAATCAGTATTTTACCATAGCGAACATCATCCTGTTAGACAACCTTTTGTCAAAAGCTGCAAGGAATAGCAATATTTCTAGTTGCCATGAAAAGTAGAATTTTTTACTAAGGTTAGAAGTGTCCTGAGTAAAATTGCCCCTTGTTTGTGCCTACCAGCCTCTCCACACCTCTGTGCCACATCCCTAGATCTGCATCTCCCTGCAAAAGACCACAGCAGTGCAATCCATATCCCGTTAGTGGGAATGCTTTTTATAATCCATGGGGATATAATAAACCAAAACCACTGTGTGTTGTATGTGATACGATAATTTATTCTTTCTTAAAATCCAGGCTGGAATGGAAAATCCAACTATTTCTTTGCATGTGATTGGTCTGAATGGACCCACTCATGACCTGGAAATGACTCCCCCGGATGATCAGAGAATGAGGTAGGTTCTTTCTTACCCTTGAATGCTGGCCCCAATTCCCTTGGGGTTTTAGATCAGAGGAGTCTGACTTTTTTCAAGATCATTTTACAGTTTTTAGCACTAGATCTTTCTCTGTTGCTATCAAAAAGTTTAACCTGGTGTAAATCTGCTTCTTTTTTTTTTTTCAAATTATTTGTCTTTTTACCCATATTTTATACAACATTGTATTAGAATAGGTTTACAATTAATAACTTTAAAATAATCCAAACCCATTTTTGCAAAAGAAGGTGTGTGACCTGTGGCCAAACCAAATGGGCATTTGCATTTCAAAACTTCAACTTCAGACCTGTGTACAGCAGGTAGGAATTCAGGATCACAGTATCCCCATCACATTATCACAATGGTGGCTCCTGAACAATATAATTTCTCTTTTGGTAGCATGCTCTGTAAACAGAGAGACTCAGAAAGGTTTTAATTACAGCAATAACTTCTGACTGCAGGATGCAAGTGTTGTTCATAAATTTATTCTATATGGTTATGGGTGGCCGTAATTTATTTTGTTGCAATCAATATTGCAAAATGGTGCAAAACACATCATAATTAATTAGTGCCTGTATATTTCATCAAAACCACGGCAATTGCCATCTCTAGGGATGATAGAAGCAGTGCTGCCAGAGCAATAGGGGTGCATTTTCATTATGCATATGTTTTCTGAAGTGAGAGGATTCGTGTGATAAAATTTCATTAAAATAGGCAAGAGGGATGTACTGTACATTCAGTTACAGAAGGGAGTTTCAAGAAAGCTGGGGAAGTTGGTGATAAGGTTCTTCCAGCAGACACATCCTGTCTGAAGCATTTCAGTGTGCTTAGTACAGATGATATATGGAAAGAGTGGTATTTCGTGTTCTTTTTATCTGGAGCAAAGTGATTTAGTACAATTAATAAAGCTGATAATAAAGTGGAGATATGTCATGGCCTTTTTTCTTTCAAAATTGAAAGAAGCCAGAAATTTTCCACAGAAATTGGATATTTTTCAGTTAAAAAAGAAAAAAAAAGCAGCAAAGCTGATGATGCGAAAACATATTTTGGGGTGAAATGTACAGTATTGATCACTTGTCCTTTTTAACTATCTTTCATCCTGAACATTTTTGTCAAGTTTTCTCCAGTGCCATGCTCTCCTGTGAAAAAAAGAAAGTGAAGGGAAGGGGTTGAAATTGAAGAGGGAAAAGTAATATTATAACCTTTAATGCCTGGCAGGCATTTTTTTATTTTGGTGAAAACCACTGGACCTCAAGAGTTTCATCAGCAGGTGGTCAGAATTGGATCATGACTCATGACCCAGCTTATTTCTCATATCTGCATCTCAGGTGGCAAACTGAGGGATGATATTATCTCCCTTGAGTGCAGAAATCATCACTGGCCCTTACATGGGCCAGAAACAGATAAATAATGGGACAAACTCAGACAAGTCCGGTCTGGATCTGAGGAGCTGTCGGTGCCCCAGGGACCATGGGCTGGGCTGCTGCCTGTCCCTTGGCCTGTAAAGAGTCACTGGCTGTTCTTTGTGGTGTTTGTGCCTTTATTACCGTGGTCATACTGTAGGGACTCACATTGCAGAGTCTTATCTCATGTTTGGGATTCCTGCCTCCGGGAAGCAGCCATGGAAAGCTGGGGCATGGATGAGGGTGCTGCACAATAATCTCAGTCTCAGACGACTGCAGACCAAACCAACAATGTCCTACTGGTGTGTGGAAATCCATTGCAAAGCTCAGGATGGCTTCACCCTTCCTGACAGGGCTCAGACAAGGTGTCCCTTCCCTTTTGCTCTGATGTGGGTGTCTGTAAATGCAGTGGTCAAGGACCTGCTGGTATGGATTTCGTTCTATGGAAGAAACAGGATCTCCCTTAAATCAGCTCCACACAAAATGTGGGACGGGTCAGGCAGAGAGGGCTTGGGAAATGCACTGACTTCCCACTTCTCTCCACTGGCTGCTGAACCAGTGCAGCTGCAGGAGCAGCAGATGTTTAAAATTAGCTGAGATGAATCACACCTTCTTGTCTCATTTTCCTCTGCAAAATGGGAACCGTAAAACTTGGTTGTCCTATAGAAGAGATGTGAAGGCAAGTAAATGAAATGAAAGACTCCACACTACTCAGAAACCAGAATAATGACTACCAGGTATCTGCAGTTATCTGTGAGCTGGGTTATCTGTGGTCCTGATGGCTGCGAGAGGCTTCAGAGAGAAACTGAGACCCCATGCCCTTCTCTGGGGTGGTAGGGAAGACCCTGATTCACCTAAAATAATAATTAAAAGTTCCTGAGAAAAAACTGTGGCTCCTGTGTTTGAGTAGTGAGAGGGATATAAAAATTGAATATATGTCCTTGAAACTTTAAATTGGATTTATGGAAAAAGTGCTCCAAGCCACAATAAGTACTAAAACCACATTCCTTTTCTTGGGAGACTGAATCTGCTCAGTTCATTTTGGAGAGAAAGAAGAGACAGTTATACAGTTTAATTTCGCTGGGTTTTTGGGTTTTTTTTCCTCTTAGGACCTACGCTGTTGCTGATAAAGAGTAAAATCACAATTTTATTTCAGGCTCTAAATTTTCACACTGCTGTTGTCTCACCTGGGCATATCCTTCCCCCCCAGTGCAGTGGATGCAAGCATTGAGGCCTTTTGTTCCTTTTTCCCCCGGCCAATTTCAGGCACTAACTATTACTGAAAAGTACAAAATCAATTTCCAACTTGTTATTTTTCCAGACAAACAGACCTTTGTGCTTTTGCCCTTTCTCTTCAGAATATGCAGGAGCTCTTGCCAGAACACAAAGGACTCTCCAGCGACACAGCGCATTATTTCTGAAGAGAGAAACAATTCCTTATGCATATTTTATAGCAAACAAATGAACTAATAAATTTTTTATAGACTGTATGCTGTAAAAAGTCATATTATACTATAAGGATGTCTTGGCACACACAGCCCAACAGTATATTATAACATCACCGGGTTTGACAGCTCAGCCAGAGTTGTACCCTACAAATGAAGTGGTGGAGCCCTGAATTTCTGCAGAGGTAGATGCCTGGTAGCACCACGCCCAGGCTCTGAGAAGGCAACCATCAGTGAATTTATGCCTGTATTTTCCAGCCCAGCCTAAGTGGTTGCAGTCCTGACTATTGCACGAGACTTTTCCTGAAGGTGTCAATTACAGGACTGTGCAGCCCACATGCATGATTTACTCCAAGTATCATCACAGCCTGAATATGTCCAGCAATAAGATGGTGCAGGGAGTGTGGGAGGGTGGTTTTTTGCTCATGCAAACTGTCTCTGCTGATGTCTTTATGGCAACCAGCTGCATCTGCTTTACAAAAGCCTGTGTCGCTCCAAACTCTATCCTTCTTACTATTTGTCTTTTAATGCAACACTCCTGGATGCTTCGGCGTGTAGTTGGCATACTCAAAGGCCATCAACTCTTCATAAGCATAAAGAACCCAGCCATTGATAGTGATGGGTCTGAGTCAGCTCAGGTTAGTGTGCTCAGAATGGAAATGGTTTGCAATTTCTTTTCCACCTGTGCATGAATTTGTAGCTCCGGGCAGTTCAATCCTTCTCAGAAGACAGAATAGCTTGAAAGATTCTTTATCTCTGGATTCGTCTCTTCTTTGAAAATAACTTCCAGAAGTGGCAGATAAAACACCTGTACAGCCCTAAAAATGTCATTTTTAGGGGTTGAAATCCATACATAAAGCAGCCTAGAGACATCAGGACATGATGTTCTTTAAAACCACAGCTCTCCCCTGGACTGTTTGCCTGCAGCAGCCCTCGACTTATCTTCCATGTGGCAATTCATTAGGATGGCAGCATTGTGATCTGGTTTGTGTGTGTCTGTGCTTGCAGGGACTACTACATCACCATGGTGAAGTGGGCCACCAGCACCAAGGTGGCAGTGAACTGGCTGAACAGGGCCCAGAACGTGTCCATCCTGACGCTCTGCGACGCCACCACGGGCGTTTGCACCAAGGTGGGAGAGATTGGCGCAGCGGTCGCTCGCCATCAGTGTTCATAACCCGTGCAAGGGGAAAATATTTAACTTATGTTACGTGATGAAAAGTCAGCTGGCACACATTCATTTAGGCAGGCAGAATACAAACGATGTTCACAGGTTTTACTTCTTTTTTAACACCTAGAAATCCAAGAACACTCTGTGCGTGTGAGGGAGAGTAACTATCTGTCCTGAAGTACCTGTATCCACACACAAGCTCACACACCTCAACAGCTTGCAACCTTAATACCTTTGAAACATTCTAGATGTGTTATATGTATTTAATGGCATTAAAACCAGCTCATGCTCATCTACACATGCCTTAATTGTAGTTAATTAATCCCTTCTACAAATACACTAATACAAATGGTGTATTGATATAAGGTCTGGATTAGCAAATTCCATCATTTAAACTGGCATGTGTTTCCACTGTATAAAATTGTTCTGATACACCCATCCCTTGAAAAAGATGATGCAATTCTGTGCATAAAGCATGGTGAAAAGTTTTTTCTTACTAACTTTCATTTCAGCCTTTATTTATTTCTTAAGAAGCTTTATTTCTTTGGGGAGTAATATATCTTGTGGATTTATGTGTTTTGCCTGGATGAGTAAAATGCTTTCTTGATCTAGTGAATGCCTATCCATCAGGGAGGAAAGACAAGGAAAGCAGCCACCAGATTCCACTCCAGAAACACATATTTAAACAGTTTCTTTGTATTTCTGAACAACCTTTCGACTCCAATCCAACAGCTTCCTGCATTGACAGGCAAAATATAATATAAGACAAGTATGGTATTAATGATCTTTTTGTGTTTTAGAAACACGAAGATGAGAGTGATGCCTGGCTGCACAGACAGGTAAGAATGATCTTCTCCTTCTGGTCAAGTTTTTGGTAGGATTATTGTTTCACTGAGTTTTTCCCCAAAGAGAAAAACTGATTTCCAGATCTGACAGAGATACTTGGAAGATGGCATGATCTGTAAAATAGAAAAGAGCTTCTCAGTAACAAACAAGTTCTTAGTGAAGGTGCCATCCACTCTGGTAGGTCCCATAGTCCTTAGCCTGCAATTTACTTGTATTTAAAAGAGATGAAAAGCTGATGTTGGTAGGAAATCATTCACTGGCAGTATCTGTGTAAGACTCACCAGCCTCAGAGACAATCCTTCATGCCCTGCCCTGACACTGATGATGATGATTTAAACACCATGGTTGTTGTTTTCTGGTCATTTTATTAAGAGGATCTGTGTCCATTCAGAGACAAAATCATGCAGATAGACTGTTAAGTCACTTAAATATCATATATAGCACTTTCCCTGGAGTCAGTTTGTGAAGGGACCTCAGATTAGACTAAACCGTTCTTGAAGGAGAAGCTGTGATCCCAATCCAGCCACAACACTGAACTGTTTTTCAAGCCTTGTGTGAACACCAGACAGGGAGCAGCATGTTACAAAATATCTTGTACTATATATTTTTCCAAATCCAGATTTAAAGCATTTCAGATTTTTGTCACAGCCTGTTCAGAGGAGCCAAGACCCTGTAGAAATGGCACTACATCAGTTCACAGCAAGAACAATGCTCTCCTCTCTTCCAGTGGCTGTCCTGCAGCAATGGGCTGTGTGTGATCCAGATGAAAATTGATTGTATGAGGAAATAGATTTTGTGCTCCAAGCATTTCAAATAATCTTTTGCTGATAAAGAGTAAAAATGATGCTGAAATATTCTTTACATTCATAAGAACTGTATTGGCTTGAGTAGGAAACAAAAGCTTAAAAGACAAGACAAATCAAGGGAAAATTAAATTGTCCAGATATTGTATATTAAAAAAAAAGGAAAAAGAACTTAACAGGCTTTATTTATTTTATAAGTTTGAGGGCAATAGCAGTAAAGTAATCCTTTCATTGTTATTTACTGCAGTATAGTAGAAGTTGTGCTTTGTATTATTAGTACAGTATAGTGGAGCTTGTGTTTCTACACTGCTGCGGTTATTTAGTCACCTGCCACGTGGACAGGCATTGAAAGATGGTGCTTTATCCTCAATATCTGAAGTAAATGATCTGTCAGTCTCTAATGGGCCTGCTCCAGGGAAATACATTTTGTTTTATTACATCTCCAAAAAGCATATACTTAGTTTGAGAGCACACGCTTAGTTTGATGTTAGAGAAGGATGTTCATTACAGCCAAATGAGTCAGACATCTCAGTGCTAAACTAAAACAACATTTTCTATGGACTTTGGCGACATTTGATAGCACCCTTCAAAAGCTTTTGTTGGAGTCTGAAGAATTATAAAGCTCTTTTGCCTGTATTTCTGACAACAAAATTACTTGAAATTCTAGTTTTGACTGGATATGATTACTGGGATAATTGTATTTTCTATATTTGCCTTTTATTCTATGACACATTAATCTAGATAACTGGAAAGGTATTTTCATGGCACATGTGCCTGACTATGAGGATTATGTGAAAATGTTAAATGCTAGTTTGGCCCACTAACATTTCGAGAAGGAGATGAATTTCACATCGGGCAGCTGCTGAAGGAGCTCAGGAGTACAGCTCAGCTCGGGGTGATGACTCCTTGGCTGAGGAATTTTAATAGAAGTATTTCCAAAAGAGCCAGGTGCCCTGTCCCCTCTGGAGACAGCCAGGGTAGTGGCAGAGGGGTCACACAGCCAAGGGACCCTGGGCAGGGTCCAGCCCACCCCAAAGACCCCCTTTTGAGAAGCTTCCCAGTTTTAAACCAATAGGACCAAGGAATCCGACTGCTCACCTCGTTCTTTAAAATACTCCTTCAAAATTCTCCACACGCATGGTTTGAAAAGCACGCACAGGTTTTACCTTTTTCTTGGGAATTTAAGTGCGTCCTGGAATAGGGACAAACAGCCAGTGGGGAGTAGGAGACAAGAAGATACTCACCAGGGACATGGGGGGGTCTCCAAGGGTGAGAGGGTTGACTTTTTTCAGCTGTCTGAAATCCTGGGAGTTTTGAGATAAAGCATACAAGCCATGAATTTGAATTTTGTTGTTGTAGTACTTTGGTGACTCCGTGGCATTTAAGAGTCTGTCTGTGGAAGGTCATAGTAAACAATCTCATGTTTCCTTCTGGGTTTAAGTTCATGAATACATTTTATGCAAGTCCAAAGTTTTTGGAGAGCCTCTCTCCAACACAGGCAAAGAGAAATAATGCAGCCATTCCCTGTGCAACTGAAAAATAGGATAAACTACTTAAGGTATAGTGAGAAATACACAGTATTTACACAGGATTTGCTAGAAAGTGTCTGCCACTCTTTGTCAGATGAGGTGGCACATGTTCACTAAAACTGTCCAGGGACTCTGGAAGTTTATACTTCTTTTGTTTATATACTTGCTTGTGCACTTCTGAGCACAAGAGCCAGACTGAACTTCACTCATACTTTTGCTTAAATACACAAATTGTTTGAAACACCAATTATAGCTGTAAGCAATTTTGTTTCAATTTTTGTGAAGAATCCATTTTCCAATAGTACTGGGGATGGTCATATATAGGCAATGAGTCAGCGAGGGAGAAATCAGGCAATTTCTGAGCACCTGCTGAAGATAAACTTTACTGGCGTTTTAATTGGTTTATTTATTTAATTGTGAATGTGGCCTGAAAAAAAATTTAATTATAAACCAGGGTGCAATTGCAACTCAACCGAAGTCTGCAGTATTTGACATTGACGTTGGCAGGACGAGGAGATTACCATAAAATTGTTTAGAGACCTATAACCTCCAAAACTGCCTGCGTGGGCTGGCTGCCCTCCCCTGGTAACAGTTTCTTTGGGTTGCATTTTTCTTTCCAGTCCCCTGTTTCCCCAGTGTTTCAGGTGACCTCAGTCTGAAACCAAAGATTCGCTCTCTTAAAAGGCTGAGATGTTGAAAATCTGGCACCATTTTTCTTTTACTACTCCCTTGCTTTAACCTTGCATGATAACCCAGTAATGATTCTGTAGTTAATAGGAGGCATGAAAAGCGATTTTTAAAATAAAAACAGAGTTCAGAGGAACTTACAAGCAGGACTCACTTTTTCACTCTGTCAAGCCCTTTTGCCATGTAATTACTTTATAACTGACCTAATTTTGGCCTAAAGACAAAGGACGCAGCAGAAATAGGACCCAGAGTTCCATAACTCAAATACCCAAATGCATCTGCCAGAGATAAAAAAGCAGCTCCTGGCTACAAACAATATTTTTGGTGCTTAGTGGTTGAGTTCCCATTTCATCCAGTGGAGGGGATGGAGGGGATCAGTACCCAGAGACATGGGATCCTCTCCAGCTGGTGACCCTGATTTTGGTGCAGCTGCCCTGGATTCAGAAATGGCCACAGGTGTGGTGCACCCTGCCACAGATAGGGATGGGGACAGGGATGGAGGATGAAGCTCAGCATCGCCCCAGGGGCTGAGTGTGTCGGGAGATGGAAAGAAGTCTTCCCACTGTCCCCTAAAGGGGAGGAGTCTTCATTGCCCCATTAGAGTCAATGCACATTGGGTGTTTTCTTTGTTGGATTTAAACAAAGTATTTACCAGTATGTGAGGGATTAAAAGGATTCATGTCACACCTCTCTGTTTATCAGAGCTATGGGCCTGTGACCCTGAAAGTATTGGGACATTTCACTAAAGGAATAAATGCCCACACAGCAAAATCGTTAATTCTGGGATCTGGGCAAAGGTGGATCAGGCAGAGAGGGCAGGAGACTGCTGAGGAAGGGAAAATGCATCAGAGAATCAATTGGAAAGGATTCAGTTATTCAGATTGTTTCTTTTTTAAAACGAGGACGAACCAGAAAATCATAATTCTTATGGAAAGTATAACTCTCAGTCAGTAATAAAACCAATATGCAAAGAATCTGCTTTGCCACTGATTTCTGTGAGGAAATGTGTGGAGTCCAGCCAAGAGCATGTGAGGCACTGCAGAAGAGCAGGAGGCTGGGAGTGTGGTGAGCACAGACAAACCAGTTTGGAGCTGCAGTGTGTGGTGCTGGAACACGATGATTGTTTGACCCATGGTAATGTGTGGGTGATTTTGGTGGAGCTGTGCTTCTGTGTCCATGAATCTTTCATCAATTCCAACTCACCAAAAATCGGATAATTTCTCTTTCGAACATTTGTCCCAGTGCATGTTTGATCATGAAAATCCTCAAGGTCAGAAACACTTGTGCACTCCCCACCATCCTGCATGCACCTTATCTTCCCTTGTTCTACCAGAGGAGTCTTCCTCAGGTGGCTGCAGATCCAGTGATGCTCAAACACATCTGAATACAATCTTCCTTTTTTTTTTTTTCAGTTGTTATTCTTTACACCAGGACTTTGTGCTCGTCTCTAAGATCCACAGAAACTCAAACTGCATTTAGCATTGTCCCCTCACCCATCCTGATTCTGCCAGACTTGGGATAAGCCCCTGAGGCACTCCTTGTTTTCTCCTCCTGACCATTTGCAGATACACTGAGTTAAGCTGTGCAGCTCTGAGCTCCAGCACTGAACTCTCCAGGAGGTTCAGAGCCTCCAGCAGCCTCCCATTACCTTTTCTTTTCCAATAAAGCTGAAGTATTTGGTAGCATAATCTTTTCCTATTTCACCATCATCTGCAACAAAAAGATTACAGACATTTGAGACTATATCCATATCCTTTAAGATGTATTAATGAAACATGAGTTTGTTCAATCCCTTTTTGCTCCTACTGATACAGGCTGTGTCCATAAACCTCCTGTGGCAAAAACTTCCACACGTTCAATACCTGCTGCATAGTAAAAGCATTTTCTTTTACTAGCACTAAACTGATCTATTATTTTCAAGGAAGGCTGTTCTAGTATTGTGGGATTCAGTCAATAATAGTTGACAAAAGGCTCGGACAGTTCATATCACATGCAGAATATTTTAATTATATGCCCAGTGTAGCTCCTTAAATTATAAGATCTTGTTCCAAGAGAATTTCAGTCCATTCCCCCACTTACCACCTGGGATAAATCACCATCTCTGTCACAAAGGTCTTGCTGTATTCATGTGTTTCCTTTCCAGCAACCAGAACTTGCAAACAGACTGTCTCATAATATCAGCCCAGTGCTAAAACCTCACATCTGCCACCTGTGCCGTGAGCCTCCTTCCCCTGTAGCTCTGAATGAACCTCAAACTCATCTGCACAATGCCTGCTCTCGCTGGCAGAGATGTATTGCAGGAATGTATAATGCAGGAGGCACAGATATAGAAATGGAGGGTGAACTCATTGCTACCTACCTCAGGAAAGGAAAACCTGTCGAGCAGAAGGTTTGTCTGAGCTATCACAGTCATTATTCAGTGAGGTTTCTCCTGTCATGAAAGACATTTGGAAATAATACACAGTTTCGTGTTTCAGGTTCCAGAACAATGTCAGAAACAAATGAAACCATTATTTCATAGAGCTGCAACGAGCTGCAAATGGGCACATTTTAAAATACACTGAAAACCTAAGCAGGGGAAAATAAAAGGAAAAAAGAACACTTTGAACACCTAATAGAGCATTGACAAATCTGATAAGTAACGGAAAACAATTAATCAGTAAAAAACAAAGGAGCAAAGGAACACTGAGTAAGAATAATGTGCTAGCTTATGGGAAATAAAAATGTTTATTCCTTTGCTGTGCCATAAGTCTCCCTGCACAATCAGGTTCCTGCTGGTTCAGTGTGGTCTCTTGGCATGTGCCAAGCAGAAAGCCAAGGGGTTTGATTAACACTGAACTGCAGAGGACCCAGAAGACACTGGCAGCAGTCTCCTTGTTGAGTGCCCTGGAGGAAGACAGGTCCACAAAACCAGGCCGAGAAAGGCAGGGCTCATCCAGCCACAGAAAATCCTGATATCACTGGAGAGCTTCAGCAGAGGTTCAGCTTTTGATTACTCCCAACTAGTCGAGATTTAGAGTTAGCTTCATGTAGCCAATTCTGCTGGTACAGTGCTCCTTTTTCCCACCATAGGGACCATTATTCTGCCTTCCCTGGTAATCTGCTGTTCAACCATCTCATGCAGTGGAGCCTTCTCATTTGCCTCAGGCTTCTTGTTAACAAAAAGAAGACACCCTTCCAGTAGATGCTTGCTTGCCACGTGTGGTGTTTGATTTCCCTTCTGCTGAGTCTCTTCTATCTCTGGGTGAAAGTTCCAGTCGCCCCACAAAAGTCAATCACCACGTTCACCTGGGAGCTCTGTGTCAAAGGGAGTTCTGCAGGAGATCCTCTCCTTCATGAATAATTCAGTGAGATAAGCGTTTGTAAGGGAGTAAGGACAGCAGTTAGATGCTGTTCGGTTGTGTTTCCTCCAGGACAGGAACAGAGAGGTTCTGCCAGCAGGGCAAGCAGGGTTTGTCACGCTGGTTCCAAAGGCTGTATTCCAAGTGCCCCGAGCAGTCAGCTGTATATGTGTACTTTTGGCTTTGCAAATGGGAATTGACTTTACAACCAAGGAACTCGCCTTGCTGCCTGTCTTCCCACAGCTGAAAGGTGTCTGCTTTCCCAAGAGCAAGAAGCAATAATGCTCAAAACCTTCTCCAGTTTTCAGTGGGCTCTTTTTTTGCCTCAGGTTGCTGTTAAAGAGCACTTTCTATTTTGCTGTCAATTAATTTCACGGGGCATTGGAGTGCTGAGCAATTCTGAGTACAACCAATTAACACTAATACACCCTTTAATTTTGCTGCTTATACAGAATGAAGAGCCCGTTTTTTCCAAGGACGGTCGGAAGTTTTTCTTCGTCCGGGCCATTCCCCAGGGAGGACGTGGGCACTTCTACCACATCGCCATGTCATCATCACAGGTGACCCACTCACTGCTGCTGCTGCTGCTGCTCTGGGCCTCACCTGAGGCAGGCAGCAATAAAAAGTGGTGTCTGTGCTTGTACCAGCGAGATTGGGAGGTGCAGATGTAGATAAGTCTTGTGCATAAAAGAAAACTTCCAGTTATGCTTTATTGGGCATACAATAACACGAATTTCCAAATGAGATACTTAGAAGAAAAAGGTCAGCCGACTGTCTCTTTCCAAACATTCTCATTGATTTGTTTTGGTTTTGTAATGCCACCTTAGTTGTGAATATCTAAATCCCCACCCTGCCATAAAGGATTAAATAGAAGCATGTGGGGACGCTGGATTAGAGGAAGAAGGGGTTTGAAGTTGCTCTATGCTGAATTCACCTCATTTTCTTCAGTGGAGTCGTGGTTAAGATGATTCTGACTCTCTGTTATATCTACGCCTGCAGATTCACAGAAATAGCAGGTGTAGTGGTGGAAATTGCAGATGTATGGTTTACTTTTCACGGGCAGTGGAGCCAGAAGAGCTTCCTTTTTTCAGAAGTTTTAACAATAAAGAAATCTACTTCTCTTTTCCTTCTGGCAGCCCAACAGTAGCAATGATGACTTACAGGCTATTACATCTGGAGATTGGGATGTGACAAAGATCCTGGCATACGATGAAAAGAAGCAGAAAATGTAAGTAAACTTTGGCCTGACAGATCAGACTTCCTTTGTTTAGCCCTGGGCTCTGGATCAGTTACAAAAGTGTTGTGTATACACTGAAACCTGTGAGCAGAAGGAGGTGGGGATAAGAAAGCAGGAGAAGCTGTCTCTATTTTGGCTTAACCTCTCACACTATTACATATATCTTGTGTTATTTTGATTAATCTGTACAGTTCAAACCTCTCTTTCTGTGACTATTAAATAAATTTGTGCAGAGGAGTAATTTCTTCTGCTGCAATCTCTGATATTAGCCTCTGTAGGAAAGAAGCCCATTTTCATCAGCCACCTAGTCAGTTTTGGAAAGAATCCTTTGTTGACCTTCAAAAATACCAATGCAGTGGGAAAAAAAGTATTTAGTTATAATTAGAAAAAAAGAAAAAAAGGAAAAACAAGCCCACCCTTCTTCACACTTGCTCTTTATGCTTGTAAAATAACTTCTGTAAACATTCACTTTTTCAAATACACTTCAAGAAATTACATAAGAAAATATTTAGACAGCTTTCTGGAATCAAACAACAGGTTCCTTTCCGGACAAATTTTCATGTGGATACAAGGTTCTCACCTCTCAGTTACTTAAGGTCACTGAACAGTTGAGTAAATAGTCTCTGGAATATAATAAACTTTGAGTGATCATTAACAGCACAGTGCTTTTTCAAGATTTTGAATGCTCTCTATTACCAATAACTTCAGAAAAATATAAAATCATAGAAACCTATAATCACAGAATGGCTTGGGCTGGAAGGGAAAGATCATCCAGTTCCAGCTCCCTGCCCTGGGCAGGGACAGCTTCCAGTGGACCAGGTTGCCCATCAAACCTGGCCTTGAACACTTTCAGGGGTGGTCTAAGTAGCAAACTAGCACCAAAGTCTTATTGGCATTTTATCTGGCCAGTCAAGCAGAAAATGCCACACACAATTTGTGCAATCGAGATGTGTGCCTGGGCAAGTGCAGCTTGTTGGAAGCAGACCAGCAGGGATGAATATCCTTCCTGACATTGGTCACCCCCTGGATGCTACATTTGCTCCTGTGCTGTCCCATTATCCACATGAAATGCATCTGGGGGATTATTTCAGACCCCACAGGTGGGACTGAGGTTGGCCACCTCCTGCAGCATCTCTCCTTTACCTCCAGAAGCTGCCGCTGCACAACAGAGCTCGCGTTGTTTATTCGGGAAGGAGCTCCCCGCAGTCTCAGCACAAAACAAGGACAAGGAAGTGTTCTTCAGCCTCAGGCTCTGCCTTCCCATCAAGCCCTGGTCAGCTGTCTAACAGGGCAAAGAATAAAACATGGCCAGAGAAGTAAAAACTTCCTCTAGAGAAAGGAGTAAGGTCTTTAAAAGAAATCGTGAGCCATGACTCTTGAGGGAGAAAGGTGGATGTCTTCCACTTAATCACTTGATCGTTTTTGACCCACTGACATGACCAGTGTAGGACCCCAAGTTCTCCACGCTTGTTTTAATTGCAGTGCAGTCTGCAATGTACTTTCTTGAGCCTCTCAGTGACATGTCCCTCTGTATCTTTTTCTAATGCAGTTTTAACTTTCCTTGCTTTTACAAGATCATGAAAATGGCAATATGAGTGAAGATGTTGTTGCATGAGATACTTCTAAACACCCTTCTAATGGTGCAATTCACTTTTGTTTTTCCCCTCCAGTTATTTCCACAGCACAGAAGATTCGCCAAGAAGGAGACATTTATACAGGTATGTGCTCTACTAACTTCATATACAGAATTTCCCACTTTTTCAATTTTATACGAATCATAAGCAATTGCAGTAGAAACAGTTTCTTAAGTCTCTGTTTTTAATGGCATTGCAGGATCTTGAAATGTGTCACTGGAAGAGACGGAACAGCGTAACCATAGTGAACAAAATGCTCGACACTTGCAAATGTTTTACATTTAGCAATTTTCTCATATTAATGCAAATTTTAAATTGGTCTCAAGATTGACTGTCACAGAACTTTCCGAAAGAACTACTTAGCACTTGAAAGAATTCAGAAATACATAAATTAATGGTATAAACTGTCTTTATACTTTCCAGTAGAGGTTTTGAGAAATTTGATAGTAGCTCACCTCTTCAGGAAACTGAAAAGAATTAACAATATGTTATGTTTACAAACCTTTTTCTGTAGCTCCAGAAGATTTTAGCATTGTCCCTAGGTATATGATGAGTAAAAGGCTGGTTTTACAGCAAGCTATTGGTAGTGTGGCTATTGTGGAATATTGTGGGAGCAGATTACAAAGGGGAGGAAATACAAACTTCTAAATAAACATTTCAGAATCATTATTCCATTTGCCCTATTTTTCTTCTCAGTCACCCTGCTGCCATCACAACATCTGCGATGAAGGGCAGAGTTGGTGAAGGCATCAGTGGATAGGGGACAGTCAGCACATTTTCTTTCTCTCAGTTGACATCATACCTTTTTTTTTCCTCAGTGGGAAGGAAGCTAGAGCAAACTAAATTACCTGTGGTTGAATATTTTTTTTTCCTTTCGAGACCTATATGCCTGTTCACTGCACTCCACTGTTCTTTGAGAGTGTTTATTTCCTTGAAGAAAATTTTTTAAAAATTATATTAACCTTTCATTTCTGTTGAAATCAGAAGAAAGTCTCACTTTAAAAACTGAGTCCAGGCACAGTTCAAGAGCTCCTGGCATGAGTCAAAGCACTCCTCACCCTTCCTTGTCTTGGCATCCATCTCACCCCAGTGCCTCATCAGCCTCATCTCTCCACACAGACAACAGAGAAAGAGCAGATGAAGATCTGTTTAGGGTTCCCCCCCACTTTTTTGTGTTTGATTTAGTAGATTTAATTAGGATTGAAGTCAGAGGTATGGTCTGAGCCTAAAAAAGAACTCGTAATCTACTCATTTCAGTCTCTGAGATCCTAAAAACATTGCTCAGCCTCATCTCTTGAAATGGTAGCAAAAGACACTCATCTGCTTTACAGTGATACTGGAAAGATCTCTTGGTTAATATTCTTGAAATTTCAAAAACTGCTGTAGTGGGACAAAATGCTCTCTATTAATATTTGCTTAGAATCTGTAATTCATTCTTCAACATTCAGTGGGCTCTTAGCAGGATTAGCAGCACTTGTGAGTGAATGGACAGGCCACATTACCTTCTTCAGTAACAGATCCCTAAATACAATCTTTCCTTTCTACTTAGGGGTTATAAGAACAGCTATTTAAACCTGCAAAAAGGGCTTTTGCCTCTGAGGCAGCCACTAGCAAATCACACCAGTGATGCAACCAGTAAGAAACTCAGAGAGAGCAATTCCAGCTCTTTATTGCCTGTTATAATATAAATAAGTGTTGAAATATTGTTCCTTTGTTTCATGCCTTCACCCACCAAATTATGACTTCCTCTTGTGGAATTGCAACCATGATTTTCTTTTGAAAACTGTACCTTCCTTCAGAACCACCTGACCTTGCAAAATGACATCAGTGTCCATTTATATATTCTCTATTCAAGCAGGAGGGGAAAAAATCCATTACTGCTATTTAAACTCAACCAAATGGAAATACTTTGTCTCTTACTAATGTTGGACACATTAGATTTATATTCCTGTTCTAAAGAAAGGTTCAAGTAATGTTGCTTTCAAATAACATTTGCTCAGTGACCTTCATGGAATTGTATTAACTTTTTCAGTGCGAGCACAAATGGGAACTTCAACAGGAGGTGCCTGTCCTGTGATCTGATTGAAAACTGTACTTATTTCAGTGCATCCTTCAGCCGCAACCTGCAATACTTCCTCCTGACATGTGAAGGTATGTTGGGTTCTGTTGCTGCAGTTGTTATGCCTCGGGGGCAGGATTTGGAGCCAGCACTGATATCTGCAGACATCCCGTGTGCCTGTGGGCAGCTTTGAAAGACTGGCCATGAGTAGCTGGGTCACGTTGCTTTTAAAGCTTTTAAAGACATTTTTCTTTTATTTTTGTATTTTGAGTTGTAGCTAGAAAGCAAATATTTGCAACCATTTTCTGTGCACACATGCACAGAAGGTAGAGGTAGATTCCTCTAGCCACCACAAGCATCCTCAAAGGAAAGTAACAGCAAAACCTGGAGGATATAAGACATCAGAAAATTTATGAGAGAGAAGCCAGCAAGGAGGGGTTGACTGTGGGTGACTGGGACTAAGTTCCAGATACATCAACCAGTACTGTGAACAGAGGGATTTAAAACTATAACAAGAAGACAGGTTGCCAAGAAAAGGCAGCTTACAGAAATGTGCCTAATGGACAATGTGAGTACAGAATATCTGGTGCTTCCCCGCTCATTCATCGTGGATCTACTTTAACTTGGCATAACCTGCAGGTCCAACAGGAATCTCCTGTTTTCAGGATGCCTGAGAGTATCCAAGAGGCTAAGGATACATTTCAGGAGAAGAGTCATTGAAGTTTTCTCCAGCTCTGTTAAGACTAAATGCAGAACTCCACAAACCTTAATCCTACATAATTTAATTCTGCTTAATTATCCAAAATTGCACACAGAATGCATGCACAGCAGTCATCTGCTCCTAGGATTGAAGCTGCTTAAGTGGCTGCATGTCCTCTGAAAAAAAGGCTTGAAAAGCAACAAGCAAACAAGAAATTCCTTATTTTCAACAGCTCAGGAGTGAGGTGAGTAGGTTTTGAAGGGACATTAGGAAGGAATTCTTTACAGTGAGGGTGGTGAGGCACTGGAACAGGTTACCCAGAGAAGCTGTGGATGCCCCATCCCTGGAAGTGTTCAAGGCCAGGTTGGATGGGGCTCTGAGCAATCTGGGATAGTGGTGCCCACGGGAGGGGACATCAGGGGTCTCTGGTGATGCAGGGGCTGCCCACTCACTGACTGGCAAGTATCCACTGCTGCCAGGAACTGTTTGTGGTGAACACCAAGGGTAAAGAAGGAATATTTGAGATGGTAAAATGGGAAATAATCAAGGCAAAGTGGAGAAGTAGAATGGTTACCATAGTATAAAGTAAAACGGCTGGACTAGGACAATTGTAAAAGCATGTTTTTCTCCTGGAAGGGAATGATAGGCTGCATGTCAGAGGCATTTAGAGGTATTAAAAAAAGCATCTGGCAACACAGGACAGAAAAATACCATTAACTGGGCAATACACTAATTAATTTAATGGACTAATTAGCTTAATGGACTCACCTGTAAATCTGAATTTATAGTTATGGCAGACATATGCTGAGAAGTGTCATTTGTCAATAAACATTCAGTTCTGTAGTAAATATTATATTTACGAAATTCCTCTCTTTAAAAGAAAAACCTTGTTTTCTTGTTTTCATTTCAAAAACAGCTGTCAGGAGCTACCAGATACAGTGTCCATTTCCTTTGCACCAAGATAATTGTTTTACTGTAGTTAGAAGCATTTGTGAATAACATGATTAAGGTTTCTAAAGGGCCTTATCAACAGTTATGAGGTGATTTGTTTTTGATTACATTATATCTCATCCACAAAAACCTGCAGCAATACCTGAAGAGATTAATGAGTTTTATTACTGCGTACATTAATCCAGTACACAAGATAATGATTTTGCATAATAAACTATGGGCCTATTCTCAGCTGCTGTAAACAATAACTCAATTATAATGTCATTAGGTTTAGGTGTTAGATATGTTTACATCTGCTGAATATATCTTTGTCTGAATTTTCATTATTCAGGACTAAATCCTCAAACTGCAATCTCACTGTAACACAAATGTAGCACAGCTTCATCTGTGGAGCTCATCTCAGCATCTCCATTCAGACACCTTTAAAAAAAAATATGCATACATGAGAAAATGCAGAAATCTTGGTAGAATTTCCATTTTCAGGGATTTTATAAAAATATCAGTCCGTTGCATTTGGTGGAGTTATTCCTTATTTACATGACTGAAAGTGAGAGGTCTTTCAGCTTATTTGCTTTCAAGCAGTTTACAGGAACCACTTCTTTTTTTATTTTTTTGGCGTTTTTCACGTTGGATCCATCTAACTTCAGATGTGTGTTATGGGTGCACTTCCAGCAGGGACAGCTCCTTTTGGTTCCTGTTGCAGCTGATGTGAGCCAGGTCCGTGGAAACCTTTGTTCTGGATGAAGTACAGATTTCTGGATAAAAATATCATCCTGCCAGACTTTGGTCATATAAATAGGTGTTGTGGTTTCATGGAGGATCACCTGGATCCACTAACAGGAGAATTCCTTTTCCCCAGCTGCTCAGACTGGCCACGCCTCAGTTCCTCAGTGTGTTGGGTTATTGCTCACAAGCACTCGTGCTCTAGTATGGTTTAGATTGACAGGAAATCTTCTTTATTCATATGCACATATAACCCATACATGGAAAAGCTCCTTGAATCAGGATATACCACGGGACCCTGCTTATCCTGTAGGTGCTCAAACAGACAGAGCAAGCCCAGCAGGGTGAACAACAGTTTGTCTTACAATGTCTGCTCCCTAAGGGCTTCTGCCAGGAGTTCCCATCTCTGCTTCCCCCAAAAAACCCCACAGCTGGAGCCAATGTACAAGACCAGACAGTGGCAGACAGAAACTGTGGCTGTTTGGTGCTTTCTTCTCCATAATATGTCTAACATGCATAAATTTGTATCTAAATATGTATAAAATGCATAAATCTCCATAATAGGTATAAAATGCATCAATATGTATAAAAGCACCCAGAGCTCAGGTCTTGCTGGGTGCTCTGTGACTGTGACATGAAAATGTGTGTTCCTGGTGATCACTGGTGTGCCCTATGTCAGCCCCATAGGTATCTTTGAAGGCAGCTAAATTAAATTATTTTAATGTAATCAAACCTGTAACAGCCTAAAAAATTGTATTTTCCCAGCTGTCCACAGGGCAAGTGCATGGGCAAATATTTATGGCTCGAAAACAATTTCTGTACTGACAGAGAATAACCTCCACCATACCTCAGTGTCACTCTGTCCCTTCCTTTGTGACCTTCTGTTGCAAATTTCATTGAGTTTAGAGCCACAGACATGACTGTGGCTCAGCTGAACTTCTCTACAATGGACGGCAAGGTTTGTAAGATTTGAGCAATCAATCAGTGTTTATAAAATACTCTGTGATAATTAAATGAAAGGCAAGAGAAAGGGACAATACCTATCCTAAAAAAACCCCAAAAAGCCAAGAAAGGTCTGGCATTGCTCATTTGATCCCAAAGGTCAAGAGCTGGAAGTTTTCTCCTCGCTCTTTTGGTACTTTAAAGGCAATGTATAATTTCCTTAAAAGATTTTTTGCTGTCCTGCAGAATACATTTGACAGCATTGCTACCTGGCACGGGCTGAAATGAGAGCAGCGTGCTGTAATAAAAGGTAACCTCTCTTGAAAGAGGACAGTGTAATGCTTACTGTCAGGAGGCAGCATTTATTGCAGTCAGTCCCAGAAGGCTAGTTACCTTATTTTTCATCTAATTTCATATGCTCATGATTGAATTACTGTAGCAGGATCTAAGGAAACATGGTGCTTTGCAGACTGCTGTTAGATTATCTCCTCTAGACACGGTTGAAAAAGCAGTATCTGCTTGACCAAGGTCACTCCTACTGTCATTTTCACCATAAAATACGGATTTACACTTCAACCTCCTCTCATAAACCGGCACAGGCACCTCCACTGATTCCCTCTAAGATAAACAGAAATAAAATCTGGATGGAAGTGGTTTGCTATTTTATACATAAATTTAATTGAGGGTGGATTTTTCTCATCTGAAATGGGATGTAAATTTCAATTGCATTGAGAAAAGGATAGGAAACTGCAAAGTTTGGCTACGGGAAGAAATTTATTCCTGTTTCTTTAGTGGGACTCAGGCACGTAGGATGCAAGGCTGAGTGACACGAGCCAATAAAGCACTAAAGCCCATTTTTAGGTGATAGCTCCTTCTCCTCTGAAGGATGAAGCCCTATCAATTACTACCACCGTAGTGAACTGTGCAGTGTTTTAGCATTTCCATTGTACATAGGTATACTTTGTCTTCAGTGACTCCTTCCATCCCTCCCCAGTGTAACCTGCCAGCACCATTAAAACAACTCCTAATGAGGTTGTTCACAGGGAAAGCAAGGAAAGCAGCCCTTTCTGTTGCAGGATAATTGGTACTCTGACACTCAGGTGCTTTGGCTGCAGCGTCTTCACTCTCATAAAAAAAATCTGTGAAATCACAGAGAGTTTCAGTTGCCCTCACAGAACTGGCAAAGGTTTCCTGGAACCCGGAGCTCAAGTCCCTGATGTTGCAGACAGTGGCGTTGTAGCATCCTTTACATAAGTTGGTCCTTCTCCACCAATTGAGCTCAGCCAAAGCTGATCCTGGCCAGCTCAATGCCCCCGGGCAGGTGTGAGGTTCCTCACGAAAGGTTAATGCCTTCTGGCTCTGAGACACGAGGAATAGCGAGGAAGACCCCTGGCCTGTGCATACACCTCTGCAATTAATGACATTTAATACACAGTGAAAATGGTGGGAGAAGGACAGCGTTGTTCATGGGATGCCTACCACCCTGCTGACTAAAGCTCTCCATAATCATGCGTTATCAAGAAGGGATTAATCATTTTTAGGGATGTCACAAAGGAAATTGGAGGGGGCAGGACTGTAACAAGGGCTGAGGGAAGATTTGTCTCATGCTTGGCATGGTTGCTGGTGGTAGAGAAGTGCCTTGGTCACTACACTGTGTGTTATTCTTCATTTAGTGACCAATTAGGGAAGAAACAGCTTTCACTTTGAGGAGGGACAGCAGTGTAACTGAACTGGGAACTATCTTCTTCTATAGTCCTTCCTTCTTTTCCAGAAACAGTAATATTGTTTGGTTCCAAATCCCATAAACCCACTATTGTTTATCCTGTCTCCTTGAAGATTATCTGTGCTGGAAGCTGTATCTGTGGCTGACTGGTAGCCTTTATTGTCAGTCTTGCACAGGCAAAATGACTTAAAAGCTGTCTCTCTCTTTGGAGAAAAGAAAACAGATTCTTGTAAGAAAAATGTTAAAGTAGTGTCATCTGATTTGTCTGTCCTCTCTGGCACTGTGGTTCTCAGTAAGTTAGCCTAGATGCTGTAGATCAGTAATGACAGCTAACAGAAATGAAGTCATTTCTGCCTTTCTTAGCAGGCAACTCTGCTGCTGTGGAGCAAAATGTTATGTTGTAACTGAGCTGTGCTTGACAAAATACCTAAAGAGCCAATACAAACGGAATTTATCTGGGTATATCTGCTTTTGCCCACGTGTGTCCTCTGAGCCAGTGATGACAACAACTCTGCAACTGCACTCCTGGCCCTGGGGCACTGAGGGGTGCCTATAGGTCTGGGAAATCTTTAAAAATAGGGTTTATTGCTCTTACATCCTGCCAGATAAAATCGTCCTTCAATCCCATTCACAGATAACAAGTGGTACAAAAGCACTGCTTAGAAAAAACTTTGCAATTTGAGGATCCCCTTTGAGAGTGATTCGTACTAATGAAGGAGCAGCACAACCAAATTAGCGATCATCTGAGTCAAGCTCCTCGTGCCATTGGGCATTCATTCATTCTGTCTGTGGTTTTATGAGTTTTAAGGACAAGTGCTGCGAGTTTTTTCTTTATAGAGGCAGCATGTAGCTATAAACTTCTCTGCTCCTTAAACTGTTTCTTGAGAATTTAATTATCTTCTTTCCTCCCTCTTGGGGAACTTGGAAACACCATCTGGAGATGGGAATATTTAGGAGCATCACTTGCTGCTTTTGCTTAATAGGTTTATGCTGAGCCTTAAAAAGTCCTTTTGTTATTCCACATTTGTTTTATTTTCCAGAATTTTGCTGGAATCAGTAAAGATTTTCACTGCCAAGTTTCATGAAATGATCTGGCTCTGCTTTGTGGCAGGTTGTCCTGACTTTGCTTTTAAACACATTTTAACACCATGGAGCCCAGAGCACGATTTAACAAGGTTCAGCCTTCCACTATGGAGAGGTCTAAACCCGTGCTTTGGAATCCTTTTAGGTGTCCAGGTTGTTCTGCCCGCTGATGTGGACACAACACAAGCTGCTGCCCACACAGATGACAGAAGTCTGACATGTTTGGTACTTCTGGAGTTTACCATAGACAGAGAAATTTTTAGTGTGGGTGAGTCTAAGACATGAAAGCCATTGAGTGAAATCAGTGTTTTGTGATGAAGACTGCTTTAGGAGAAGCATTTGTGCTTGTTGGGACCAAGACCCAAACCCAGGCTCGTGTCCTTGACCAGTGCCATCTCTCTAAACCCAGACAGAGACTGCTCACTAGCATTTCTCCCGCTTTCTTTTAATGACATTTTACTGAAAATCACAAACCAGCACTCCTGGGCAAGGGAACTTTTAATGGAGGCTGGAGGTGGTCAGGAAAGAGGGAAAACTGGGTCATTAATGCTGCCTCATGTGCTGCATATCCCATGAACAGTGTGAGATAAGCTCAGCCAGCAGCTGGGTGGGTGGGAAAAACCTTTGAAGCACTAGCATACAGCACCAGCAT
The DNA here is from genome assembly GCA_013397845.1 of Melanocharis versteri. NCBI lineage: Eukaryota > Metazoa > Chordata > Aves > Passeriformes > Melanocharitidae > Melanocharis > Melanocharis versteri. The sequence continues at coordinate 150,169 of VZTG01008752.1, read as the reverse complement.
CACTGGCATTGCTCAGCTAAAGATTTAAACCCCAGGATTTTTATTTTTTCCTTAATGTCAGCAAACATAAAATTCTGAGCATTTTTTCTAGTATTGTGGCTATACTTCATGTCATTACTGCATAAAGACATTTACCTTTTTCGAGGAGATACGTATTTTGGAAAATCTCCTAGTATTTTATTCTCTCTTGGGATTACCAGCTGGTTTAGACAGGCATGAATGTGTGCCATAGAAAAGCTAAATTAAAACCCATAAATCACATGGATTAGTTGATGAATTTCCCTAACAAAGTAACATTTTATTTTGTTTTGACTATCTATTTATGGGTTCAATCTGTTTCATCTGCATTTTTTTAAGGGGCTTTGGGGAACTTTTTTCCCCGAAAATCACTTAAAATATCACTCTTGTGAAAAATTTGTCTGTAGCATTCATCAAAAAAACAGGAGTTCTACTCATAAGGACTTACTTGGTGAATAAAAGTGTCTGAATCCTTTCTGCCTCGGGACAGAAGATCATGACATTTGTCTTTCACTGTGAATGAAGCAAATCACATTTTTCTTCAGGTTCTCTGTCAAAATCAGGGGGCCATGTCACAGAGGTATTTTTGGCAGCAATTTTTACGTTTATGACTCCTCGAATAGAAAGAGCTTAATATTATTTAAAATCTCAGGAAAATCCCATACTGATATTTATCAGGATACAGGCAGAGGGAGTAGAAGTTTTACTGTTGGCAAAATAAATACTGCACTAAGTTTTTAATTTGAATTATGGGAAGATATGAAAATCCTTTTGCAAGCCTTCTCCAGATGATCATTTTCATGCTTTTACCAACTGGGGAGCAGAGGTGTAGCAAGAATTAATGGTTTGCCTATGGACACATCTGGAGTCAAGTATCATGACCCCCATTTCTTTCCTCATATTGCAAGACAGTACTCCAAGGAAAAGCAGCACTGACTCCTGGAATAGACCAGAAATGTGTCTCCTTCTGCAGCCTGTCTCCATCGTGGATGGTGGATAATTAACCCTCTTCAGGATTTTTGCAATAATGTACCCATCAAGGACGTGTCTGCACAGCTCCTGCAATAAGAGGTTGGTTCATGCCTTCAGGCAGGAGAATAATGAACCTCTTTCTATATCTTCCTCAGCTCCTTCATTTAATCAGACCTTTTAACCTCTGCCATTTGGGCCAGACCTACCATCCCAGGAAAGCAGTGGAAAATCTGGAGACGAGGATATTTTTACTGAGCATGGATAAGCAGATGAAAATCAATGATTCACGAAGCACAAGTTTATAAAGCAGTGTTTTAAACCTCTCTACATTGCCCATGCATTGCTGTACATATCACGTAGAAATGTTCTGTGTCACAGTCTCATCAATAACATTCCTGGAACCAGACTGTAATTAGCAGTTGTTATGCTCAGGCAAACGTCAGTGCAAGCCACAATGGAAGTATACAGCTTAGCTCTTCCCTGGAAATATTGGGCTATTTATGCACTGTAAAACAGCTCCGTATTTAAGCAAATATATCTGCAAAAAGCAGGTGGATTGCTTTCTTTGTTCCCCATTCCATTACAAAATAATCATGGGTTTTGTGCAGTACTGTTGGATTCTCTAAATCCTGAGTTGGATGTGGATACCTATGATACATATACTTACAAACAGGTGGTTTTTACAATAGTTGTTTTAATTTGTTTACCCACATCCAGACAAGGAGAATTCCAAGACACATTTGGTAACAGTGCTCTGGGAAGTCCTAACCAGCTGCCAAATGCTGGTTAGGACACATGGGTTTGATTTTTTTTCTGCTGTCACGAGCTCCTTTGGAGAACTCAAGCAGGTCTTTTAATTCCATCTTCCTAGAGGTGTTGAGAAAATAAAGTCCATTACTGACTGCAATGCTCAGATGTGCAGTGACAATAAGGGGCACAGAGGCTCTTAGATGGATAAATTTCCAGAGTGGTTTTGAAAGCTTCGGTGAATCTTCAGTCTATTCACTGCAGAGAAACCTTCCTAGCCCAGAAACCCAGCCATCAGCATGCAGGAGAGCAGTCCTGTGACAGAACCAGCACATAAAGTGATTAAATGGTACTGGAGTGAGGAGTTAACAAGGCATGGCCGCGGATGTTCGCAACCCCGCGCGGCGCCTCAACAGCAATCCAATAACGAGCCTGTAATTACACCATGGGCCTTAATGAGTGTAGGGCCAGTCCTCCCAGGGGCTGGATGCTCCTAACTCCCTCCAGCCACAGCTGGAGGCACCCACAGCAGCAGAGGAGCCCTCGGTGTGCTGCAGGATGGGGCTCCAGCAAGCCCAACCTCCCACACCCTCATGACATCCCTTCAGAGACAGGCAGGGATCTCTGGAACGAGGGATTGGATTCTGAGTAAGCAGTTATGAAAAATATAACAACCCATTTTGACTTAAAGCGTGTCATTATGTGTTATGTGCTTTCACAGCACTGTGAGTGTGTCAGATCTGGGAGACCCAGTGCAGCCACAAGGGGGAATATCTTCCTGTGGTTTTTGTTTCACTTGGAGGGTCCTCAGACATGTATGTGTGTGCTGTGTGCTTCTTGTGGGTGATATGGAACTACTGAGATTCTTAGAAGGATTTGAACAGAGAAAAAATTTGCTTCTCAAATGCTACTGGGGCAATATTTCATTAGGAGAGTTTTCCGTCCATAACACTCAAATTGATTTCTAAAATAATAGAAACTTCTTGCTTTTGGGAGATGAAGAAGCTGAAGGTCCTATTTAACCTCCCCAGGTAACCACTCCATGGTGACTTGGAGTATCTCTGGCAGATAACCAGGGAATGCTTGTGGTTGTGGGTACAAATATCTCACTTCAGGGCCTGAAAACAATATTCTATATCTTCACAGAGAGGAAATACCTACATTTAATCCCTACTTACATTTAGTTAGGTAGAAAGCCTGCTGCCTGGCAAGATTTATGAAGCATATGGGTTTAGTGTCAACTAAAAATGTCATAAAACTGCCCATCATGGTAAAGGCAAAGCATCTCAGAGAGTCTCACTTCCTACTGGAATTCAAGTAAATGCTTTCTAAGTGCAGCTGGTCCCGCTAAGAGGGCCAGAGCTTGGCAGTTCAGGTGACCTTTGGCAAATATCATGATAAATTAAGTTGTTGAGGTCTAAAGAGACTTAACTGGATGCTGAAATAACTATTAGCACTGCAAATTAGTTTTATTAACCAAGTCAAGAGCCTATGGATATAAAAGTGCAATAGCCACACTTCAGTTTAAACAAATGTAAAATGCTGATTCCTGGATTTTACTGCTGGGACATGCACCAGCTGGAGGCTGCAGCTCCATGTGGTCACACCAGTAGCTCTGAAGACCTCAGGCAAGGCTGAGAGCCAGCTTTAAATGCTTTCTTTACTGCTGACACCATAAGCAATAACTCGCAGGTGGTGACTGGGAGGAGGAAACTTGGGGGAAGGTTGTTTCTACCTGCTGTCCCGACAGGTTGTGCCTCCCCGTGCCCCTCCTCACCTTGCTGTGAAATGCAATAACCCCCTGTAAAGCTTCTCATCGTATTTTTCATCAGTCCATCTCAGAGGAACACAGCACTGCCTGTCCACAAGGGCTGGAAGACAAAGTCAATGCAGATCCATCCTCTGTCCACCACAGGGGCTTTTCCACCCATCTGCTGCCTGTGCCGCAAACAGGCTCATTCCAAGCTGGGCCCAGGAACTGAATGGAATGAAAATTAAATAGAATATTTTTTTTCCTGCTGGGATCAGTTCTATAAGCTGTTCTGCTGCTTTACTGAGTGATTTTACAAACATTTCTGATCTTGCAAGGGAATGGGACATGCTGGCATGGGACCAAGTGGCTGAGGTGGGGATGGGAATGGACGATTCTAAATTCAATGTCTTAGGGAACCTCAGTGAGGATTTCATCATCATAGAAACATGGAATACCTTGAGCTGGAAGGGACCCACAAGGATCATTGAAGTCAACCCCTGTCCCTGCACAGGACCACCCCAAGCATCATTTGGAAGTTTTTTATGGGCCACCTAATGACTGCAGCCTATTACTGCAGCACTCCAGAGTAGAATGGTGTATATATTCTATATCATTCAAAAATAAAATATGGTTTTCATCAGTTCAACCTGATTTAATGTTGAGGGTTTTTTTTAAATCCCAAGGAGTGCTATAATATACTTCAATATAAATTTTTGCTACTTGGTTCTTGATGTGCAGGTCTTGGGGGTTTGGGTTTTCTGAACTGAGCTGCCCTTGGCTTGGTTCTGGGTCTACAGCAAGTGGCAGAAAGCCAATATTTGGCAGTGTGTGCTCTGGGGGTCTGAACATGGTGCTGTCTGCCAGGGTAGAGCAGGGCAGGCAACCCCCAAGAGGTTCTATCCCTGCTCAACCACAACAGCCAGGCATCCTGGCCCAAATACCCAAAATACCCATCTAACAAAACCCGAGATGCGTCAGAAGCCGGGAGATGATGCTCAGGCACAGCTGAGTGTCCTGCCATGTGCTCGGGGCCTGCAGGAGCCAGGCGTGCCCCAGCCGCGTGCGCGCCCCAACCGCGTGCGTTCACCAGGTTCCCAGCCCGCGGGGGGCTGACGGGGCCCAGCAGCGTGCTGGGGCCTGGGGGGCACTCCCGGGGTGTGCTCATGGCTCAGGTCGCCGGGTGAGGGTTATCTGCAGTGACCAGAGTGCTTTCCCACACAAGGATGATTACCGCAACCTCGGGTTCGCGTGTACCCGGTAGCGGGAGGCTGTAATTAGCGCTTCCAGGCAAACTGTGACCTTTTGGAACTTTTCCTGGGGCTTATGAAGCCTAAATTAGTTTCTGCTGTTTGAAAGCATGCACGGACTTAATCTCTGGGCCCTATTTATATTATAATTACTATATAATTCACATTTGCATTCACTTGACTCCTTTTCTTACTTAACAGCCGAGGTTGGCTCTCGCTTCTCAAGTCCTTTGTGCGCAGTTCATGGGTCACAAATCCCGTGGGTGAAGGCAGGGTGGGGGATGCTCCTCCCCACTCCCTCACATGCTGTACAACTGCAAAACAGCAGGCTGGCATGAAAACCCCCTTTTGCACAAACAGAAGGGACCACCAGAGCTTTTTCTGCAGGAAAAGGGAGGATGGTATTCTTGGTTTGGAGGTCGGATGAGAACTTCTTTTCTATCTCCTGTTAACAACAGAGTTATGACTGTAGTTTGAGACTAATTAAAATGATCACTTTAGTTGTTACTATAGTCTGAGATTAATTAAAATGGTGACTTTTGTGGATATTCCAGTACATTTTTTCTTCCTTTAAGCAGACCACTCGTTTATGTTATAAAGTATTTCACTCTATTCTTATACATCTTTAATGTGTTGCAAACTCCCCGTAAATGCTCAGTGACATAAAAACAGGTGAAAAAAAACCCAAACTAATATGCATGAATATTTAATGATAAAATTAATAGAAAACGTCTGTAATTTTCAGTGCCTGAGAAAAATATGGTGGAATTAAAGCAAAACTCCTCTTCCCTTTGAAATGGCCCCATTCTGCAAAGCACCGTGTGTTCCTTGCTTTTACGTGTTTTGATCCTGTTTTCATTTTGAGTCTTGCTTGTAAATATGAGCTGCCTGGCATTGCCCAGAGGAAGGTGATCTATCATCCTCTTCCAGCCAGGGTTCTTGTCACTTGGTCGTTCCGTACATACAAAATTTTATCTGAGCTCCACTCGCAGGAGATAAATGACCATGACAACAGGCTTCCTCTGATGCCTCAAATAATGAAGCTTCACAAATCAGGCAGAAGCCTCCTGCGTGTCGAGACCAGGGTGCATGTGCATTATTTCCAGCTATATGAGCAACCTTGGATGAACTCATTATTCTGCAGTGGGTAGTACAGATGTTACCATCCCGCAAGATTTAAAGCTTCCTCTGAGGAAAACTGCTTCTTTCACCTTATTTGCCAGCTGGACCAGCTTTAAGGTTTATTGCTGGCTTTTGTTTTCTGTTCGCATGGTGCTTGTTAAGCCCTTTATTAATGCAGTCAGTACATTAAGGGTATATTAAAACCTGAGAACTCATGAGAGGAAAACAGCTTAATAACCAGACAGTGTGAAGCAATGTTACTTATGGGTCGATGTTGCTGTTTTTTAAGTTAAAATCCAGCACCAGTTATTAATTAATTAGCTAGGAAATAATTATTTTGTTGCAAGAGAATTTTACTTATGGAAAAGAATAAATTAATATTATCTAAATCAATTTATACTAGGTTTTTAATGGAGTAAACAGAAAATATGCAATGGGGCTTTATTCACTCTGTTAAAGAGGTGTAAATGGCATTGAGACAGAGTATTTTCTTTCATGCTGCAATTATAAGGAATTATCCTTTTTTCCTTGAATTTCATAGAATCATGGAATGGTTTGGGTTGGAAGGGACCTTAAAGCTCATCTTGTTCCACCCCCTGGCGTGGGCAGGGTCACCTTCCACTAGACCAGGTCACTCAAAGCCCCATCCAGCCTGGCCTTGAACATTTCCAAGGATGGGACAGGCACAACTTCTCTGGGAAATTTCTTCCAGTACCTCACCACCGCCTCATGATACTTTTCAAATATGAATTCACAAAATCATAGGAGAATTCAGGTTGAGGGGAGCCTTAGGAGGTCTCCAGTGGAACCTCCTGCTCCCAGCACAGTCAGAGAGAATATCAGACCTGGCTGCTCAAGGCTCTGTCTAGTCTTGCCTTCAAAGCCTCCAAGGATGGAGAGTGCACAACCTCCTTGGATGAGCTGAGCTATCCAGTGACTTTCCAAAGTACTCAGGGAATATAGAAAATGCCTGACACATTCTCCCACATACGGTATTTCTTTTACGATTAGCATGTACTAATCCATAAGAAACTTATACTTTAAAAATAGGGACAAATGTTAAGTTTTGGTTTCATCTCTTTCCAGAGTTTGCAGAAAGCCTGGATTAAAACTGACTTGAAAGAGGTTAAATTGAGATATTCAATTAGAAATAGCAGGAAATAGAACAGAACCTGGAAAAAGAGAGGGAGTTGAGTATGGGGATTTTTCTGTTCAGATTCCATAGATTGGACCAGCATACTAGAACAAAATACCCTGGGCTTTTGGGAAGTCAGTTACCCCCATGTGAACTGGAGTTGTTCCCTCTACCTCAGGTACTTGCAACTCCAGGGGTGCACTATCAGGTTCATGAATTCTGCAACTAAATTCTCCTGACCTACCTCCTTTTCACAGCTGATCTCATCACTACCGTGGTTATATACCTGCTCCATGCCCTGGAGTTTGTATGTTTTCCACGTTCCTCTTTGGATCCATCCACATGCGTGATTGCATTACGGCTTTTTAAAACCTTAGCCAAAGCCTCATGAAAGGGAGGCAATGCTCAGCCCACTCAATGTGACACCTCATTGGCTGGTATTAATTAAGAAGGAGAAGAGGGAGATTAGTGAAAGAATTGTGAGCGAAGGTTAAGTACTAGCAAAACGAACAGGAAGTAGATTATGATGAAGAGGAATAAAAGGCTAATTGGAGATCAGCAGCAGGGTTCATTAGGAGCTGGCCTGGGGAATGACCTCACCCAGATTATTCCCTGGCAGCCTGGGAGCCCATAGCTGGATGGAGCTGGTGGAATTTGTTAAGACACGAAGCTGATAAGCATCATCAGGAGGCAGAGATAAATACCAGAGAAGCCGGACATCTTACAAGGCTGGAGTGGGAGAAATTAATTTATAGTGAAGAAATTTATAGTGCAAAGAGCAAAATAAGGCACGCGGTGACTCAGGGTGAGAACTTGTCTTGCATGTTTGAAGCTCAGAAGTTACCAGTGCCTCAGCAGAGCAGATGGGTGCCTGGGCACACAACACTGACTGCTGGATTTCTGCAAACTGCCTACCTGCTGTGGTCATGGAAAAGGTGAATGCTCTTTTAGGATGGATCAGGCAAGAAATTTTCCATAGAATGGGCAAATACCAGTTTCAGTATAAGAACGAATTAGGACATTCTCAACAGCAGAGTTCTGGTCATTTCTGTTCAGGAAGGAGGAACTGAATGTAAAGCACTCTTGCATCAAAGAAAAAGATGAAAAGAAACATTGTCCTACAAAAGGGAGTTAAAATAATCTAGTTTATCTGACGGGATGAGAGCTTTTGGGAAGACATGACTACTCTGGCTAAAATGGAAATACTCATGCTTAGCAGAAAACAGATTGTTGGAACAACCCCAGAAAGGTGTAAATTGGAGTGACAGCCAGTACAGCTTCAAGTTGGAAGGCAGCTGCTACCAGAAGAGCAAGACACCAGAAGGAATTACATCTGCAAACCCAATTGTATTTAGAGGGTGTTTGTCAATACTTTTGTAACATACAATTTCCTGAAACAGCAAGGCATGATCTTCTCGGACCCAAAGGCCCCGTGCCCTTCAGTGGCCACAGAACAGAGAGTGGGGTGAGCTGGTCAGTGCCAGCCCAGCTTCCCACACTGCTGTTTGCAGGCACCTCTCAAAATCCCGTGGAATGGATTGAGGACCTCACCACGCTTATTCTTTCGAGCAACCTTTTGAAGAACCCATCAGGCCTGTTCTGTGCAGTGGAATTAAGACCAAATCTCTTGTTCATTTGCCCTCTAGTCAGTGCTAACTGATGCTGCCTCAGAGCAACCAGATTTATTTCTGCTCCACATAAAGTAAGCATGAAATTTATTACGAGTATCACGCAGGGCAGAGACAAGCAGTACCATCAGAGTGCTTGCCCAAGAACAAGCCAGGATTGATTATTTTACAAGACAAGTTACATTCGAGGAAGTAAAGATTTGATTAAAAAATTAAATGCCTTGGGGAGGGTGAATAGCAGCATAAATCTGTTTGATGTTTATGTCAACAAGGTTGCCAAAGCAAACAGCACGAACATCTGTCCACAGTGTCGGCTGGAAAATACTGCAAATGGGGAAATATTTTAATTGTGAACAGTGGTTCATGGAACTCCCCATGTCTTTATTTATTAGGCTGATAATATCACCCCAACATATGAACTTTATGCAGCACATATAAATAATTCATGGATTAGCAAATAAAGAGATCTGGAATCTGTACACAGAAATGGCTGTTGCCAATTATCTCACTTGTGCAGAGCCAGACCCTTTCAGCTCCCATCGCTTGCAGCTGCTCTTTTAAATCATTCATCAGCACTTAAGAGATATGCTGGTGGCGCTGGCAGGGAGAATTTGAATTTTCATTGTTTACACACTGAGAATTTAGCTTCTGGTCTGAAATTATCTGCAACGTTGAAGCCTTTGAGAATATAGATGAGAAGAATAAGACAATTCCTCTTTTTATCCTTTTCAAACACGTCTATAATTTTGATTAACTTTTCTTCAATTTTACTTCATATTCTTTTCATAATCACTACTTTCATTTTAAAGTTATATTAACTGATACAATTCCCTATGCTGTTTAGATCATGAAGACATCAGGAATACTCTGGAACATAAAAAGCATTACAAAACAAATGTCTGGTAAATATTTTCTTCAAGACTGTAAAATGATTTTCCATTTTTATTCTAGAAATCTATACCTTATCACCTAAATATCACCTAGAGTTTCTTCTTTCCGATCATGTTTAAGCAGAACCCTCTTGGAAATAATAGTAAAAGCTGCTTAAAAATTGGTGACAAACCATGGCCAATGCTTCTTCTTGTCAAATTACTGAGGCACTGAGTTTCTGTGCCCATTCAGATCACGATGGGTAGCACTTCCTGGGTGATAAATTTGCCTGTTGTCATTATAGTGATATAGCTCAATTTACTTCTTGCATGGATAATTACAGTAATGGCTTTAAAGTCAAAGGCCTTATAAAACCAGATAAACCCAGACTTTCAGCTGTATTAATTGAAAAACTAATTCCTGTAACTAGAGTCTTGCGCAGCATTATTAACCATGCCTCTGTCTGGGATGTACAGAGTGTGTCCATACGCAGAAGTTCTGTCAATAGTTTTGCTCCTTTCTCTTAAGCTCGAAATAAAGAAACAACATTGAAACTTCTGTCAGGATGTTGGAGCTGGCTGGTGCAATGCTGGAGGCAGGAGAGGGGAGTGGAGCCTGCAGTGACATTCAAGCACAGCCCATCCCACTCCTGACACAGGGGTGCAGAGGGGGATGACAGGGGCCTGTGTGGTGCCACCTCTACAAATTTTGGTGAAGGTGGCAGGGAACAAGGTTCCACACCTTGGGGAGTGTCACAGCCCTGCTTGTACCCTCTAGGGCAAGAAATCCAACAGCATCATCTTCACCGTGTCGTGCAGAAAGTGGATTTTGGGAACAGCCATGGAGTTACAAGGCATGAGCTGGGTCTCTCCTACCTTTGCAAGTCAGGGCAAAGCAGCTCAGTATCTGCTTTACTCTCTTAAAGTGGAGCACTTGGTGTTTCATCCTTCAAGGAGCACAAGTGAGTCTTACCCTTCAAGGATCCCAACGCTCCCATGCTCCCAGGACCTCTGCGAGCGAGAGGCAGAGCATTCCCAAGGTTTCTGAGGGGGGCAGGTGGACACAGGGGGATCATCAGTGCTGATTAAGGAACAGAAGCAGCAGGATGTGCCGGGGCTCAGGAGTCCCCATCAAAGCCCGTTTGGACGGGCTCTGGAGGAAGGCGACACGGAGCAGGGGATGTCCTCGCCCCGCTTCTGTCAGCTCCCAGCAGCTCATTGAACAAATTAGGTTTCTCTCTCAGATCCACACATGACAGCGGATGGCATTTAGCAGATGGCATGTGTAATGAGGCTGTCACACCAACACAGGTTTAAAAATAAAGCTGGGGAGGCAGTTAATGAATATACAATTCTCATTTCAAGGAATTCTTTCTGTCCCTGTCAGGCATTAGGCACTCAGCTTGTGAGTGTTGAAAGACTTCTGATGTTTGTGCATTAAAAGACACACTCTAGCATGTAACTGGGTTGTTTTACTTTAAAAACTGGCATTGAAATAAGCAATTTATGTCATTCCTAAAAAAGTGACTTTTTCTTCTTGATGACTTTCAGCCTGCTCACAAGTGAAATGTGTTCTTTAACTGGAGTGTTGTCATTGAGAATATTTAATATTAAGAGTAATCCTTCTCACAGACATGATTCTACTCTGTAGTTTTCCGTCTTTAACATTTTACCTTGTTTAAAAATAAAAATCAGGCAAGTCAAAAATCTACTTTTCCAAGGATATTTATTAATTTTAAATTATTTTTTAAATTTCATATTACCTCAAACTGGATATCTTTATCTAGGACTTTGCCAAAAAACATTGATTTGGGGAGATGACATAGTAACAGTAGCAGTAGTTAGTAGTAAAAGACTAAGGACACAATTTTATAATATATGTACACACTGGAATTTTTCTTTATTTATTAGTTTCTCACAGCTTTTTCAATGCCAGCAAAAAAAAAAGGAAAAATAAATTAGAAAATAAAAGGATTATATGCATTGTTTTTTTCTCTTTATCCCTTTCTTTTTGTTGGCATTTTGGTGTTAATTAAAGGACTGCTCTAGCTCCAACTGAAGCCATTTGGGAGGATTCCTTTTATTTTCAGTGATGATTTTATTATGCCCATGTGTATTAGGTTTGTTGCATTTCCAGCAGTCTGGCTTCTGGGACTGCAGGGAAAAAAAGCAGGGCAGATTTATAAATAAATATGGTCAGCATATCAATGTATATCAGTAGGAGAAAGGTAAATTCAGCTAAATCCTGGTGAGTAAACCTGTTTTCCTTTGTGCATTATAATCCACCTTTCTGCATTCTAAAAAATGGTGCTAACAAAAGAATTGGATTGTGGGGGGAGGAGATTCTCACTTACAAGGAAACAGAAGTCAGGCTGCCATATTAGTCAGCTTAATTATAAATAAAATCATTTTCTGCCTGTTCTCTGCACAGGTAAGGTCTGGATGAAACACTCCTGACTGCCTGCAATGGGATGTGAGTTCTTGGCAGCACAGGGAAAACCACTGACACAGTTATAGCACCTTAAAGCTTTTCTTGCTCTCAAGAGCTTGTTTCATGTACCAAACCAGTATGAATGGCTCACATGAACCTGCTTTTGTTGCCATTTGTGTGCACACTCTCAGTTACGGCATTTCAGCGGAATTTTCTCAGCCAGCCCTACACAAATTGCTGTTACACAAGTGATGATCCCCCACGATTTGCTTGTAGGTTGGAGGGCTTACGAAGGCACCTTAAAGGGGTTGGAATCTCAGTGAATATCAGTCTCTTAATGCTGTCTTACTTTTGAAGCTTAAAGAATGTTGGGTTTTTTGATATTCAGTGTTCAGTTTCGGGTCCCTCACAGCAAGACAGACCTTGAGGTGCTGGAATGTGTCCAGGGAAGGGCAATGGATCTGGAGAAGGGTCTGGAGCACAAGTCCTGTCAGGAGCAGCTGAGGGAACTGGGGATGTTTAGCCTGGAGAAGAGGGAGCTCAGGGGAGACCTTATCACTCTCTACAACCTCCTGAAAGGAGAGTGCAGCCAGGTGGGGTTGATCTCTTCTCCCGAGGAATAAGCAATAGAGCAAGAGGAAATGGCCTCAAGTTTCACCGGGGGAGGTTTAGATCGGATATTAGGAAATATTTCTTCTCCAGAAGGTTTGCCAAGTGTTGGAACAGGATGTCCAGGGAAGTGATGGAGCCACCACCCCTGGAGGTATTTAAAAGACAGTTAAATGTGGCACTGAGGGACATGGTTTAGCGGTGGGCTTGGCAGTGCTGGGTTAATGGTTGGACTCAATCATCTTAGAGGTGTTTTCCAACCTAGATGATTCCATGGGTCTGTGATTCTGGGATCTTCCCCCCCCCACACACACACGGCGTGGGAGCCTCCTGGTCCTGCTGTTGGGATCTTTGCTGAGCACACAGATTTCCCCAGCTGCTCACACCTGCTGCTGTTGTACCCTGTTACATGATGGGGAAAGGGAAGGAAAGTAAGATAACCACTGCCTCTGAGGTGAAGAATTCAGCATTTCCTCACTGCAGGGCTGCTTCCACCTTCCTGAGCAGCACTGTCAAGCTCAAGGAAACATCTACAAACAGGTATGGGAGCAACATGTGAGTGGCTGTCCTGGGTCAGCCCACCTTGGCCCAGTGTCCTGTCTCCAAGAGCAGTCACCAGATGACAACTGGAAAACAGGGAGGAGGAAGCTGACAACCACAATATGAACTTGATCTCATGTACCATCCCATTTTTCAATCAATCAGACACTTGATGACTTTCTGAACAAGAAGATGAACCCAGATCACTGTGCTAAGGACTAAAGCACCCTACAGCATCCTGTGGTAAAGACTGTGGCATCCTGAATGCTGCAGCATCCTGTGGCACTCAGTTGTGTGGTTCACTCATGTGCACTGCATAGTAATGATAATCCTCTTTGTATAACACTGACTGATTTCAATACCCAAATGCTGCATTTTAAGACAGAATATGTGGCCTTTTTTAGTGTGAGAGCCAAGCTGGTGTTTTATTCATTAAGGAAAAAATAATTTGCAAAACAGCGACATTTATCCATAGCATGCGAAATGTAAATGCTTTGTGCTGTGATGCTTGGGTGTCATTAGAATAATTTTAAAGGCAAGTGATTTAATTGTGTTTGTGCTAATTATAATGTTTACAAATTAGGGAAAGATGCAGTTAGCGGTCTGTTGGGAAAGGGCTTTGAAACCTCACATGTCTTTGAGTCTACAGTACTGTCATTTAGTCATAAACTCTTTCTAACACCAGGGTGATTTGCTTTTTAGATTACTCTTGCGTGAAAAGTGGGTCTCAAGAGCCTTCAGCTTCATGGAATTCAAAACCAGGTTCACGTGTGTCTGTGTATGCTCTGATAGAAATTTAACCAAGTTCTTTTCTTCTCTTTTTCAAGGTCCCCGTGTCCCGATGGTGACTGTTCACAACACAACAGATGCACAGAGTAAGGACGGGTTTGAGCTTTGCAACTCTTCAGAGAAAAACAGCCAGGCAGGACAGTGAGATGTAGCTGCTCTTTGCTAAACTTACACTGCTGGGGAGGCCAGACTCTGCCTAAATGCACATTTTCTGCAAGGCAGAGGGACCTGCAGAGCTGTTGTGCTGCCATCACAACAGCTGCTGTTTGGGGTAAAAACAAACAGGTTGGGGCATGATGTTTTTTACCCTCTTTCTCAAAAAAATGCACAGTTCACATGCCTCTCTGTCTTTTTGTTAGTCTTCCACTGATTTTGTTTTGCATACCATACGTAAGAAATAAGGTAAGAAGATAAGACAGATATAAGAAATACTCAGCTTAATCTGTGGTTTTAATAAAATCACTCTGATACGAATTATCAGAGATAATGCAAAGGAGTGAGCCCCACAAGTGGTGCCTCTGCCTGGTTCCCTGATCTGTCCACAGAGATTGTAGCACTTATTGTCTGGTAAAGCTTTTTCATGCTAATGATTTGTATCTACATCAGTGCGAAGCTGGAATTATTCCAAAAATAGGTTTCTTCCCTCAAAATATTTGGCACTCCCTATAACCATTACCAGACTGGCAATGTAGAGTCCAGGAAGCCATGGAGTTTCTGGGGTTCCCCTCTGGCAGAGTGTGGCACTGAGTCTCACGTGAAACCAAGATTTATCTGCTCCCATCATTTTAATGGGAAGCCATCATCTTCCATTTTAACAGAGTTCAGCCCAGCCTTAGCTGCAGTTAGGGACTTCAGGCACTGATGTGACCCAAACATTAAGCAACGCCTTTATTCTATTTCTATCTGCTTTGTACATGGTCGATACTAGTTTATCAAGTATCAATTTCACTCGCCTGGATTTACAGCAACTCACTGCTCTTGTCTCAAAAGAAAAAAAAAGAGAGCGAGAAAACCAAGAAATTTGGCAGTGAAACTGAAGGTTTACTGTGAAATGCTGAGCTGCTTTATTTGCCACTGAAGGTAGGGAGTGGCACGGGAAGGACGCTTTGCACAAGGAAGTGTCAGGTGCTTATTTCTTCCCAGCAGAGCTTCCCGAGCTTGGCAGTGCCCTCCCAGGGATAACCCCAGCCCAGCTGATGCCCACAAGGCCCTTCAGCCAGGAGAGTTTCTTCACCCTGACCTGCAGCTCCAAAGTCACTTTCTTTCTCCCCCACTTTAAATAAAACAAC
Source organism: Melanocharis versteri (assembly GCA_013397845.1). Lineage (NCBI taxonomy): Eukaryota > Metazoa > Chordata > Aves > Passeriformes > Melanocharitidae > Melanocharis > Melanocharis versteri. Next base: position 135,020 of record VZTG01008752.1, on the reverse strand, counting down.
TTAATTTTACCACAGACGTGGAGAGGTCTGACTGGCTATACCAGCATGGGACAGTGCTCTCGTGAGTGGTGTTATACCCTCCTGTATAGTTTTACGAAATACTTTTAGGTGAATAAAATGACAGACAATATAAAGCAGAAACAGTAAATGAAGGGCTTTAAAAAGTAAAACAAAACACACCAGGACTAGTTTTACTTTGACAGATGCATATGGGTAGCATCTATTACACAGAGAACTCAATCTACTCATGAGCAGAACACATCCTCTACTGAAATTCATGATCTGCATACGATTACCATTTCCTCTGGCTCTTTTCTTTCTCCCCCTCCACCTCATTCTTTTGCTTTTGAATAAAGGGCAACTGACAGTTGCATGCTACTGAATTTACTTATTTAATATGAGCCCATTACTCTATAAAGGGGAGTTTGCCTCTGTATTCTGCAGTAATCTGATAATAGTGAGTTGCACTGAATATTAGAGCGTGCTTACATTTAATTAAGCAATGACCATTTGTACTCCACAGACTCAAGCTCCCTGTGGTCCTAAAGCAAAAAGGAAAGTCCTTTAGGAGATATGCCAATCTTTTTTATTTCCTTCACAGTCTTCCTGGCTTTCTGTGAATGCAATTATATGAACAAATAAAACGGCTTGACTAAATTCCCCTACGTGGCAAGCCCCTTTCTGCTGATAAAGCTACTTGTGTGTGCCATAATTAAATGAGAATCTTAATATTTAACTAAACGTAATAGGCTGTTGCTTTGGCACTTTTGTGGGGGTTATGGTTTTGATAAAGAGCCAGACAGGCTTTGCAGAAGCAGGGTGAATAGTCACTGAACCAATATACTGCTGCTGAAAGATCTCTGAAATGTATTAACTGTGAAGGGCAAGTTTTTGCCTGCCTGTCCAGCAGAGATGGGCAGTGAGAGCAGGATCACCAGGTACCAGAAGTGTTATTTGAGGAGCTGGGTTTACATATCTATTTATCAGTGTGTCTCGAAAGGGAAGTTACAGTCAGTGACACACATAATGTGGTGTGAAATCTCACACCCTCCTTGGGCTCACGTGGTGGAGATAACGCCCTGGATCCCCCTGGTTCACACCCAGACCGATGCCAGGGGAATGAGCACTGCAACAGACTCCCCAGCCCTTGATCCCTCCTCCATGGGGCTCAGGATCTTTGCCATCACATGGAGACATTTCCCACCATGTGAGACACACAGCCCGAAGTGTCTCCTAAAGAGGGGCCCTTTCCCTACCAGCTGGGAAGGATTTATTCTTTCTGGTGCTGGAGGTGGCTGCTTTTTCTAGAAGAGGCTCAGCAGGTAGAGCACATGGCCAGGATGAGGGGATAAAGGTGAAATCCCAGGAAGGAGGAAGGAATCCTCTATTTCTGACTCAGAGAGTCCTTGAGTAAGACACACAAGCAAAATGAAAAATTTTTGAAACACTTCAAAAGTCAAGACTGCTCCAAAACCTGATGCTGCAGGTTTGCATGACCTTTGTCCACTCTCCTCCCAGCATGGCTTTTCATCCCATGGATTTTGTCTTGCACGGCAGCACAACCTTGGCCTGAAGCCCTCCAAAGCCTCCTCCCCTTCCTATTTATGACTTGGACACAGACTTGAGGACCTCTTCATTTGAGATCTAGCTTTGCATGGCAGGTGGATGTCTGACTGGGACCCATGGTAGTGCCCCAACACAGCAGGTCACTGTCCCACCTCCTGCAAATCAGCTGAATGTCACTGGTTTCAGGAACACAGCTTTTTGCCAATGCAGAACTTGGAAGGGGTTTCAAAGGCTTAACTGAGTTAGACATCTGTGAGGACTAGAAGGAAATCCATTTGTAAGGAAACTTGCGTTATATATATCAAGGTGACTATGAAATGTTAAAATGCATTTTCACAAACGGTGACAAAAGTTTTTGTGATCTTGTCCTTCTTCTTTCAGAAATTTTTGAGCTGGAGGTAAATGAAAATGTGCAGCTGGCTGTAAATGACAGGCAAATGCCTAAGGTAGAATACATGGAAATCAAGATAGATGATTACAGTAAGTAGCACCTTTCTTCTCACTTATTTTTCTCTTTCACTGCTATAGCTGTGAAATGATACAGTCGTCCTGGGTAGACTGGCAGGAGGAAAAATGACTTTGACTCTCAATAAACTCACACAGTTTGCAAAGCACTCTCCTGGAATGTGCTACATAAGGAGGTTATTACAGAGGCAGGATTTGATGAGAATTCAGCTGAAGAAAGGCAAAATGATAGGGTTGGGCTTTTTTTCCCCTCTTAAAACTTTCTTTGTGGACAAAAAGCCACTCTGGGAAATGACACGGTGGGGTGCCCCCATTGTTGGAGGCATTTGCCCCGGGTGTGTGTGTGTCACTTGAAATGGGTTTGGAGTGGGATAATGTGTGTGCTTGCTGGCTACAGCTGTGGCTGCCTCTCAGTGCACAACCTGAGCTGCAGTGAATGAAGATGACTCTCTCATGACTGCCCTTTGGAGTCACTCAGGATTCTTCGAAAAAGCCATATGATTTGGGAGGGTTGGAAATAAAAAAGCTTTGTGAGAAAAGACAAATGAGGTTTCACCTGGAGTAAAGAAAGCAGACACTTGGAGCAGTTTGCATCTGCAGCTGGTGTGTTATTTCTACCACTTTTATAATCATTCCCCGCATATATATGTATGCCAAAGAGGGAGAGAAAAGGCTGGTGGCAAACAGCCAAGGTGTAAGCCTGTCTCTGTAGCAGTGCCTGAAACAATCTAAAAAAACATCTCCTCTGGCTGTAAGCAGATAACTTACCTATATGGGGCAAATCCACATACTGAGAGATGCACAATGGCCCCCCAAAATCCCAGCCTGCATGTGTAGTGGCAACTCTAGAAAAAAAAAACAAAGACCCTGGGTTCAAAGCGTGGCCCGTAATGTTTCCCATACCATGAAGGAGTGTATTTCTCAGGCATAGGCAGTGAAGTGAAAGCAGCGAGCTGTGCTGGGGGCAGGTTACTGACTTCAGCCATTTCCAGATGTTATAAAATGTGAAGCAAAGGCTGAGAGATGGCTGCCATTTGAAAAGGATAACAATGGTCCTAAAATGTTCTGTTTGCCACACGGACATAAGGAACATAAACCAGTGCATAAAATAACAGGAACAGACGTGCACTTCCAGGTTTTATGGACAGGAAAGGATGGATAAAGAGCCCATATTTCCCCCCATAAGCCAGCTCATGTGAGACTGGCAGTTTATTAGGGATAACTCAGCTTGATAATAAATTTCTTAAATGCAGGTCTCATTTCAATTCTGCTCATTTAACCAAAAATCTACTTGTGTGTAATAAATACAAACTGGCTGCAGCCATGTGGCCGTTCTGCTGTGCCCTCCCTGTGTTTCCAAAGCCTTGGGAACACTGCACGTAGCACTTAGTAATATTTAAAGTCAGGCGATGGCCTTTTTGGCTGTCCCTGGGCCATTGATCCAATTTGCAGCTATTAGCATTCAGATGGAATAACTAATTAGGCAGAGTGTCAGGCAACGATTGCAAAGTGAACCACTTAAACCATGCTGCTAATCTGTGTATTAATCTACTGAAAATGCTCCTAATACCGATTTAATTGCTGGGCATTTGCTAATCTAGATTGTAGTTAACATCTTAAAAATAAATGTGCTGTCGTTGATGCAGAGAGTGTTTGTTTGGAGGCAGTTTTGGCTACTAATACAAAGCCACAGAAATGACATTCAATTAAAAGAAGCTTTAGTGATCACATCCCTCCTTTATATTGGTTCTGTACCAGTATAACAACATGAGCTTCAGCACCTTTGCCTCCTGTTTACAGCAAAATCTAGCCCTTTAGGAGTTAGAATTAAAATACTTGTTTTTCCCTCTGTCTTCACACCATTAAAGCAAAATAATTCTATTTCTCTCCCCCAGCCACCATACTTAATTGGGTTTTAAACTACCATTTTCATTGCCAATTTTCCTCCTTCCCTGCTGCCCTGAAATATTGATTTCTGTCTGCGTCACTCATCCAGCTGCCAAAAAAGGAAAATTATAGCTATTGACAGATGTTAATTGAATGCTGTAAAAGTGATGCATGACTGAGCAGCTCGCGCTGTACTCCCCATTTACATTTCTTGTCACCTCGGCTATCACAATATGGGTCTTTTCTTTGGCAACATCTGTGTTTCTAAGGTGTTATTTGCCCCAGCCTCTGAAGAAATGCCATTTTGTGCCTACTCATCTGTGGCCAAAACATCAGAAAAATCTATTGGAATCATGTCAGCATTCCCCCATCGAAGACATGTTGTTATTTGTTCTTTTCCTGTGTAGGATTGCCCATGCAGATCTTAAAGCCAGCGACCTTTGCGGACACCGCTCACTACCCCTTGCTTTTGGTTGTGTAAGTTCTCGCTTGTCCTTTCTTTCTCTTCACATTATCAGGGCAGCGTGGAAACCTTGGCCATGATCAGAAACTTCTAAAATATGTTGTGTATAAGGAATGCCAGAGCCCAGCACATTGGTCCTGACCCTGTCTCCCTTCACAGCTGGGAGAGGCCGGATGTACATCCCTTCTTTCCCATGTTTGAGCCAAGGTTTTCAGCTCCCAGGAGGGCACCCTGTTGAAATCCTGCAGAGTAAATCGTGAATTTTGTGAGGGTGTTTCATGTACACTTCAATCATTTGTGGGGCAGAAACGGGAGGAGGAGGAATACAAGGTGTATTTTGGCTTTCTGTCCCAAGGTTAGGGCACCCACCTTGTGAATAACAGGTAATTTTAGAGTGGAATTCAGTCAGCCTTACTAGAGCTTAAATTTTAGGTGCCCTCATGCAGAAATCATTCCCTTGTAAGTGCTGGTGTTCCCTGAAGTGACAGTGAAGAGAGAGCTGGAAACCTTTGAAGATCTCCACAAAGTTAGCTTTTATATTAGATAGGTAGGTTTTCCTCCTGGCGGGCAGAGCAGATGGGGATTTCTTTATGCAACATTTAGTAATAATAATACACGTTACTGAGGGCTTTTTTTGGCAATTTGGAAATTCACTGACCTTGGAAGAACCTGTTTGGGCCTGGCTGCATCCCAGTGCAATACCCCACGAGAGAAAAGCCTCATGCAGGAGGGGTGAATGCCTGGTGAATGCCTGTGCCACCCTGCATGAAGGACAAAGCCACTGCAGCAAGTGTGTTGTTACATCACAAAATTACTGAGGAGACAATGTGCTTCATTATGGAAGTGCTCGAGGAAGATTGGTTCTCATCAAGTGCACAGCACTTGATTAGGCTGCCTCTGGAGCTGGGTGGGCCAAGGTCTCGCTTGGATAAATGCAAATGGCTGGAGTCACATGCACGTTAAAATCCTGCAGTGAAGTGCCTGGTGTCTCTGAGAACCCCCAAAACGACAAGAAGTGGATAAAAATGCCAGTGGCTCTACAGTAATCCCAGCCCTAAATTATTGCTTAAAGTCATCATCATCATCATTATCATCATCATCATCATCATCCCTTGTTTTTCCCGAGCTGCCTGGCTGAAGTAGGGTCTGTGTTTCTCAAGACAGGTCCCCCGTCCAGGATCAGACCCTAAGGAGAAGGGTGAAGAGGGGGTCTTGTCCACCCCTTCCCACCAATTTTGAGTGAAACTGGGCATTATGAAGCCATTTTTTATCACTTTAGAAGAGCCCTTTCCCTCTGTACTTGTGTGAAGCAGTGATGACAGAACGACTTCAGCAGAAAATAAAAAAGAGCTTTGGGGAATGTAGAAAATAGACACACATTAAAGCAGGTGTAAAAAAGGGAAAACTCAACTGAGTTGTGTCAACTATGTCACTGCCCTGGTTACTCATGGGAGGAATCCTGGCCAGTTAGACATGTGCTTGCTGGTGTGGTTCAAAGCTCAGCTTAGAGGCTGCTGTGCACAGAGGGAGGCAGAAACCAACCTGTAGCTTCCACCCAGCCCCAAAACCCATCCCACACAGTCAGCCTCCTGCGTGCCATCCTTGCAGAGACTGGCGTCCCCTTCCAGAAACCTGTCTTCCCTTACCCTGCTGAGGGTCCCCACCCCACGGCAATCCCACAGCCCCGGGGAGGGCGTTGGGTGCCACTGCCTTTGCCTGATGCCTGTTTCTGTTCCAGAGATGGGACGCCTGGCAGCCAGATCGTCACGGAGAGGTTCGAGGTGACGTGGGAGAGCGTCATGGTCAGCTCCCACAACGCCATCGTGCTCAAGTTCGACGGCCGCGGCAGCGGCTTCCAGGGCGCCAAGTTACTGCACGAGGTCAAGAGGAAGCTGGGCCTTTTGGAAGAGAAGGATCAGCTGGATGCTGTCCGGTGAGTGGCACTGTTACTGAAGAAATTAATTCATTATGATAATTAACCCAAGACTGTCCTTAGTCCTGGTTGCTTTAATGATGTGTAGGGTAGAGCAAGGAGATGGCAACGTAGTCGTACAATTCCAATTGCATGTGAGAGGGAGCTCATGTCAGCCAGAGCAGAGGGAGAAAAACAAGCCTTAAACAGAGCTAAATTAGAGCACACTTATCTGTATCACATGTTCAAAGCCTATTTATTTTTAGCTCTGTACAGTCATACAGCTACAAACAAGTAAGCTGGAATATCTGTTCTTACATTAATCTTCTGCTTGCCTGGTAGTTGGAAAAAAAATCCATCTTTAAATCCTTAAACTTTCTAAACAGGGTAACCAGGGCGAAACCCTAAATGTCAAGTCCTGTCATATTGTTAGATTTATTCTGCACATAATCTTGTTAAAACCACTATCAGAGTGTTGCAATAGCTGTGCAATAGCTTATTATGGCTTCCAGAGGTAGTGCAAGTTATTTGTTGCCATTGCTTGGTCAAATCCACCACATGAGGTTGCAAGATTAAATCAGACAGATCCATGTGAAAGCAACTTGGTCCAGCGTGATTTAGACTGTCTGTGTCAAGGGGAAAGGGCTTTAAACTGAAAAGGGGCAGGTTTAGATTGGATATTAGGAAGAAATTCTTAACTGTGAGGCGGTGACGCCTGGAGCAGTTTGCCCAGAGAAGCTGTGGATGCCCCATCCCTGGAAGTGTCCACGGCCAGGTTGGATGGGGCTTGGAGCAACCTGGGATAGTCGAAGGTGTCCCTGCCCATGGCAGAGAGACTGCAACTGGATGATCTTTAAGGTCCCTTTCAACCATTCTATGAATTTTTCGCGGGCCAGTTTAATTTAAAGCTGATTAAAATCACACTGGTTTTGCTATCGAAGGGAAAAATATTTTTAACCCATCGCTTTTCCTCTCTCATGTTCTAGGAGGATGCTGCAGGAGCATTTCATTGACAAAACGAGAGTCGGTGTGTTTGGGAAGGTAATGTTTTCCCATTGCTCCTCTGTGCTGTCCCAGTTGGCTGATGTTGCTAAACAGCTGAGCTAAATCCTGATTTATTGAATATGTCAGTGGTGACTTCTTTATTATTATTTATTTTTGAGATAGACTGCACCATGCTCAGTGATGTTAAAGGTGGAAGCTTTCATTTCACCGATGTATTCATCAATGACTTTTTTCAAATTAACTTCCAAGTGCAAAAAGTGACTATTGCTCAGAAAACATCATCAGACAGTTCACTATTTTTTCCCATTGCAAACTTCCATTTCATTTTCACCTTGTCTCTTAAAGCCTGTGGGAACGTGGGTACATCTAACTGACGTGTACAGCAGCCCTGTGGATTTCTGAGGCTGATTTGCCATGTGTGCCCGGCTGGGAGACAGCCACTGTAAAGTACACTCAGTCTGAGATGAGAGCGGGGCTGCGAGCGGAGATTGTTTGCTGTGGGAGACACGGGCTTGGAGTGGGCAAAGAGAGCTGCACGTACAGCAGCATCCTGCAGGGAATTGTTAACAGGCTGGCAGCAGACGCTGAAATTGTGACGCTCATTTTAAGTAGAGAGAGACTGGGGTAAACATTTTGGAGAGGTAGGATATCTGGTTAGAGCTATAGCCACAGAGTGGGGTGAAAAAGGCCATCTCTGGGCACATAACCCTCCTGCCTTCACGGCCACGTGACCAGGGAGGTGTCCCTCGTTTCATGTTTTCCCAGGGCAAGGTGTTAAATGTTCTGTATTGGCCAAGCATTTGCTGCAAGGTCTCAGCTGTCCTGTTTCTGTCCCCAAACGCAGCAGTGCCTCCCAGCAGGACCACTGACATCCCTGTCCCCTTTCTGTTCCAGGATTATGGTGGCTACCTGAGCACGTACATGCTTCCAGCTGGTGAAGACAACCAGGTGTTCGCCTGTGGAGCTGCTCTTTCCCCAGTGACAGACTTCAGACTATATGGTAACTCCCACCCCTGAGCCCACAGACCCTCCTGCTGACCACAGATGATGTTTTTTCCCTCTCCTTTCCCAGTTGCCATCATTCTTTCCCACGATCCTGCTTGGTTTATATTCTGTGTCATTTCAGGACTAGCCATAAACCCCTTTTCCCCCACTCAAGCAATTTTGCTGGCACCAGTGGGACCAGCCATGGTAGTCAGAGTAACAAAATCACTTCATTACTCCTTTCCAATGAAGGAGAATTGTCTTTAAACACCTCCAGCCTTTGCCACCAACCACCCCCACTGCCTTGAAGGTGCTTCCTTCCTGCCTGAAGCACCCATCCATGCAAGCTGTGGTCCAGCCTGCCTGCCCCATCCTGCCTCTGACCACAGCACTACACTGCATGTGGTGGTCCTTTCCCTCAGGGATAGCAGTTCCCTTTGCACTTAGTGCCAGTGGAAGTCAGGGGGCTGCCAGGGAAGTCAGTGGTGCTCAGCCAGACTTCAGGAGCTGTACAGTTGTCCCTGAGACCAAAGGGAACTTGCTGCTGATGGAGAAGGGCCCGTGTGGAAGGAGAAAGGGACACAACATGATAGTGCTCTTCTATCTCAGCTGTATTAACAAAGAAAAGGAAAAGGCTTTTCTGTGACTTATTTAGAGAACAGAAGTATGTGGTGACAGTGACAGACTGTGGTGTCACACATATCCTTAGTGCATTTTCAAAAACTTTTAGAAATGCATCCTCTATAATTCAGGCCATGTTAGAAAATAAGGTTTTTAGCATTTGTAATATTTGACTCAGAAGCACCAGTGTATTCATGACTGAAAGTGATATTTTCGTGTTTTCTCTTCAAGCTTCAGCCTTTTCTGAACGATACTTGGGCTTGCACGGAGTTGATAACAGAGCATATGAGGTAACTGCATGGACACTGCATTTCCCTGATAAAATGGGAACTGGGTCTTAACTCTCCCTCCATGTGTTCTCCTTTGGGGAGGAAGCAAGGTTCTGCAAGAGGGACTCACTAGTGAAGCTCTGAAGGTGTCCTTCAGCCTGCTTACTGCTTGTCTTGTCTTAATAGTAATCATGGATAAAGTTTTTATTGATTAGCCCTCGTGTCTGCCTCTCTAAATTGGGTAAATACAGTTTTAGATATTGAAAGAGCTGAGTGACTCAGCTGTGCCCAAGAGGACATGGTGTCACGACCTCCTTGAAAGTTCCTGCCAATGGTCTTGCCACTTTGATTCTCTCTGAGATAAACAAATTCAAGTGAAGCTCAGCTTGACTTTCTCAAACTTTGTGATATTTCAGATAGGCAGAACTCTGTGCCAGAACTGAGCAGGACATGGAAAAGGAGACACAGCACCAGTTAATAAAGACATTGTTTAATACATGCGATGTGATCAGTTGGATCCTGTGCTGCAATTACTTGGAGGCAAGGCCTTATAAAGAATAGTCACACAAATAAAATTTGCTGTAGAGAAAACCTCATTTAGCTTCTAAGCCTTGTCTCCAGCTGGAAGACATGAAGGCAGCAAAGGTCTGACACTGTTCTCACAGAAAAAGCAGGTATCACTCCGTGCCCTCACAAGGGAAGATTTATCCTGGTCACCTAAACTCTGAGTTCATTGTCTCTCAAATTTTGTACTCATAATCTCTACATTAGTGCAAACCCTTTATTTCCCTTTAGAAATTGTTTGTATTTCTCTTCCCCTGTTCATCTGAAAGACAGCTGGGGGCAAAGGTGTTCTCAGCAGTGGACACTTGAATTTGGTATCAGATCCTCCCCCAAGCAGTCGAAACTCATTGAGGTTGGCTTTCAAACCACACCAAAGTCCCTCCAGATCCATGAAGTGCTCTTAGGCACAGGCACCTGGGCACACTTTTCATCGGTGTTTTTCATTCACTTTGATATTTTCCATGTATTCTACAGTTCAGGCTTTTAATGAACATTATCAGAACAGAGGGGGATCTCTGACATGATCCTGCTGCTGACACTGCCCTGCCAGCAAGGGGTGGGGCTCTATTTTACCTCTAGATTTATATAAGTAGCCAGGAGAATATGCTGTGCTGGTGTCTGCTTGTTATCGTGGTGATAAAGTATTAAATGGAAATAAGTGCTTCTATTGCCTCCATATAAATTGCTAATTTCTAGCAAGTTTTTTAATCTTTTTGCAACCTTTACCTTCACAGATCAGCAGATTATCACACAGAGTCTCATTACTAAAGGAACAGACATTTTTGATCATTCATGCTACTGCTGATGGTAAGTTAGCCCGTCATTTCAGCTCATTATATGTTTGTGATAGCTTTGATTTTTGTTAATTAAATTTGCCTCTTTAATGATTGCAATCTGTTTTTACAGAAAAAATCCATTTTCAGCATACTACGGACCTTATCACACACCTAATTAGGGCAAAGGCTAATTACAGCTTGCAGGTACTGTATATGTTTCTTTTTTTCCCTATTTGAACAGTTATTTGCCAGTTATGAAGCAAGGTTTGAAAAACCACTTGCAAACTCAGCCTGGCAGTAGAAGTAGCACCAGCATATAACATGTTTTTATTAGTCCCATGCTTATGTGACATCACTGTTTTGGTCTGGACAGTTGCAGAACAATTATTAAATTACAGTAAATTAGGTTGTGAGAGACATATCCCTAAGGAATTTATGCCTGCTGCCTTTCTTTGGGAACAACAGAACAAATTCAGGATGAATTTCAGGGGAAACAGGGTTCTAAATTAAATCAAATCAACCAGAAATGTTACGAAGATAAATGTCACTTAAATCTGACATCCCACTGTGAATGGCATACTCTGGTCTAGAAAGCTCCACTTTCCACCAAATTATATCTTTTTTTCTGAATGGTCCATGTCCAAGACATTAAATCTTTCAAAATGAACCCACCCATCCCTGCCTACACAGCCCACTGTGATCCTCTTGCATTTCTTCAAGTCACCTGCTCCATTTAAATGAAAAGTTTGGTTTAAACTATTTCATTTTCTGGCTTCCCAATTTTTTTTTATTTAATTACTCCTCCAGCAAGATTTGTTAATTATTTTTTACTTAATGACATTTTTGCTTTAAAGCCCTCCTTTTAGTCAGTATAACCTAATGCCATTTCTCTCCAAAGCTGCGCATTTTTTGGTTTTCACAAAGAAAGTGTGGGCTGGTTCTTCTTAAATGGAACCTGTCCAGAATGAAATTAAATGGAAAATCTTGCCTCCCCCCCCAAAAAAAGTTCCTTGCGAGGGAAGATGCAAGTCTGCACTCAGAGCACTGTGGTGCCCAAATTACCCTGGGCCTCACGTGCATCCATGGGCAGCCCTATGATGCTGAGGAGATGCAGTGGGTTTGCAGCTCAAGCTGCAGGTTTGGGGGGTCAGTCCCGAGACTTTAAGCTCTAAAAGGTGTGTGTTTACCTGTTTTTTGCAGATTTACCCTGATCAAAGCCATTACTTCAGCAATGCAGCATTTGAGCAGCACTTGTACCAGTCCATTGTCAACTTCTTCGTGGAGTGTTTCCAGGTTCCGGACAAACTCCCACTAGTCCCACTGAAAGAGGAGGAGGAGGATGATTAACCCTACTTGTCCGTGCTAAGCACAAGGCAGATCTCTCTGACAATATGCAACTGGATCATTTTCCTGAAGAAAGAGATGTTGTGTTAATGTATTTAAAAAAAAAACAAAAACAAAAACAAAAACTGAAAGCAGCTCCTCTGCTTTACTTGACAGCAACTCCTTCCTAAATGGAAGAACATTAAGCATGGTGAACTCAGCAGAAACTGCTGTCTGAAATAAATCCATCACAACCAACATCTTTTTCTTTGGTTGATTTTTTTTTCTTTTTTTTCTTTCCTTTGTTTTTTTCGTTTGTTTGCCACAAAATAACTTCTAGAGTGAAAGTGGTAAGACATTGAACTTGAAGGAACACCCCAAGAAACCACTTTGAGGACTGGAAGATTTAATCTCTCTTTGCATTCAAGCAGTCAAGCAGTAGCAGTGAAATCCATCAGCCACATTAAGGTTACTATAGTTAGCATCACACTGTGTCAGAAAAAAAAAATCTAATACATGGAGAAGATTATAGCACAATTATTTTGAAGGATACAGATTCATACACACTTGCCTGCTCTTTTCCATCTTCAAGAGGTTTGTCATTGCTACAGGATACACAAACTCAATTGTGCGAAATATCATTATAGTTACACCGATCTTTACCTTCCTGTAATTATTTTGTTAATTCTGTATAGCTTTTACTTCTGTTGTTCATTGAGTCTCACGCTTACCTTATTAGCTTCTCAGCTTGTTCTGGATGGGGAAAAAACACAAAACAAATTAACCAACTCACTTTAGACCTCAGGGGTCTAATGAGGCAATGGGATTTGAGCTACCCAGATATTAAAAAATCTATTGGAATAAAGCAAAGAAAAACTCACTCTTGAGTTCCCAAAATAGCTCTTGCCAGCAAGATTGAGTATTTTCTTTGGCAGCCTTGAAAAATATGCACATAAATAAGCTAAATCAGCTTACATTGAGATATTTTTTATTGTGATGTAGAAAAATATGCGACAGTCATGGTTATTCTTTCTCTTTCTTTGGTGTTGGGACAAATGGTTGGTAACCTGTTGGGGAACAGCTAGGTGAGGCTGTGGTACAGGAATTTGTACCAGAGACCTCACAGATCACCTTATAAAGCCATTTAATCAGAAAGAATGTGCAGAGATTTATTGCACATGCTGTCTGTGGCTTATTTTTATTCCAGGTCAATGATTAGCATATTCCAAACACATTTAATTATCTCTTCTGTTCACAGTAGTTTGGACAACCATAAAACAAGAAAAGGAAAAAGGCGGATTTTTTGCTTTAAATGGTTTAACTGTTCATTTTAGCAGTGGAAAGCAACTTTTAAAACTTCTTGTGAAAACATCCAGCTCTCAGAAAGGAATCCAGCCTCCATCCACTTCCACATACCACGTCATAAGAATTTTGACAGTGTCGCTCCTTGTAAAATACTCTGACCAAATGTACAGCCAGTATTAATACTGTATATTTCATTTTGTTGTATATAAAGGAATGTAAGTCAGCTCTTCGTCAGATCCCCAATCCAATATTAGTCTTGTGTTCGACATGCATGCGGTAACACTTCTTTGCTGATCAGGACTCCTTAGAAGCACTAGCTTGGAAATATAACAATTAATGTAATTTCTTTTCTTGTTTTAACAGCTTGAATGTCAATGCCGGTTTCTACTTTTTACATTGTACTGTGGGTAAACTCACATCCTGACAGCAATGATGATGTTTCCATTGTGTTCTTTAGTGTGTCTTTTTTCTTACCTTTATTTTAAGCTTTGAATGTTGGTTGTACTTTGACCATCATGAAAAAATATATTGATAAACCACAGAAATTACCTAGTTTGGTTGGGATTATCTCCTTTCATTTACAGCGCATCGACATTGTGTGAACAAGAACTACGGTGTAAATCTGCTTTACCTGGCAAAATGCCAAATAGACCATGAGAATGCTGCGTGTCCAGATTTTGCTACGCTGAACAGGCCTGAGAGCCTGAAATGAACTTGAACTGAGAAATGTAAAAATCTGCTCTGTCCACAATCTTTTGTAGAAAGAACTTTAGGATGTGGCATGGTAGTGTTTGTTCATTCATGGAATAAAACATTATTTTACCACCCTGGTTGCTACTGCGGTTATTTTGTGGTAAGATATTAAACAAGCCTCAAGTTGCTGGAAGTGCTATTTCTGGTGGAATTGAGCCCAAACTGGCACCTGCTGACTTGCTGCACATCATCAGTGCCAGGGTGTTGTCCCATCAGCTGACACCCACTAGACCAAACCAGATTTAGAGGAAGAGAAATTTAATATTTCAAAGCAAGACTAAGAAATGATTGAGGACGCTTACTCCAGTCTTTGTTTACAGCAGATCAGGAAACAAGAAAATGGAGCACTGGGGCAGGGAAGGGCAGATGGCAACAGTATAAAATAGCTTTGCTGTTATTTTGTTTAATTACCTAAATGCAACTAGTATTTTTTTATTGTCCAAACAAATCAAGCTTATACTCTCAGCTAACTGGCATATCTGGATGCCATAATGTTCAACTGTGGCATCCCAAAGAGGAAGAGAACTAATGAGCAGTGCCCTACTAATTCGGAAGGAAACCGCAGAGGGAAAAATGAGGCGTTGCTGGTAGCTAATTAACAAAGCCAGGCAGCCAGCCATGGTTATAATTGTCTATGGGTTCAGGCATTCTGCTCATAAACCCATCCAAGCTCTGCTTGCGAGCTCCAGCCAAATACATGCTGCATCTTTGAAGGGTGGGAAGGAAAAAAATTGAGTAAACGAGAAAGGGTATGTGAGATGTTCCCGTGGGAAGACCAGTGGGGTTTGCTGTTTGCAACAGGGAAAAATGACGTTTAGTGGGGGAGGCTGAAGGTACGAGGCCAGTGCTGGTACTGGGAGGTGCTCCTGCATTTGCTCTCACGCTCATGTTGTCCCAAAGCTCACTCGGGTTGGCAGTGACCAGGCTCTGGATGTTTTAACTTGGGGTGTTGGGTCACAGGGCTCATCTGCCCTGCAGTCCTTCCTGGGGCTGGGGCAGAGCTGCCAGACCTGCCTGGATGAGGGCTGGGCTGAGCACAGCTTTTTTCCTTGACCGGAGTAAATACTGGCTCCCTGTGGTGCCCATTCTTCTCTGGACTTCTTACCTGCTTCCCATTGGCAAAAAAAGAGTAAATGGCAAAAATGGAAAAGATAATAGAAAAAGCTCAAGATCTCAGTTGCCAATTCCCTAATCACGGCGCCTAACTGAGCCCAACGTTTGCTTATTTTCATTCTGCTCTCTAAACTAAAGCTCCCAGCTGGAGACTCAGAGTGGAGCTTCGGGCACTTGCTAAGATCTGCTTCTTCCCACTTCATCTTTCCATCCTCTCCCCATTCAGCAGGGTTACAGTCTGAAAGCAAACCCAGCAGCCCCTTGGAAACTAGGAAGAGACAAACATAAAAACAGCATGGTGAGCCCTCCCAATAAGCTGTAACCAAAATAAATTATTTATTCTAATAGCTAAATAATGGTGAATTATTTTTTTGCTTTTTCCTTTGAGACATTCATGAAAAGTCTCAGATTGAATGATGTTACGTTCTACGTCCTTACTGGAAGAACAGCTTTAATCAAAATGTCCATTTCCATGACTGAGAGTGAAGAAGAGTAAAAAGCAAATACAGATGGAACGAGGCCCCAGGAAAGCACAAAAGTAAACCGTGCTCCAGTATTCCTGTGGAATAGCAAGGTTCCCTCCAGGCTGTTTTATTTTCCTTCCTTCACTTTAAATTTACTTTTTGGGTCAATTTAAAGCAAGAAACAATTCTCTGAGCTGATGTGAACGCTCTCATCCTTGCTGGAAAAGGAATCCTTACAGTGTCTTTGCAACAGCTGCTGTCAATGTCCTGAACTGCAGTTTGTGCTGAGCAGTTCCAGTAACTCGAACTGACATGTAATTTCCAGTGAGCACTTGGAACCTGCCTGCAGAAGATCCTGAGCACCTGCTCCCCACCACCTTGTCTGGGAGCACCTCGAAGTGAGGCTTAGTCCTTTATCCGAAAAACCAAACCCAGAGCAAAGCATGAACAAGGCAAATCCTCTGCTGCGCGTTCTGCTCTGAAACACCACAGGAAAACAGTGCAGAGAGTGAGGAGCCCAGATTCTGGCTGTGACAGTTCCTGTGGTGTTCCCTGTAAATTCCCATTTGAATGGGCAAAAAGCAGGGAATTCAGGAGGTGGTTTTGCCTGTACTTGGCTCCTTCACCATCAGAACAATGCAGCCATCACATGAGCCATGGCACACGAGGAAACGTGGCCATCACAGGAGTCTGGCATGTGATGCCAAAGGTTTGACACCTATTAAAAAGTGTTGCAGAGCAAGGGGGAAATGAGCCCAGAGGTGGGACAGCCCATCCTGAGACATGATCCCTCCCATGACATGGTTGAGGCCATGCCCATGAGAAACACAGAGACTGTCCAGACGTTTTCAGTCTGTGCACTAAGACAGGTGCCAAAAGGCAGATGAGAAAAGCAAGACTAATATAGTAAGCTTAAATTTCTTAGCTATCAAGCCTCTGTGGGAAATCTGTAGGAGTCTAGAAAACAGTGTGAGCTGAAGACAGCTGAGATCTGTCTCCCAGCTCTTCCCCCAAGGCAGGGACTCGGAGCTGCTCCTCACAGCCAGCGCCCTCAGAGCTGCCAGGAGCAAGAAGCACATGCACCCATGGTGATGTTGAGAGTGCTGGGAGGAAACGGATAGGGGCACATTCTCACCCAAAAGCCACCAGCAATGCCTGCAATTTTATCCTGCACCTTGTGCTCGTGGAAGTTAATGGCCGCTGAGGAAATCAGCAGTGGAATGTGAGCAGCAAGCACACGTCAGTGGGTGTGCTGAAAGACAGAGAGGGGCTGGTGCCGTGTCAGGAGCAGAAATCACTGCTGCAGGACTATCAGTGCCAGAGCTGGTGATAAGGATTTTGTCAGACGATGATGATGAAGGTGTTGTAGTGGACAGGAGCAAACAATGTCCCAGCTCCCAGTGGAAATAAAAGCCGGAGATATGGAATCATTTTTAATCCTTATAGTCTCTGCACAGTGGGCTGCAGTTCTCCTTGATGAGGCATTCTTTGAAAGTAGAAGCCCCAGAAACATTGAATTCAAACCTCATGTCTCTGTGATGCAGCAGACTTTTGTTTTCGCTGTGTTGATTCTGATAATTATATCATTTACAGGGAAATTGGGATAGTAGAAACTTTTTTCACTTGTCTCTAGAGACAGGCTATAAACAATTTATCTTGCAACACAGCAACAGCAGCCACGAACTCAGCCCAAACTTCCTTTAAAAAATCTGCAACTCCGCCTCAACCAATAACAGTTGCAAAAGTACAACCTTTTCCTACGTCAGGATTTTCAAGAGAAAATACCCTTCATCTCCTCACTGAGCATCTTCAGGAAAGAAAGTAAAGAAGAGGAATTAACCCCCACTTCATTGGATACTAAGACTTTCCCTCTCTGCAGTGGCCCTGGGTTACCTCTCCTGGGAACTCCTGTCGGAAGATGCTTTTAGGAAAAAGTTACAGTGCCACCGTTTTTTTCTGGACAGTTGTCACCCAGTTTTGTGGAGGGGTGTAGAAAAATGCAGATGTCTACATGGAACATCTCTGCAGCTGAGACAGCCATTCTAGACTTTATAAATTTTTTATGCAGACTAATAGGCACTTTATGGCACAATTTCATAGAATCATGGTTTGGGTTGTAAGGGACCTTAAAGATCACCTAGTTCCAACGCCCATTCCAACCCCAATTTATCCAGCCAGCTCCCTATGCCCACTTTGTGAGGGCACACTCTGTGGGCTGCAGGGACCAGGCGGATCTGGGTGAGCAGACCAGCTGCAGATATCTCTTTTCATCCCAGAAAACAGGGACAACGAACAGAGAAAGTATTGGATTTGTAAAGGAATGATTCCTATCCCCTCAGGTTTCTACCAAGTTGCTGAGTGCAGCTATGAGCAGAGCACAGGCAGTTGCTATTATATATTTATTACACTTTCCAGCGCTGGGAAGCTTTTGAGTGGTAGGATGCCATCTGCTGCTCCAAAGGGTTATTTGCTCCCTCCTTATCCTTTCCCAGAGGGCAGCTCCCACTGATGGGGAGAAATTTGGAATATAGTCGGAACATTTGCGAAGTGAAAATCTTTTCATCCATAAAAAAATGCATCCTCAGATAATGGAAAATGGAGTGAAGGGTTTAATCTCACAAGCGCTGGCTCAGTTACGAAGAAAAGTTTGTGCAATGAATGAGGCATCCTAGAGAAGACATACAATATTTACCCACAGACCAGCTTGCCAAGAAGATTGGATTTTGTATAATTTCCATCTTAATGCCAAGAATTGCTGGTAATTCTGCCAGCACCCATCTCCATTACCGCAGAAACAATCACCTCCACATCTGTGAGCCGATGCGATGGCCTGTGACCCTGAGATATGGTCCCAGCATGTCTTTCTAAAGCCTGTAGAGTGAAGAACAGATTAAAACACCCCATCAGCTCTCGGGGACTGGAACTTAAACCTGCAAGTAAGCTCTATTAAGTCCAGTAATAGACACCAGTCATACTCAGCCACACAATGGAAGTAGAAGGGGATGAATAGCACTCCATCAGCTCCGGCACTCCAGAAGTAATAAGCATCACGCTGGGCTCACTGCACTGACTAATCCATAATTTATTTGGCTTCATAAATATCAAAACATACCACAGCTGTTAGTACTTCAGTGCAAACCCTGCAAATATTGCTTCAATTATTCAAGAGCTCGTCGCAGGAGCCAGTCGACTGCTTCGAAGGTGCAATTATAGAAGGTATCTATTGCTTGGGAGTTTCAGCAGAGCAGTTGCCACCCAGGCCCCTGAGGCAGTTGGTACAGAGAGTGCTGGGAGCACCAACAATAAGAGGACAAAATTGCCTTTCCCTCAGAAATAGCCTCAAGAGCCCCACACAGGAAGGGATGCAGGCACTTGGTGGTAGGGCTCAGAGGGGTTGTGTGTGGTCCCTGAAAGCCTTCAGAGACACCTCTGCTTCAGCATCTCCCTCTGAGGGGCTGCACAAATGGTCATTAAACCAGCAATCCCAAAGCCTGCACTCCTAAATTTACCCTCCACGCAGGACAGAGCCCTCCACGCAGAACAGACCCAGACTCGCTCGAATGATCAAGCCCAGCAGCCCAAGTCGTGTCTCCACCAAGGGACCCCCACCTGAAGCCACCCTAGGCTTTTCCTCCTGAAGGCACCTCCCTCTCCCAATGGCATTTGAGTGCCAGAGACAAGACCAGAGGCTGTGTCCAGTTGCTGGTTGCTTTGAGTTCAGGGTTACCGTGACCAGATGGGACAGTGGCATCAGCTCCCACGCACATCATCCCTGTCCATGCTCCCCCCTCCACTGGGGTTCACACACCAAACCCCCTCTGTTTAAAGCCACGTTTCAAGTTTGGACCATGTGGAAGTTGCTGGTTGTGGTTTATGGGCCAATACATTTCTCCACTGAAAATAAAAAAATAAAATATCAGTTTAATTTTTATTTCTTTCCCGTTCGTTTTTCCTGAAAAGAAATGGGGATAGAGAAGCCCCAGGGGCCAGTGGCCATCTGGGACTCAGCGCAGCACAGAGCAGCACCCAGCCTTGATGCATGGATGGGTTTGGGATCCCCACATCATTCATGAAATAACACAAAGAATATTATCTGGAATAGATATTAGATAGCCTGGCCAATGCCTGCAATACCTTTAGTTAAGCAAGCAGGACAAAGTCAAAATGCAAGTGTGACCAGACTTACAGCAAATCCCATTTGAGGCTATGAAGCCTGACTTGTAAAATAAATTTAATTTCGTGTCCAGGTACTAGACACCTGCTGACCCAATTTGGTCTGCCCCTTTGCTCCAGAACTAGGAAGCTGCTTTCCTGCATATCCAAAGTATTTAAAGGGGGTTGTTTTTCTGATTTTTAATGGGACTAGAGCAAACTTCTGATGTTTCAACATGGCCAGAGCTGTCAAAAAGCCACCCAGAACTGCGAAGTCCAACTCTTTTTTTTTTTTTAACAGACAACTTCCTGGTCCCATGACTTTTTCAAAACAACAACAACTACAATAAAACCCCCTTTGAATTCAGTATTTCTATTAAAGGGTTTGCTGGGGCACAGCAGGACCTTTTCCTGCAGTGAGGGGAAGGGCAGCGCAGCAGGGAAGGGCTCCTGCAAGTGAACAGCATGAAATTTTTATGCAAATTTCCCACCAGGGCCGCTGGGATAAAGCTCCAGATTTCCCTGCCCTTAATGAATAAATCACTCAGCTCGTTAGTGGAGTCTCCGGCAAGAGGGCAGCAAGCATCACCTTTGTGGCTGAGTTGACCAAAGAATTGACATGACCGGGGATAAATATTGCTCTTAAAGTGGTGCTGATGAAGCCATGAAAACCGTGTTAGCTCATAATCTCACACACAGAGAAGCAATGTGCAGATAATTGAGATATAAGTGCTGCTCAGGCACCAACTTCAGAGATGTTTTTTCCTCCCTTAGTAGGCAAACAAGCCATTTCCAAAGCAGTGAAGCTCTTTAATGTACGTCTGGAGGGGGCTTTTGCACAGCAGCAAAAACAAAGGAGCTCTGAAAAGGGTCCCTTTATAGAAATATAAATATATATATATCAGCTGCTGGGGCAGATGTGCTGCAGGTGAGGTGTTTTGGTCAGTGTCCGGTGCACAGATGTGTCCTGGGGGCTTGTGCAAGGTCAGTAGCCCAAGCTTTTCCCATAACACACATCCCATGAATGCCACCCAGGCCAGTCCTGCAGGAGCCTGTCTGAGCTGGGGCTGTGCTTCAAGAAGCTCCACAAACAGGGCCAGTGATGCTGCACAGAGCAAGAGTGCATCGCTGGAAGGGGAATTCTGTCATTCCCTCTGATTAGAGGTACCCAACAGGGGCAGCTCCCCAGCTACATCTGGCTCTCCCTCCAGCTCTGTCTTCTCCCTCCGTCCTCTTTAATAAAATAAAAAGTAAATTTTCTGGAGCTCACCCACATTTCGGAGCAACTGAGGGTCCTATTTTCCTAATCAGGCACTTTGGATGTGGCAGCAAGAGCTCCGGCTCCAAATCCAGCCTCAGCTCCACACATGTCAAGCCAGCTCAGTCCTTGCACGGGTCTGGTAAGTAGAAGGAGGAGCAGCATCAGTGGTGCTGGCTCCAGAGCAGAACTCTGCTGTTCCTGGATGTGAGTGTTCCTGGCTCTCCTGAAGAGTGGGAAGACATTTGAGGTGTCCAAGAGACCATCCAGCATATTCCCAGGCAACAAGGAAGTGCCAGTACTGAAGCAAAAGTCTTCTTGTGCAGCCTTCTCCTCCCCACACACCAGGGAAAGGCAGGTCAGCACTCCAGCACCTCATTTGCACAGGACACTGGCCTGCTTTAAGGCACGGGCATTGCCAGGGGAATCCTTGCTGGAATTTCAAATCCTCCGAATGAAGCTCTCTGTCACTCAGAGGACAGCTTTAAATTTTCTTGTATTTTGTACACTGAGTGCTGCCAGGCTAAAAGACCTCATGGCTTGGTGTCCACAGAAGCCACCAGGCAGAGTCTTGTTGTATTTGTGCTGTAGGTTATTTAACTTACCAGCAATAAAGTTCTTGGAAAACGTGGAAAAACAGCCCCACCTGCCTGTGCCTCCACCCTTGCTCACACTTCCAGAAGGACATTCATTGGCACGTGCCACGCTGTGTCTGCCACACACTCCAAACCCCACGGATCTGAGCCAGAGCTTCTCAGCACCTTCTTTACTGCACAAGCTCGGGGAAGCCAACGCATATCCATGGTGTCTAGCTGCTATCGAGGATAATAAAAATGTGGAAAGCCTGCTGCAAGGAATACAGACTGGCAGCTCCCAGGCTTTCAGTCAGTATATGAACACACGGCAGTTGTCTGCTTTTTAAATTGCGTAACTTTCTCGCTCCGCAGAGTGGTATTAACAGACAGTTCTGTGTACACCTCTGACAGCTTTAACTTCGACAGGGCAGAGAGGGAAAGAGGCTGATCCCTGCCTGCTGGATTGGGCTTGTTTCACAGTTCAGCTCCAGTAGGTACCTGGGGATGTGTCCCTTTGCTGGAACAACCCCTGTTCAATTCCCAGTCCCACGGCGCTGCTGCAGTTTGTGCTGCTAACACCCTGCTTTCCAACATCTCCCAACAATGCTTTCTTCAAGATAGGAACATTTTGGAGTTAGGAAAAAAATCCTCAAAATATTACAGATCCAGGCACTGTTACTGCTTTTGCAAAAGCACCACACTATCTCATCGTGCCGTGGTGCAGGAGCTCATGACTCAGACACTGGAAAAAGTTGAGTCATATGAGTACAGTCTCCCAGATAGCTAATGGAGCCCTCAGGAGCTGCTGAGGAGGAACACTGGATATTTAGATGGACACTGAGTTTATTAAAAAGACAGGGGAAGGACAGATGTCAGCTCTGCCCACTCTCATGTCGTTTCACCTCTGGAATTTCTTTCTCCAGGACCTTAAGCCCTGAGAAACCACAAACAGTAGAAGCCCAAAACATTGCAGAGAGAGATCTGGCTCTGCCAGGGAAAACAAGGAATGCTGAAGTCGTCTCCTGAGTGTTGCACTTTCCCCACTCTGCACCTCCATCAGCAGAGGTGGCACACAGAGATGTGGCCCACGAGGTCTTGGGGACATCTGCATGGGGACAGAAGCCAAGCCCAGCTCACTTCACAGTGGGAGATGGTGTTCTGGCTTCAGGCCATCCTTCCCTCCAAACAAAACAACTTCACCGTGTTTTCCATGAGAGGAATGGAATGAGATGTTCATCCAGAAGCTAAAGAACATCTTACAGATGTGAATCACAATTGTGTGAGACAGATAATTAGGCAATTAGAACAATTAGGTGTTAGGAAGACACCATGCCTAGAAATGAGGGTGAAGAACAAGGAAAAACAGGAATATTCTTGCTGGAAGTTTTTCAAATGGCAATGATGCAGGAGCAAGATGCTGGAAGGAAAAGAGAAGGGAAGAAGGCAGAGGTCAAGGTAAGTTGCCTTGGTCAGGGCACACAAAAATTAATATTTGCCCCTGTGAATTCGTGGGATTTCTGACGTGGTTGTATTTGTCCATCAGAATCAACAATCACAAACCTATGCAGGACACCAATTATGCATTATTTGGGCTTTGGAGCCATTAAGACTTTTTGCAAGCTTTACATTTTGATGCTGTGGGAAGCCAGAGGCACCACTTGGAGAACAGTCCTGCCTCCAGGCATCTCCCTGGAGAGCCACATTTCCTATCAGGCTGAAACAGCCCGTTCTCCTTCTGGGGATTACAATTTGCTTTGTCTGCCTGGGACTTTTGGGTCTCTCGTGTCTCACACGGGGCCGACCAGAATGTGGTCTCACCAGAATTGGGTAAAACTGATTGCAGAGTCATTTCAGACCTTTGCTTTTTCCAGGCTGCCAGTTTGGTCATTTTTTCAGGATCTTCAAGGTGAACCATGGCCTGGAACAAAGCTCAGAGCCCCGGCTGTCCCCGGCTCTGGACACTGTGTGGCTGTGGCTGTAGCTGGGTGTGCTGGTGGAGACCCCCAAGAGGCCCCTCTGGAAGCACGAAAAAATCCCTCCTTCCTTAGGGAGAAGTCAGTATCTTGGATGCACCAGCCAGGACAAAGGGCACTTGCAGGGCTGAAGAACTGGTGAAGATTAACACAGCAAACACCACGCAGCTCTTCCCCTGCGCTGCCAGGAGCTGCTTCTTCTCATAGCAGGGATCAGATCTGGTACCAGGGTGGAGAAGGGACTGTGGCTCTCCAGGCTGGGACTGGGACTTCCACAGGTGCTCAAAGATTGCCCCATCTCTCTGCTTGGGAAAAGGGTTTGTCTGACTTGCTGTCTGAAGAGCTCCAAAAACATGAAGCAGAAAGTTTGGTTTGCTTTTTTTGGACTGTAATTCAGATAACCAGGAGAAGCTTATAGCCCTGCTCCTGAATTTCTGGGGCCCCATGAACACTTTCTGGCTTGTCCAGGCACTGCTACCCACAGACACGGAGAGCAGTACTGATTGTCCTTGCCAAAGCCCACCTTGTAAAACCACTCTGGTGCTGCCAGACTTTACTCTGCTCCTGTAGCAACAGCACAGGGAAGCTCAAATTGTTGATGGCGACACCCAAGGGTTTTTTTAGCATTTATCCTGCCTCACACGTGGCTCTCCTGCCTCCCATCACCCAGCACAGGATCTGGGCACCCTCTCAGCCTCCTCGCCCTGCACCACATCTCCACTGTGCCTGCTGAGGCTGCCATCCCCCTGCCCCTGCCTCCCCACCCCCAGCTCACCTCTGCTCTCTCCCCTCCACTTGTTGAACCAGCCCCACCCCAGCTCTTTGTATTGCTCTCAGTGGAAAGCATAAAAAGCACAACTTTTAAGTGCAAAAGGGCTTTTCTGGATTTCACTGGCTGTGTTTTGCCCTGATGTTTGGGAAGGGGCTGGGTACAGCATATCTCTGCTGAAGGGACTGATCTGAAAGGTGCAGTGACATTTTTCCGCCCTGCCACCACACCAGCCTCTGTGCTCAGCTGAAACAATCCCTTCTTAACCCAGCAGGCAGCTGGAAAACCATTACAAAGATTTTCTTCCCACTTCCTACAGATGCCAGCAGGGCAAAGGGTACACACAGAGTGACTCTTGCTCCTCTCTCCCCCTGTGCCTGCTTCACAGCCCCTCCTGTGACTGACATTGTTTTTCATTTTACCCACCCTCCCTCGCACTTGTTTTATATTTCATCTTCACTCTCTTGCATTTATCCCAGCCAAAAACCACTTTTAGCTCGTATTTCCAAAAATTCCTCAATGCCTTTTTGTGAGAGCTTGCCAGCATTTCAGGGCTATAGCATCTTCCTAGGCACATCTGTTCATCCCTTTCTCTGCCTCACATGATCCTGTCCAAATCTCACCACACAGGATTAGACACACCCCCCTATTCAACATATGCCCTTTTACTGTTGATGCTGTGCATGAGTGCCAGCTATGTCCAAGTTTTTTAGGGGTTTTTTTTGCCACAATCAGGTTTCACAATGCAGTTACACTTTCTCACAAGCCCACTGACACTCTTTTTTAAGTGGCTGAGGTACCTGTGCTTTAAAGCACTTTAAAAAGCAACTTTATCTATTTAAATGAAGCATTTAATGGCATTAAAAAAAAAAGTGGATTAAACATTGAACTTATTGAAGCAAATGGGAGTTTTGTCCCTGACGTCAGCCAAGCTGGGGTTTCACACAGAATCTGAGAGAGCACAGATGAGCAGATAATAGAAACGAGCCAGCTGTGAAAGCTGGATCTGCAACCTCAGCCTGAACTCCCCTGCCCCATACAGGGATTACAGCATGGCTCTGCCTCTAATTGCCGTAGGAATTGTCATCCTATTGCATTTTCTGCTATTCCGTCACTGAAAGAAGGACACTTATGATACAAATGACAGGGAAAAAAAAAAAAGAAAAGCAAAGTACCAAAACCCATAGGTATTATCCTGCCTTATGCACTTATGAAATGAGAAGGTTATTACCACAGAGAGGAATTAAGCTACAATGCTGATGCTCTGTCTCGCTGAGGGTTTACAGAGTGGTAATTAAGAGAAGCACTTTCTGCATAAGAGGGCTCTTCTGCTGCAGAGGAAAAAAAAAACATTTCTGCTCGTTTTAATCAGGCGTTGATGGATGGCGTTAATCAGCTACGGTAACGTGTCAGCGTCTCCCTCGTCCTCTGCAGAGCTCCTGGAGCTGCTGGATAACCCCAGCATGCTCCTTCCTGGCTGGACCACAGCCCACGTCGCTGGGGAAGCACGCAGAGGCTGGATCTATCAGGACAGGGGAAACACCAACCCCGCTGTGTATTTGTTTCAACATTTCCAGCGTTGTTTTGGAACCCCTGCAGCTTTGCAGACAGTGAACCCTGAAATCCCTGTGCCTACATGAATGAAAAACCCCTTTCCCCAAGTCAGGCTGGCCCTGCACATGGGCATAAATCACTGGGATGGGTTCCAGAGCCAGGGACACAAGACGGACACATCTCTGTGGCAGAGGTGGGCTCGAAGGATTTTGTGTGGCGAGTGCTCCTTTCCCATGTGGTCCTCACTCACCTCCACGGGCAGCCTGGTTTGGGAGGCTGCAGGAGGACATCAGGAGCCCTGTGGTGCTTAGAAGGTCTCTTTGCACACAGCACTGGGAGCTCTCATCCCTGGGAGGCTGGGGAATCTCCCTGTGATGGGCAGGGAAGCAGCACGGCAAGGTTAAAGCCTCCTGCACTGCGTTCCAATCCAGGAACACAGGTTGCACTAGGTTGAGCCGACCTGGGAAGTCTGGGGTGAGCAGGTTACTCACCACACAACTGCAGGACCATGTTCAAAACAGTCTCCAGTGCTACAGCCCACGATGGGCACCAGGGCTCAACCCAAAACCTGCTCGAGGTCATTGAATCCTTCAGAGCTTTCCATCTGCTTGGCAGCTTTTGAGGCTGGATGAAAAAAGAAGTGCAGAAGGCACATTAATGTGGCTGATAGGAATGATCTCCACTGTGCTGGAGTGCAAGGGGTGAGAGAGGGGAGACAACAGTACAAATGCAGGGGCCTGAAACCCAGACATCTAGTGCTGCTCCTCCGTTATCCACAGCACTGTCCTTGCCAGGTTTGAGGGGTTTTGATCCAAGGGAAGCTGTGAAGATGTGCAGACTGTGAGAGGAAGCTGAGCCTCCCTCCTCAGAAAACGCTTCCTTTGCATCTTCTGCTTATGGAAAATTGGAAACAATTTTTCTTGTCCTCCTGCTTGCCCAAAATCAGCAGGGGACTTTCTCCAGCATCTGTCTCCTTGGAACATCGTGGGCAGCTTTCATTTTATTTTCAAGCACATCTTTAAAGTGCAGGGAGAGAGAACAGCCCCTGGATGTGCCTCAGCAGAGGGTCAAGCTGGGTGCAGAACATCGGGCTTGGCGCCAGTGGGTGCAAACACTCGTGCCCTGTGGTCCTGCGCAGTCCTGCAGCTGCCAGAGCTCAGAGCCACAGCTGTGGGGGAGCAAAAGGGGATAAAATGGTATTTCTTTGAATGAAAAAGAGCCTTCCAAGGACACAGCTGTTATTCTGAGGAGCGGGGCAGGAAAAGCCACAGAGATCTTGCTTTAATGTGCTGCTCATTGCCAAAGGCGCTGTCTGAGGGAAAAGAAAGGACCATTGGGAAGCACAGGTGGGGCAGCCCTGGCTCCAGGTGAGCACCAGGAGCCTCTCTGTGTTGTCTCTCTAGGCAAGACAAGGTCTTGATCATGAGTTCAGGGAGTGCATGAATGCCTGGGCAGCTTGTGGAGCAGCCCATGAGCCTGTTCCTGCAGATACAGCATCCAGCTGTAAGTCCCTGGAGGAACTATGGTGATTTCAGGAGCAAAACTTAGAAGCAAGACCCCGGTACTGAGTCCACCATGGGATTCCTGTCCCACTGGAGTAAGGGGAAGGTGATGGACAGAGACATCTCCTAAATTTCTCTGTACAGGAAGAGGCCCCTCCAGCACGTGGTTACAACCCTGGCCTCGTCAGCATGGTGACTGTTGCTGGGACTGGAAAAACGCAGATAAACAGCAGAGTTGGTGTCTCAAAGGGGTGGATTTGTGACTTCTTGGTTAAACTCTCTAAGCAGAAGTCAAGCAGAGAGACACAAGGGTAAGGAAAAATGCCAGTGCTCACGCAGGTTGGGTTTTGGTTGGTCCAGATCTCCTTTTTATGGGATTGCTTCTAGTTACCACGAAGCAAAAGGGGAAAAAAAGTATCGCAAACCCCAGTGTGGTTCTGGCCTTTAACCAGCTCTTAGTGCAACCATGGGCCACACCTTCATCATGTTGATTTTTCCAAGCCCACAAGGACTTGCAGATGGCTTCTCCCACTGGGCCTCAAGGCTGCTGATCTCCTGCCTTTTTCCCCAGCCTTGGGCAGGACATCATCCAAAGCCCTGGGATAGAGAAGGCTGATGTTAAAAACATCCACAAAGACTTTCTGTCCAGCCTCTGTTGTGTGCTGGTGGTGACAAAGGAGCCAGCACTGTCCCCAGCCTGCAGCTGCACAGAAAAATGGCAGCTTATTGGAGGGGAACTGAACTGTCAATACCAAGAGACAGCACTGCACATCTCCTTCCCAGGGACAGGGGTGTCCTCTCCAGGGATAGGGATCTCCTTCCCAGGGACAGGGATCTCCTTCCCAGGGATAGGGATCTCCTCCCCAGGGACAGGGATCTCCTTCCCAGGGACAGGGGTGTCCTCCCCAGGGACAGGGATCTCCTTCCCAGGGATAGGGGTGTCCTCCCCAGGAATAGGGATGAGAGGAAGACAGACTGACATTTCCCAGATTCGTAATCATCTGCTGTAAATTGCTCCAATGCAAGAGCTGTAGAGACTACAGCCTTGGAGCATGGGAATAACTGAGAACAGCCTCTGCTGTAAAGTGTAAACAAACAAACAAAAACTTCAAAAAAGCAACAGCGAACAAGTCCAAGGTTAATGGCCCATACATGTGATTTCAAAGGCTGATTATTTTTATTTTAAACCAAGGTTGACTCTCTCTCAGAATTATTGTTTGGATTACAGTTTTGCTCTGAAAGAGGATGAATCTGCCTCTCTGTGCCAGCAACAAAAAATGTTGCTATTCACATCTCACTGGAGGTGCTAGACGAAAGTAAGCACTGCCTGTAAATAAGCTGCCTTAAAAATTAATTGCCAGCACAGACAGCACAATAGAAAAGCTCCAGAAATAAGTTATTGCAAGTACAATTTCAAACTAACAGTGCATGAACAGCCTCTGAAAAAGCCTCCAAAAAGCAGACCCTGAGTTTCAGAGAGAGGTAAAACACCACCTATCAACTTGTCTCTGCTCTCTGAATAAGAGGCCTCTTATTCCACTTCAGGTGAAGTAGCACACAGCCCACAAATGAGCCCCCACCAGCAGCCCCTGGTTGCCAAACAGGAAAATAAAAAAGGTTTCAAAGTAGCAGGGGTGAGTAAGTAAGCAGTGGCAGGGTCATAGGGAGCAGGGAAGAGGAGGGAGGAAGGAAAGGAGAGGGAGGGGGCATGGATGGATGGATGGATGGAGGGATGGATGGATGGATGGATGGATGGATGGATGGATGGATGAACAGATGGATGGATGGATGTGGTCTGTGAACATGGTCAATAAGAAATATCATATGGAGAGAGCAGCCACGTGACAACCACAGGCATCCTCTGCCCAGGGAAGTTTCATCCAGCAGCAATGGGCAGAAGAGGAGGGTGAGGAAGGCAGGACCTCTTTAGGCCCTCTCAGGGAGCACAGACTTCATCTGTACCCTCCTTTGGGAAATGCAAGTTATGAGGCACATGGACAGGACAAGTTCTATCAAAACAAGGTACAAAAGGGAAGAATATGAAGTGGTCCATGCCCCAAGCCTATCAGTGCTTTAGAGGGATAATGCCCTTAATAACATGCTTAAAGCCCTTAATAAGTCCTTCTCTTCTTTTCTCTTCTCCTCTCTTCTCTTCTCTTCTCTTCTCTTCTCTTCTCTTCTCTTCTCTTCTCTTCTCTTCTCTTCTCTTCTCTTCTCTTCTCTTCTCTTCTCTTCTTCTCTTCTCTCTTCCCTTCCCTTCTTCATATTCTTTTTCTATCCTTCCCTACCCTGTCCTACCCTACTCTATCTTACCCTATCCTATGATTTAGGACAATTCAAAGCTCACTTGGAGTTATCATTAGCAAGTAGGGAGAGACGGCAGCGACAGGAAGGAGGGAGAAGAAATTGTAAATAGAAAAAAAAAATACACATCCAAGCAGAATTTATAATTCCCATACAAAGGAAAGAAGTGGTAATGATGCACATCAAACCAAGGAAATTATCCTGTAGACTGACTACTCGCTAATTAAATTTCTTACTTAGCATACATTAACTGAGCTGCAACTGGTGCCTCACTGCACTGGCATTAGCCAAACCTGAGTCCCTCAGCAGGGAGAGAAACGCCACAGGAGTAGAGCAAGGCAGCTGTATCTCACACTACACCCACCCTGAAGTGCAGCCAGAGCCAGAGGGTGGCCAGGACACGGGGTCAGCTGCACGTGAGGCCGTGGCTCAGCTCTGAGAGACCCCCGTGCAGGGTCACAGCCCTGGCACAGAGCTGCAGCATGGGCAGCCCTCAGGTGAAAGGCCACAGTCTGCCCGTGACGGGGCAGGGGGGTCACACTGATGGCTTTTCAGTGGCTGTGGTTCAGGCGTGCTCTGACTGTGAACCAGGAGAGTGCTCTGATCCGACAGCCCTGCTCGTGACAGCTGGGGCACGGGGGCCAAATCTGATTTCTTCTGGTTCACAGGTGTGTTTTGTGGCTGGAGATTCATTATTTAGCAGTTTTACTGAGGACAGGAGAACTGTACCAGGACACAGTCACTGTGTGCTAATGACACAGCTCTGGGACAACAGACCAATACACCTCTCCCTACCCACGCACTGCCACACCCTTGAAGTCTGATGGGCTTCAGGTGAAAAGTTCAGATACTTCAGGTTTTAAACAGTTACAAGTGTTTTTTGAGGTTTTTTTTTTTTCCTGGAAGCACAGCATCATCACCACCAGAGCCCACCAAAGCCCCCCTGACAGTCTGAGCCAGGAATAGGAAAGCAGTCAACCACCCCAGGTAGCCCAAAGATTAGACTGGAAAAGTCTCCTGTTGCCCTTCCAGGTTTGCATCCTGCCAGTGCAGCCCTGAACTCCCACACCACTGTGGCGAGTCTAAAAGCAAAAGTGCTGAGCAGAGTCACATCTGTGTTTTCACCTCTCTATGGCATTTCCCAGCCCCTGTCCCTCAGCATCTCCATGGGCACAACTAAATAGCACCAACCACAGCCTGACACCATCAGATGGGCAGAAGGGCCTTCCCAAGGCCTCCAGAGAGCAACCCCACAACTGGCAGTTACTGCTTTTAGAAAGGGATTACTGGGAAATGGTAGAAAAATGCCCACACAGGAGCTGGCAGCTGCTCTTATGGAAAACTCTCCCCCTTGGTTTGCTTCAGTTTGGTTTCAGGGAGCCTTTGGGAGCAGGATGCTGTCATGATGCTGGAGATCAGGCTTAGATAAGTGCTGAATCACAGCAAACATTTCACTTAAAAGTGAACTTCATTCTAAATGTAGCAGACAGATGGAATTATTTTTTCTAAATTTTAGTCAGATAATATATACATTCCCTTATTAAACCACGTAATTCTTAATCAATACTTAAATCTTTAAATCGTGTAAATTTATTGCAATTTTTTTTTGCATTTTTTCCATCCTTTGCAGCTAAATGACCAGAAAACCTGGCTGCAAAACTCTCCATCCTGCATTTTCATCTCCCTGCGTTAAGATTAAAGGTAAAACACTCAGCAAAGTCCAGCTGGGTCTGCAACCCAGTGACAGGGAGGGATCAATCTAAGAGGGTTCAGAGGGTGTATTGCCAGAAGAGAAGGCAGAAAAGATCCCACCATGAACCACATGTTTCATGGGTCATGACATGGGTCATCCCAGTGTTCCAGGCATGTTCATCCATCTGTCTGTCTGCACTGCCTGAAAAAGTCTTTCTTGCCAGAATGGTCTCTTGTGTGTTACACAATCTTTGCTGAATAATTACCCCAAATCTACTGTGGTTTCTTGGTGGGTGAAGCAATTCCCATCCCTAACACCCATAAAAAAAGTGTTTGGGAAAAGAACAGCCACCAAACTGAAAGTCCCTTGAGTCGAAGCCTTGTGATGATCAGCTGAAGCTCTTCAGAGCAAGAGAATCAGTTGCCATTTCCCACGGATAAATGTTCCTCCAATCCCAAACTTCAAGGTCAGTTAAAGTTTTCAAAATGTGCTTGACAAGAGTTGTGCAGGGCTCACGTGGAGAGCAGCTGCTGTCCCCAGGGCCCAGCTCGAATGGAGAGCGTGTTGTAACCTTCAGCCTGTCTGGATGTCTGATTCCCTGCCTGGATCCTATTATCATCACTCACTGGGGACACCAGGTGTGTTTGAAGGAAGCCAAGCCTTCCAGCTTGTCAGCTGTGAAAGATGTTGCCTGGGGCTGCCCAGACTCTGGTTATTCCTTATTCCATGTGTGGGCTGAGGGTACCTGCAGCTCCCACCCTCTTTGCTGCGCAGACGGATTTATCCTTGCACTGCTGCTGTTTGCAAAGAGGCGAGAGCTGTCTGCAGCACCAGGAACAGCCTTTGCCCTGGTGAAACACAGTGTTACCCGGAATGGCAGTGCCCCAGAGGGACAGAGGATCCATCGCCCAGTGAAACCCGGCAGTGAGGCCAGCCCGGGCTGGCTGCTGGTCTGCAGCTGGAAATGCCTCTCTAATTCCCCTGCAGCTCGTTTGCTTTTCACCTTTTATCACCCATGTGCCACTCTCTGCCTATTTCCTCTCACAGAGCATCGTCTCTGGAAGGAGGGGTTGCTGTCAGGTGGAAGCACCCCCACCCACAGCCCCTCCCAGGACAACACCCACCCTCCAGGCGGTGTGGCAGCGGCTCTGGGGTCCGGCATCTCTGCCACAGCCCAATTCCCTGCAGGAACACCCAGAACTGCGGCTCCTGCAACATCTGTCTGCACCACAGGATGCCTGGGAGCGTGGACGTGCCAGGGTTTCAGAGCACCGTGCCACGCAGCCAGCAGCAGGCCAGGGAGACGCGCAGGCAGGCGCTCCCGGAGCGCGGCCAGCACAGGGCAGCCTCCTCCAGAGCCGCTGGAGCTGGGCACCCCGAAAGGGATAATGAGGGACGTGCCACACCCCAGCAGGCACATCCTGGCACCCTTGGCCGGCAGCGTGGGGCCGAGAGGACAGAGACACGCGTGGCCACTGCTGTCTCAGCGAGGCTGGGAAGGGAGGGTGTGCTTGACCCCGAGCACCAGCCCTGGGAGCGTGTCTGCTCTCCCACACCCAGGTACGTGCCCCGGCTGTGGCCAGGAGCTTTGGCCGCTGTCGCTCTCTCCACGCCGGTGTGGACTCAGGGAGGAGCAGCATCTGGACACCTGAGGTCCAGGTTTCCCTGCCTGGTCCCCACGTATCGCATGGCCCAGGCTGCCTGGGGGTGCAGGAGGGTGAAATCCATTGGTGCTGCAGCTTGGGGGAACCCGCTCAAGCCGAACCGAGCCCCCAGGCCGGTGGTGGGGGGCCCTGGTGAACACCCAGGTGCCAGAAGTGAAGCCAGGCGCGGGGAGAGGCGGTCACAGGAGCGCTGCATCGGGATGGGGGAGCTGCCACGGCAGGGGTACAGAGAGGGGACCCTGGACAGGGGGCTCTGGGAGAGGGAGAAGGCTCAGGGACACGGGATGGGGGTGTCACAGCCCTGTGACACGGGACCACCAGCGCCAGGGGCTGCTCCTCCCTCAGCAGGAGCTGCCAGCAGGACGCTCCATTCCAGGTTACAGGAAGAAAACTGAATCTGCCTGAAGCAGAGCTCTTCCTCACACACCTCCTCTGGGAAACTTTCCTTCTCTAAAGAAGTCTTAGGGAAAGAAAACCTTTTCTGCTCAGCGGCTGTTTCCCCTGTGAAGCCGCTTCCAAGGCTTCCCGCGGGTTTGCTGCGGCTCAGCCACCGCTCCATCTAGCGGGAATGTGCCGCACGGAGCTGCGAGACACCGGGGGGACACGGGGAAGGCTCCGGGACAGCCACCGCTGCTGCTGGGACCCGGGGCAGCAGCCGAGCCCCGACCTCCTCTTCCGCTGCGGTACCCGCAGAGGACTTGGGCAGGAGGGAGGATCTCACCAGAGCCGGCAAAAGCAAAGCAAGGATTCAGTTCTTCTGGCACACGCGGCCCTGAGTGTCTGCACGAACCACTGAACTCGAGGAGTGTGTGCTCCTGGTCCGTCCCGGTGCGGGTAAAACTGTCAGTCTCGATGGAATTCAGGATTTGGGTGAAGAGTTTTCCACCTTCCACTGCTCCATCCCACCCCTTCCCTCTCCTCCCATTCTGGGGATGCACCTCCCTACTTAATTTTATCCCTTAATTTTCACATTTCCTTTGATTCTTGTTAAAAGATGTACTAGATTAGATCAGAAAGTCAGCCCGGCATCACTGGCTGCTCTATAACTCCCACCACCACTGTCAAACAAACAGGTTAAAGACCAGTCACAGAACCAGAAAAAATTGCCCATTCCCCTAAAGATGAAACAGTGGGAGGTAAAACATGAGAAAGAGAGGGACACCAGGATGGGGTGTTACATTTTTAGCCAAGCAAGGTTTATGCAATGTTCTCTGCAGGTGCAGGTGCTGATTTTCCTGCCTGTCCTCTCTCTTCAAGCCCCAAAAGTCCCTATCCACTGCTCAGGGTTAGCAGAGATAACAGGCCCAGACATACTGAGCTCTGAGTGAAAACAGGTGCCTGCATTGAATGATGGCCTTAAATATCCTCATGGAAAGCCAGTGGCATTCCTACATATCTGTGAAGGTGCGCAGGAGAAAGTCCCCTGAAAGCAAGTGGTGTTTGTTCTGCCATTCTAGAATCCATTTCTTTCTCGTGGAGTGTGGAGAGAGATGAGATGAGATGAGATGAGGTTAGCTTTTACCTGGCTCAGCACCACCACTGCAGTTTTAAATAGGAAGGGGAAAGTCAGAGGAGTAAATCAAATTCATAGACACAAATTCCCATTGGTGTAGGACTGACATTGCTGCTTTGGTTCATAAACTCCCCACATTCTGGGCCTTGCACAGAATCAAGAGGTGCTGCTTCATGGTCAGAGTAAGCCCAGGATTAGCATAAAAGGCCCAAATTCAGTGACACAGCTGCCGTGGTACGAGCACCCTGGCATCACTGCTGGGACAACTCCCACAGAGGCCCTGGCTGAGGATTGAGCAGGGATGTGCAATGGGATGGGGATGGGGATGGGGATGGAGATGGAGATGGGGATGGGGATGGGATTGGATCCCCAGGCTCCAGCTCCACACTCACACCCTCACAGGCAGCAGCGGTGCTGGCAGCTCTCGGAAGGCAGCTCAGCCACCCGAACTCAAGACTCAGGAGTTCAGTGGGGACCCTCTCCCAAACCCATCTGCTTCTCCAAGTGCTGCCCCAACAAAATCCTAGCTGGGAACAAAATCTGTGAGTGGAGGCATCAGCAGGACTTTTTTTTTTTTTTGAAGCCTTAAAAGTGGCCTGCGCTGCTGTGGTTGATGACAGAGAAACGCCTCATGCTGCCCAAGTTCCCTTGGGGTGAGAAAAGTGAAGGTGAGGTGCCCGAGGGTGGATGGGCAGAGATGTCACTCCTGCAGGCCAGTGGCAGCTCCACACCTCAGCTCTCTCTTGGAAAGGAAATCCCTGGAAATAAACCCCTGGAAGCTGTGACAGTATTGGGGCAGGAAATAGTAGTTTTCCTCATATTTAAAAGAGAAAAAATCGAGCATCCTCACTTGTATCAGTAACAGTGTGACCAGCAGGACCAGGGCAGTGATCATCCCCCTGTATTCGTCACTGGTGACACCACACCTCAAATCCTGTGTTCAGTTTTGGACCCTAACTACGAGAAAGACACTGAGGCAACAGAGTTGGTGCAGGGTCTGGAGCACAATCTCATGGGGAGAGGCTGAGGGAGCTGGGGGGGTCAGCCTGGAGAAAAGGAGCTCAGAGGGACTTTCTCTCTTTCTACAACCACCTGAAAGGAGGTTGTAGCCAGGTGGGGATTGGTCTCTTCTCCCAAGCAGCAAGCCATAGGATAAAACAAAATGGCTTCAAGCTGTGCCAGGGGATTGGATATCAGGAAAAACTCCTTCACCAGAAGGGCTGCCAAGGGCTGGAACAGGGTGCCCAGGGCAGTGGTGGAGTCACCATCCCCGGAGGTACTTACAAGGCGCGTAGATGTGGCACTGAGGCACACGGCTGAGCGGTGGGCTGCGGGTGAGGGTCGGGCCGCAGATCCCGAGGGTTTTCCCAAGGCAGCGATCCCGGCAGCGCGGGACGGACGCGCGCTGTGCCCGCAGCCGCGCCGGGCGGGCGCCAGAGGGCGCCAGAGGCCGCGCTGAGCGCGAGGAGCGCGGCACGGGCACGGACACGGACACGGACAGAGACACGGACACGGACACAGATATGGACAGACACGGACAGAGATATGGACACGGACACGGGCAGAGACACAGACACGGACACGGGCAGAGACACGGACACGGACAGAGATACGGACACGGACGGAGACACGGACACAGACAGACACGGACAGACACGGACACGGACATGGACAGAGACACGGACACGGACACAGACGGAGTTACGGCCACGGCCACGGCCACGGCCACCGCGTGAAGTCCGGGATCCGCCGTGTCCTCCCGGCACGAGTGTCCCCGGGACACCCCGCGCTCCGGCCGCCACCAAGCAGTTGGCCAGGACCTTGTCACCGCCTTGCTTTTCCCTTCTCCCCCCCAGCCGCTGTTTCGGGAGCGGCTGTTGGGGATGCGCGCCCTGGAGGGCACCGCGACTGCGGCCTCGGAGGGCGAGCGCTGGAGAAAGGAGGGACAGCGGGTGCAGCAGGTTGTCGCTGTGACACGTCCCGGTTCAGAACTCCCAGCAGCGACATCAATTCTGCACTTCCACCTCTTCCTTTCCCGTCACACGTTGTTCCATGTTCCAGGAGTACCGCACGGGGATTCCAGGACTCAGGCTCTGGGTCGCTGTGTCCTCTGTGCCCCTGCAGAGAAGCTGGCCTTAGTTCTGCGGGCACCCACAAAGAACTGCCCTTCCCAGCCCGGATCTGTGGATGCTGCGGGTCACCCCTGGGGAGGGATCTCGGGATCTGGGGATCAGCTCGGTGCTGGGATTTGCTGCCCTCACTGCACAGCATTGTCTTTTTGAGACCTGAGATCCAAACTAATTTCCTATTTCTGTGACTCTTTCAATCTCCTCTCACAAAATAAAAAGTAGAAAACCCATCTCAGTCAAGGGAGGGGGAACAAAAGAAGAGACTTTCACAGCTGTCTGTGATTGAAACTCCAAAGGCAGGGAGTGCTAAGCACAAATCCAGGTGTCTCCTCCAACGACACTTTCATGGAGGTGATCACATACCTCAGTGACCACTGCAATGAAAAACAATTGACTTAATAATTCCTTTTACTGTTCCCAAGAAGCAGGTTTGAATTACGTGTTGGAGTCACTGTTTAACCCAGCTCCGTCTGCTTCATCGGTGCTGATTTTGGAGTGGTTCCTTTCCTTCTGTGGGGAATCAGGGAATCACCTTCAGCAGCCTCAGTGCACTTCCTGGCTCATCAGGCTGATCCTACATGTACCACATCCAGTATTACAGCCTACACTTTGAGCACTAAACAACTACTTCAGTTAACAAAAAACCAGTTCTGGACGATTCTGGAAACTGAAGAGCCCCTCCTCTCTACCAACAGGAGGACTAATAAGGGCCAAGATACTTGCAGACAGTATTTTTCATTTTCTTTTTTAGATTGAATGTGTACAATCAGCTTTTAAATTCATTTCCGTAAGAAGTCAGATGAGCCCGGATTTAGATAGCCAGAAGTGTAGGGGAACCCAGACTGTCTCTGAATCCCAAATAAAAGCAAACCATTGCAGTGGCCCAGATGCTGCTGTCCCTCAGAAGTGCAGGGATCACTGAGAGACTCCAGATGTGAAGTGATGCTCTGCAAAGATGCTTTTCATCCCAGATAGGATGAATCCACAACTTTCTGAAGACACAGGTGCCAGCTATTTCCACCAGTCCTGGAATGATTCCTTCATGGTGATGCTCATTCCTGTGAAAATTGATCTTGTTGTTTAAATAAGCCTAATCCATGGCATTAGCTATAAATTGCAACTCCCTCTATATTAATTTTCTCCTGTCCCATTTTCATTCCATGGATATATTTTGCTAGGACACACTGTTCTTGTGGCTTTTAGCATTCTCACAGCTACAAAACTGCTGCTTGAATCAGAACTCCTTAAAGTTATGAAAACATAGTTTCAGGAAACCATGATGCGACCTGGAGCATCTTCCTAAAAGACTAAGAGCAATCTGTGAAGCCCATCAGCAATACATTTGTGTGGGTAAAATTACATATGAATGTGCTTTTAATGTTTTATTCATAGCTGCATCACACTGATAAATTATAGGGTACAAACTGTGTGACTAGACATAATTAGGAGCACTATTTATTTTAATTAAGGTGTATTATTAGATATAGTATTCCAGCTCCCCAGAGAGCTGTAGCTCTCTGAAGGGATGTATGCAAAACATCCTCTCATCATACAAGAAATCTGCTTCACATGCTGTAGTTCCCGTGCAAAACATACTCGCAGAGGAAAACAACTACCTCTTGTAAGAGCCTGCGAAATCCTGCTTTGCTGGTGAACATGAGAAATGGAGTTTCAAGGGGAAAGTATTGCTGCAACTCAGGGAGAAGTGGCAGAAGAGATTCTCGGCTTCTGACATGATCCATATGGATGGTGAAAAAGTTTTGCTGCTTGGTGTCATGGGGACATCCCTTGCTGGCTGCAGATGTTCTGTCTGGGCTGGCACCAGGCATCCCTTCAAATGCATGTTCCCTGTAGATGAACGGGTGAATTTCACAGTGTTTCTTTTCCAGGTTTAGAGGACATGGTCTTATCTGCTCACCTTTCACAGGTGTCAGACAGAACTTCTGCCTGACACAGGCTGAGCTCAGAGCTGTCACCCGGGAAGGGCAGAAACTCTAAATTATTCTTGTGTTTCCTGTTGTTTAACGGGTAAAGAAGCAGGTAAAAGAGAAACTTCACACTCCAAAGTTTACCCAGCCACAGACGTCTGGCTTTCTGCCTGCCCTGGGTGCTGCTCCCTGCATCCTTGTCTGGATTGCAGCAGCATCCCTGGGCTTGGCAGCTGCAGCCCTACCCTCACCCTAGCCCCAGCTGCTTCCCAGCGCCCAGGCTGCTCCTGGGACAAGGAACTACCCAGCACGAGGCATTTCCTCAGGCAACACCACTTTCATATGGAATGATACCGGGCCAGCTTAGGTAAAACATCATTTACAGAGAGAGGGCATAGCTAAAAAGGGAGCAGTGACACCAAATGCTGAGCTGGGGCAATCTTTCTCCCCTCAAATCAGATTGCTAAATCCATGTCTAGAAATCCTAAAGCCACAAAACGGATCTTGGGATCAGGGATTGAGAGGAGCCTGGCATTGGGCAAACAGGCTGAATCAGGACCCTGACAGGCAGCACCCTCCTGCTGTTCCTGCAGAAGAGCTGGATCTTGTCCGGGTTTCTGCCCGTGACCAGCTGACTTTGAGATGTCACACTGGGATGATGAGACTTCTCCCGGAGTGGCCAAGGACTTGGGGGATTTTAACAACATTTCAAACAGCCTGTCACTTTAAGCCACTTTGGAAAAGTTACAGGAGTTAATCACCATTTCCATGAGGGGAGAAAAGATGACAAGAACTATCTCTAGAGAAAGTTTCCATCCCTGAAGGCCAGAAACACTGATTCCTGTCTCTTTGCAAGAAACATCAGAAGGAAGGAGATCACTGAATTTTAATGCATGCTTCTGCATGTGATTAAGCCCATGTGAGAAGATGGCAGCAGTGCCTGTATGGGCCATTGAAAATTCGTGTTGGCAGGGGAAGGAGAGGGCAGACAAAGGTCACAACAACATCCAGGATGCCCTTTACCATATCTGCTTTGCTCCCAGCATTGCCTGAGCTCCACTCTGGGTTATTGCAACAACACAGCCAGTGCAGTCCCACCCCAGCAGTGCTGCTGCAGGCACTTTGCCATGATTTTCGGGGTGGATTTATGAGTGGGGAAGAAGGAGATCGAGAACAGAGCAGAGGAGAGGAGAGGAGATCTCCAAGAGCAGCCATCGAGTCATCATCTTTGTTCCACTCTCACGTCTGTAGTTACTGTTTTCTTGCAAACGTGGGTCCTGAGGGGCCAGGCTGACCATCTTAGCATGAAGGCTCCCCACACCAGACCCATGATCTATTATCTGTATTCTCTCACCTTTAAAACTGATCTGATTAATTAGACTCAAAGACCACAGGTGTCTGCCAGGCAGGTGCTGGTGCCAGGGAGGGAGCCTCGGCTGGATGCAGGTCGAGGCAAGGTGATCTGTGGAGTCATCCTTGAGTGAAATAAACAGCAAAAAAAGGTGGCTGAGCTGCACTCCAGGTGTGCAGCCACAGCCCAGCCTGGGCAGTGTCTGATGGTGTGACAGGCTGCAAAGGGTTGGCAACAAACAGCATCAGGGCACAGGCAGATGGGAGCAGGGATTCATCCCTTCGACCATCGGAAGGCACGAATTAGGCCTAAAGAAAAATGTTCTGGTAAACAGGAATCATTTTCTATGTTATGCTGACACCACATCTACTCCAAATTTCAGCTCATTCCACTTTTATTAACACTAAAGCAGGGCATGGGTGCATATGTGGCTTTCACAAAGTGCCACCAAGAATATTAAGTTCAGAGCTGTAAAGTGTGAGCATCTGTCCCTACTTTCACCCCGAGGGTTTCTCTAGGGCAAGGGGAGTCCCACAGATCCGTGAGAGGAGGCTGCTCCTCAGCTCCCCATCTCCCACACCTCTGGAGGGAGCACCTGGCCTTCCCTGGCTCCATCTCCTCCTCTAACAAAGGGACTAAAATCAATCGTATTGGAAAAGGGAAGTCAAAAGAAGGCAGTCCATATTAATGTGCTGCTTATTAAACGGAGAGGAAAGGCTTTTCACAGCCCCCTACGCAGATGCACACATCCGCAATTATTTTTATAAATTCTAAATCAAAGCAAATTAGCAGCCTAGCGCCAAGCAATAAACATGATTTGATTAGGTATTCCATACCCAGGGCACAACAGGATTTTTTTTTTTTTAAGTTCTCAATTACCATCATGATCCTGCGTTCTGTGTGTTATAAAGAGCTCACAGCCCTGTGTGACAGCTCAGTACACGGGGGCAGCTTTCAAAGCTCTCCTTTTGCCCTGGAACACTGAGAAGACGCTGAGATCACAAGACCTGGCAGCTCTGCAGCTCACTGTGCCTTGGGTGGCACTGCCACCGTCAGCTCCAGCTCCTGCAGCCACCAAGGGCAAGGTCGTGCTCCTGACCCTGGGAAACCCCCAGAACCACTACAGAACCAATGGAGGGACTGAGAGCAGTGCTGCCAAGAAGGACTTGGGGGACAGGGGGGTTTGAAAAATTGGACATGACCTGGCAGTGTGCACTGGCAGCCCAGAAAGCCAACATATCCTGGGCTACATCACAAGCAGCACAGGCAGCATGCTGAGGGAGGGGATTCTCCCTCTCTGCTCTGTCCTCCTGAGATCCCACCTGCAGAGCTGCATCCAGCTCTGGGGCTCCCAGCACAAGACCTGGACCTGCTGGGGCACTCCTGTGACCCATCCTTGGGAGTGTTCAAGGTCAGGTTGGATGTAGTTTGGAGCAACCTGGTCCCTTCCAGCTCAAATCCTTCTGTGATCCTAAAATTCTGCGATTCACAAAATCCTTAGTTCTCCACTTCTTATCTAAAAACACCTTTCTATACCTGTGGCTGATGAGAAAAGCTTGAAAATATGCTTAAAGCTCAAGCCCTCCCAAATTAGACGGCAAAGATATGTTTTAAATGTCCTAAATCTCAAATCACGCTGGATCTCAAGCTCTCTGGGGTGGCAATAGCAAGTGCTGGTGCTCACATCACTCAAGTGATACACATCATTTCAGGGGTCTTTGCAGAGACAACCCCTCCTCTCTGATGCTGCCAGACCAACAGAGAGGACAAAGAGTCCAAAGGAATTTTGCTGTGACTTTCTTCATCACTAAGGTCACGGGCTTGTGCTCAAAAGCTGTATAGCAGGTGAAATCAAACACGAGAAATAAGGATGTCTGTTTGGGAGACTCAGCACAAAAACGTCTCAACAGTTAAATATGCAGCATTAGATAAATGCTTAATGCTCATCAGCATTAAATAAAGATATTCTTACAGGAGGGGCACTTGTGTCGAGCAAACATCACACACTTAAAGTTGTGACGGCGGATATTTAAACAGTAAATCTGTTACAAACCTGTCTGTAAAGAGCTTGCTTCTCACCAGCTTTCAGTTCACTCCAAAAGTAATGCAGGAGGTGAACATTGAGAAAACAGGGTTCTGCAGAGCCCAAGAAAATCAACAAACAAAACAAATCAGCATTAGCAGACTCATTACAGCCATGCCAGAGCAATTCCATGACACAATCCAGTCCCTCCAAGCACTTTTTTCCATGATGTCCTAAAGAAAAACCCTCTTGCGCTCAGTGCTGCCTTTAACAGAGAGTTTGGCCACACTTGTGCATGAGGAGCACCAAGCCAAACACGATGAGCACAGCTGGGAGGAGAGGTGGGGTGTAGGTGACAGACGTGCTGCAATTCCACCCCCATCCCCGGAGGGCCCATCCTGGCCCTTGCCAGGACCATAAGGCACAAATGATCCCGTTTTCCCTATCAGAAGCCACAGGATCCTGAGAGTGCAGCCCATTTTGCTGAGATTGCAGCACTTTGGTGTGACATGTGCTTGGTGACACTCTCTTGCCTCTGCTTATTGCCACCTGTTTTTGGAAGGGTCCATTAGTGCCCATTTGTGCAGGAGGAGCTGCAAGTAATGACAATGATGGAAACCTAGGCCACGTGTGTGTTGACTGGTACTTCATCCCCCCCAGAAGCTGCAGCTGCAGGTGATGGAGGTGTCCTTTTCAGACCCCAGGAATGTGTTTGAAAAAGGAACAGGTGGCAAACACTCATTCAGGACTTGCAGAACAGCACACAGGCAACAGGCCGCACTGATAAGGCTGTATTTCCTTCTTCCTTTCTTCAGTATTTCTTTCTCTGCAGATACAATAACTGGCACTGTCACACAGATTCTCTGTCACATTAAAGTAGTTGCATGTCCTGTGCATTTTACAGGCAGAAATGAGGCAGATGTTATTAAGTCGCTAGGATGAGTTTTGATCCTTGCTGAAACCAGAGGTCTGGCTCTGTGCATTTGCAGCCACAAAACACACATTTTGGAAGAAAACTGCCATGATAAGTGAAAATTGATCGGGAGTAGAGAGTGGAGTTAGTGCAGGAGGCTGGGAGCAGGCGGCGGTGGCTCTGTCTGGGTTGCTCATTTTCAGGCTGTGTCTGGTACCTGGGTAAGCCCAGGTCTGGTGCTTTAGGGGTGGGTGTAAGTTTGGTGATAATCACAAGAGGTCAGTACAGCTACCCCCAAGCTTCACGTTAAACATGTGTTTTCATTTCCCAGGGAAAATCTGTTACCTGGACTTTCTTCACTGGATTCAGCAGCTAAAGGGCAAAACCCAGAGAGAGCAACTCAGTTTTGCTGATGTATTAAATTCTCTCCATATGGCACAAAGGCATATTACTGCTTTCCTAAAACTCCAGGGAGCCATACTCACCACAGCAAAGCAAATCAGTCTTTCTGCAGAAAGAAGTAAAGCAAAGCAGCAGTGGCTGCAATAGCTCCTTCAACCTCCTTTGTCATTTCCAAATTTGAAGAGCAGAGAAGCCCAGGAATAATGGTTTTTCCTCTATGAAATATAACCCAGTGCCAGCTGGTGTTTCGTATAGTCGTTTCTCAAAGGAGAAGAAATTGATTTAAATCTTTATAGGTAGAAAAAGAGCTGCTTCTGCCTTCATATTCCCCATGCTGAGCTTAAAAATTTTATGGGATGGTGCTATCAAACCTGTCATTTTCCTGACAGCCCTTTGAAGGACATACTTCTCCTTCCACTTCTGCCCCTCTTTTTTCTTACCCCTTAGAGGATGCTTAGGACAGAAATTTCACCCGTGCTCAGTAAGGGCTCCATGGCTGTCTGCAGCTTGTGTGAGGAGGGAGAGTGATGAAGTCCTGGAGGTCTGTGTAAGTGAAGGTTAAACAATTAATAATGCCAGTTAGATCACCTAAATAAATGACTGAACTACCCTGAAGTGCTGCATGATGCATTTTTAAGAGGTGCTACAAGGAGGAGGTGGTAAGTTAGCAAGATAAACTTCAAAAGTTTCTCTCCTTG
This sequence comes from Melanocharis versteri, assembly GCA_013397845.1. Taxonomy (NCBI): domain Eukaryota; kingdom Metazoa; phylum Chordata; class Aves; order Passeriformes; family Melanocharitidae; genus Melanocharis; species Melanocharis versteri. The sequence continues at coordinate 91,149 of VZTG01008752.1, read as the reverse complement.
TTTGTTCAGAGTTTGCATAAACTGCAAGACTTCTGCAGTGTTTCAGTAGTTATGAAGTGTTGCTGCTGCAAAACTGGAAACGAGAATTCCCATTTCTGTTTCCCCACACTGAGCACGTTTGATTATCGTGGGGTTTTTTTCTGTTTCGTTTTCTCAATTAGTTTCATATCAGTTACTTTATTACTTGATACTTTAATAATTCATTTTGCCTTCCTAGTCAAAAAGCCCCAAACTAGTTTCATTAAAATCAAGTTTCTTGCAATATACTTCAGTTTAAATGGAATAATTTACTCATTTGTCAGCACCCAGAGGCTCCTATCCTTACAAAATCACACACACACCCCATTTTTTGGGCTGGGTACATTTTCTTTCATTGTTCAGAGGCACTAACATGAAGGCTCCCCTCTTGCTTGCCATTATCTCTGCATCTCTTTCAAAGAAAGTAAGACCACACCTGCATGGGATGCTCAGCTCCCATCACATCTCCTGCGTTCCCCTGCCCTCGCTATTGAGCTCAACATTTCATCTAACTCCTATAACTTTCTTGGCTCTCAGAAAGCCCCTGTGTCTCACATCCATGTGAGGATGGGGTTTAAAATGGCTCTATAAATAGTCCATCATTCAAAATGACCAGCAGAGAGAGGCACAGCAGCTCCGGCCCCCGGGCAGGGTTTGTTCTCTCGCTGTATTGCTGACGAGTGACTGATGCTCCCAGGGCCTCACACAGCCCCCAGCTCGCCCTGTGCTGAGAGGGATGGTGTCACCAGATAAAATAGAGGAGTTTCCAATCACAAACCCTTTCCTTCAGGTGCACACATAACTCAGAGCTTGGCCATTTTAATCATCTCTTCCAGGAAGATATTCTCTCCTTGTAGAGCATTTTACAAACATTCTTTTCTTCTACCAAGATGAAGAGAGATACCTCTTTAATAACCGGACTTTATGATATTGTCTGTTCCATGGAAGTAGAAATGCAATTCACAATACAAAACTTCTCTTGGTAAGAGAGGAAATGAAGCTGGATCAGTCACTGTGGACCAAGAGGAAAAGGCTCTACAAAACCAACATACTGAGATATTCACTGCAAAGAAACTTTGGGGAATCTGCTCATGAGCAAACTGCTCTATTTCCACTCCAGAGCCCTGCCATGACCCCACGTTCACGTGAGGAACAGCCAAGTTGAAGGGCACAGATGGAAAAGAGAGCTGCTGCTCATGCTGCAGACAGCAGCCTGGAGCAGTTGGAGACTGTTTAGAGGCCAAGGACACAAAATATATTGCTTTTAATGCCCTAAATAGCACTTTTAATATGCTGGATAGTTTTAATACCATGCTGGGTGCTCTGTCAGAAAGATGGTGGCACTGGGGAGGCCAGGTAAAGCCGTCTACAGCCCAGCAGCAGCTGGAGAGTCTGGAAAGTTAAATTCATGGCTTCTGCAGCCTTCTCTAGGCAGAGAGGGAAAAAGAGCAAGGGGCAAAAGCAGTATGAAACGTGAGAGTAGGAAGCACTGGACTGACCAACACACTCACTGCATGAGAAGCAAGGTGCTGGTTTTGGCAGGGAGGTGGGAGTCTCACTCTGTCCAGGTAGTTTCATGGGTTTGTTGTGTTAGAAACTCTGCTGGAGAGGTGACTTAAATACGCCTTGCACCACAGCTCCTCTGAGTCTCCCCTTAGGTGATGTGAGCTCTAACTATCCAGCCGCTCAGCTAAAGGATGCTGCAAGAGGAAGGACGTGCCAGTGTTTTGAGCCTTCCTTTTTTCTTCCAGTGCATTTGAGTCACATCTGCAGTCTCTCCATGAACCCGCAGCTGTCTGCAGGATCTGTGTAGCCACAGCAGCGCCCAGCTTTGAACGCTGGTGAGTCACCACCGCAGGGCTCTGTGCATGCACCTTCCCAGGTGAGCAGCAGAACGTCACTGCTCACAGAACAAAGCTGGTTTCTGCCCCATCTGTCACGGCCTTGCAGCTCCCAGCCCAGACAGAGCTCGGTAACTTTTTAACCCCTCCTGATTCATCTGCAATTCAGATTTCTCCAGGCTGGCCTGGTGGCTCCAGTCTGCCTCTCTCCATGCTGGGCTGGAAGCCACAATTGTCAACGTGAAAAATCACACTCTTCTCTCCCTTTCTCCTTTGGAAATATTTCATAGCTTTAACAGAACATAAGACATCTCTGAGCTGCTTTGAAGTACATACTTTTTTCAGAGGGCTCCTCTGGGGAAGGCTGACTGACTTTGCCTGGTCTGAGCCCCTCTCCCTTCCCTCTGCTCCAGCCTGGCCTCTGGAAGGCTGGTGGGCTCCAGTTCTTTTGAGCCCCAGGGGTTAATGCAGCCTTCACAAATATAGTTCAAATACTAATTTTTTTTCTGACAAAGACATTTCTCTATCTTCTCTCACAAAGTCAGGAAGGGACTGTATGACATTGTCAATAAGAAGCTGTGAGTGTCAAGTTTAAGTATCAAATCCCAAAAGCCAGGAAAATGGTGAAGATGTGTATTTGCTTATCAAGATGTTTGCAGTAAGGAGAAAATTCCTGCCACCAGAAAGGAGTGCAATTGCCCACAACACTCCAAGTTAAATGGAATTAAATGAGGATCTGTCCTATAAAGACACAAAAAGCAGGGAGGGAAACTTCCATTCTGTCTCTTTGATATAGCTGCCTCATTTAAAAGTCCTTTGGTTGACATACAAATAAAATTTGGCCTCTTGTGCTTAAAACACTTTTTGGGGTAGCTTGCTACAAGGACAAACCCACTCAAAGCTGTGTCTGATCCAGAGTGCTCCCTGTTACTGATGCTTCCTCCCTGGCAGACCCAGCCCGGTCTCTTTCTGACAAAACACTGCTCAGAAAGAACCAGAAAAAACTACCTGGTAAGGGTTGGGAGTATTTTCCCAAGCATCCCTCACTCTTCACACTTGTCTGCATACATACTATGCAGGTTCAAATTCCCTTTGAAGAGCTCATCTCTTGAGGAAATCAGTCCTCCAGGGAAAGCTCCCCTCCCCTCCTGAGGAAGCTTCTCAAGCATGCCTGTCCCTTGGGAAGAGCCTCTTGTGCTTCAAGAAAAGAAGAGCCAGACTCTGCTGGGGGACGTGTGGGGATGAAAAGAGCATCACCAGCCACTTGTGGAACAATGGATTTTCTGACTAAATACAAAGATAACTTATTTATTCTCTCGAGGGTAGCAAAATACAGAAACAAAACGCCCACAGAGGTTGTGGCATCTCCATCCTTAGAGATACTGAACACCTAACCTCCAGAGGTCTACTCCAGATGTATTTCTGCAAATGTGTTCCACGGTTCTACTTGATGACTCACAGCAAAGCAAGCTGCACAGTAACGAGTGGAGACCACGTCTGCTTGACTTCCAACATATTCCTAACCGATGGAATGTCGTTGCTGTTAGACATGTTCTTCATTTACCTCTAAATAACTACTTTATCAGAACAGGTTTTCTACAAAACATGAGTTTGTATCACGGACCTTTTGCTTCTGCAAGCAACTAAGCGACATGAAAAGGTACTTTTTTTTCCCCTGAATACAGAGGACAGGATCAAATGGATGCTTAAGTATTACAACCATCCACTAAGGGAAAAGCATGTTCATAACAGCCATGCTGTACCAGAATACTCCATCAAACCCTTTCTCTATCACTAATCACACACACAGTAACATCTGTGCAAGCCAGTTGGCTCTGGACAGCTCCTGTGGTTCTTGAAAGACTTATTTCTTGGCAGGTTGTGTTTTTCACTCTAATTGAAAGGTTAATCAAATCAGTCATACTTGTATGTTGGCTAAATAAACACACTGTCTTCACTGATGATGAAACAGATGCATTACCACTCATGTTCCCCATGGGGTTCATTTGTTCCATGATCACATTTGGTTTTCTTCAAGCTTCTCTATGCAGTATCTGACAGCATTTTGGATAGTTTTCGCAAGGAAATTTACCTTGCAGATGCTATTGCATTCACATGTCTTAACTCTTAACAGTTTTTGGCAAAGGTATTACATATCCTCAACACTGCTTCATTGTGGAAAATGTGGAGGAAGCCAATCCTACAAAAGGCTGAGGACTCCTAGTGAGCATAAATGCATTGGAGTGGAGCAGTCTGTGCTGCTGAGGCTGAAACTGCCAACACATCCAAACCTGGTTTCCCTCTGCCTCTCTCAGCGAGGCTCTCATCTTGCACCAAGCTGCTGTTGCAGGTCTCTTCAGCTTCTAGGACCCAGTCCTGCAAGGTCATGTGCCCTGAGCCTGGCTTTGTGCACAACTGAGCTGATTCCTGACATGCATGTGTCTCTCTGAAAGCAGCATTTATTCTTGGTAGGACAACACATCATTGGTAAGGCAGGCAGAAGTCTTGCTGAATGCACAACAGGTACAAAATATGCGTTCAATTGTAGTTTTGTGTACCACAACACTGCGAAGCATTCAAAAGCTGCAACAGCTGATAATTGTTTTAAAGGAAAAGGCACTCAAAAACCTTTCTGCAACTTGGTAATGAGTACAATGAAGAAAATCTCAAGACATACTAAGATTAACACAGATTTAGATAATTTCAATATTACAATCTTAAAGTGAGAAAAAAGGTGCATTTATTTCTCTGTTAAAAAACAGTATTCAGGCAATATATTGACATTCTTTATGGTGTGATTAACTTTATCTATTTCCTGTGTTCTGAAAGATTTAGATAACTAAACTACTCTGCTGAACTGTTGAGAGATGTGTCTCTGCAGTGCTCTTTAAGTCAGGTTTCAGAGATGTTCTCTCCCTCCACTGACAGGGAGATCAGACTTGCCAGGTCCGAATGTCTGAACAATTTAAGTCATTTGCACAACAACTCATCAACCAACAGTTAACTCCCACTAAAGTCCCTCCTTTGTTTTTACTGTTTTTAAAAGTTAAAGCATAAAATCACGTCATCAATTTCCAACCTCAGGTCTCCACACTACAGACTTTCCCTTCATCTGTCTCATAATGAAAAGGAAGCTGCACTTCAGAGAGCTCAACATCACACTAAGAATAAACATAGAACCCTGACGTAACAAGTAAATGGCATTTGTGAAAAAGTACCATTTCCTCCCATCCTCACCACACCTTTTTAACCTTTCATTCACTTAAAACCATCGTGACCAAAGTGCAACATTCTCTTACGCCATTTTGCCACCTTACTGAAAGTCACGCTGGTAAAAATTTTACCATTCCTGTGATCCTCCCTACTGCTCCCAAAAGAAAAGCCAAACACAGGAGCAGGTCAGGACATGGATACAGCTGAAGAACCAGAGCCAGCAATAAAAGGCAACAGGCACGCCGTGACCTCTGTGGGACCTCATTCATCCTGATATTTACTACCACTGTGTTCTTACAGCAGCAATTTGTCATTCACTTAAGCACTTTGTTCAACTGAGGCATTGGAATAAAGGCAACAGAATCAGTAAATCCAAACACCAGCTGGATTTACACTTTAAGCCACAGCACAGAAGAGATTTGAAATCAGTGATTTCCCTGATGGGGGAATGCAGATACTTACTTGTCTGTACAGCATCAGAGCTGAATTGTGCTGCTGATCAGAAAAAAATAAATGCTTTTAGGATCACTTCTTCATCTACTGGAATCTAAACTGATAAAAAATGGTCAAATCAGATCATTAGAACTGTGTGTGTTTTAGGAAGTACAACTGAATATAGATTCGGGAGACGGTTTTTTTAATATTTATTTAGTAAAACTCACTATACAAACAAAAAGTTATCACAACAGTGTAATATGCAGGGTTATAGTTTCTCCTTCAAGCTGCTTCTCTGCTTCAGTAAAAACACATATATACATTTACAACAATTTCCCTTTAAAGCACTGGGATTCATATATTAAAACATACCTGGTAAAATAAGCTTAAAATAATTTCACATTGCTTGGAAAAAGATTTGAGTAATTTACTCTTACCAGAGTGCCATTGTTGCACAGTATTCAAAAAAATGAACGACCACTAAAATATAGAGTAAAACATTTAAAAGTACATTTATTTCAAATGTGGGCAAAATATCAATATAAAAGAAAATAGAGTATAAGAAATAAAAATAAAGTACAAAACATTTTCATCTTCAACATCCATAATTTAATAGATAGCAAGCCCTTTTATTTTTACATCCAAATTACACTTTTGGCTTAAGTACCATAATTTATTTTAAAATGCTTAAAAATGGGCTCATCATGATACCTAAAGTGGGCTCTTTTAAAATGGTAGTATAATACAAAACATAGTAAATTATGTTGCAGCATAATAAAATTACACATCCTAAAAAAGATGCAGTTTATTCTTGCTTTCCTGCTTTAAACTGCTCATCATCCCTAGGAAAACAGCTGGAAAACAGCATCCACAGGAAGTTCTAGTTGCTTTGTACAATGGCTGAAGAGCTAGATATAATGCTCCAAGGATTCTGGAGCAGTAAGGCATTTTACTATCCATCAAGTAAATTTATATGTAAGCTTGTTAAGAAAGAACAACTGTAAGAAATGACAGCTTCTATAAAAAACATGCGTGCAGACACAGAGGCCTTACTTCTCCTTCCATTGCGCTTATCTCACAAGGTCTACAATCCTCAGTAAAAAGCTATTTTCCTCATCTGACAGTAACTTGTGCCAAATATTGTCCTTAGTGGCAAGTTTTTTCCCCACTGCCTAATATTCTATTATTTAATAATTTATTCTACTAATTTTACTACTCCTTTGTGACCACCCCTCCCTCCCTCCTCCCCTGAAATACTTCCCATCAGAAAGTCATTCCACGCTGAATTTAAGCCAGGTTTTTGGGTGTTAAACTACCCTCCTATCAAGTAAATATTACATATCCTAAAAAATTACAGTTAATTAGTTCCTAATTAAGAAAAACTTTTAGTAAACCATACTCCCCTAAGCAGCAGAATGTCTTTACACAAAAAGGATATGATTCATAATCCAGTGTTTGAGTAAGTACTCCAGTCAGGACAAACTCAGCATTGTGGACATCTGGAAATATCAAAATTCATACAGTTCACACCCTACACAGAAATTCTGCCTCATTCTGCAGGTGTGGCAGGAGGGACCATTCTGGACCTCTGTGGCCACCACTACCAGGGCCCTACCATCAGCACTCACACCTGACACTGTTAGTAAATACAGCACTTCTTGGAGCTCTACACTAAAGTAAAAATACTTAAAGTGAAAACCCCCAGCTCACTTGATGAATACTGAGATGGTGCCCTGGTTCAGTTAATTTTCTTGGTAGCTGGTACAGGGCTGTGCTTTGAATTTAGGATGAGCATTATGTTGGTAACACACTGATGTTTCAGTTGCTGCTAAATCCAAAAATTTATGGTGACCTGCCTATAAAATAACTATTAGAGATATCCAGCAAACACCTGGCTCAGATTTCTCCATGGTTTGCAGGACAGTCCATGTATTCCTCTATTAGTATCTGAAAGCTTCAAAAGATCTCTGTATTTGTATAATAACAATAATAATTGTGAAATAGAAAAAAAAAATCAATGTAAAAATTATACTGTTCAATTCACAACAAAAGCTTATACATACCTATGCCTCGTGCGAAATATTCTCGACATAAATGAAGGTCGTTTTCACAGGAAATCAAGATTATCTCTGGCAAACTCTAAAGGAAAAGAAAGTAATGGTAAGCTCAGAAGAACATGGTAAGGTATAATCAATAAATTTTAGAAACCAACACTCAACGCACTTTATTCTGCTTATGCTCCATGAGTTTTCGAAAAGAAGGTTGTTTAGATAATACTTTTCCTCCTGCGCACTCCACAATAGCTTTCATGGTGGAAAGACTGGGACAAATTCCGGGTGTAATGTAAAAATACTTTCCCTAAAAAGAGAAAAGGAAGAACAAGAAAAAACATTATTCTGTTACCTAATTTCTGCGACACGTGAATTTTTAATGTCATGTGACACTTCTTTTATACAACAACAGGGTAGGCTTTGTAAACTAGGGTTGGGCTTATGGACACAGATTCATCAGCTGATGAGTTGTCCTTAATTACTGCTGATCTATCCCCAGGAGGGGCAAACCCACAATTCTGATGAATTTGAACAGTTCAAGTGTGCCTATTTACACCCCTGTAAAGTAACAACTGCAGCTTGGTAAGACTCATAGGAACAATGCTCCTTGCTTCTTTGAGCGTAGGGACATCTCAAGTGTTACAAAAGAACTTTTACCTTTTAATTAACCAGTTTATTACTTCCTGACAAAAATTATTCTACTACTTGACTGAGACAGGTGATCAAATCACAAAGTAGATTATCTCTGTTTATCAGCTAGGAATAAAAAACTAGAAAACACTTTGCTATTTAATCTGCAAAACTGAGAGCAAAAATGTAGCACTGAGACGTAATAGAAGACATAGATTCTTATCTATGAAAGAGAAGAAAGAGAAGAAAGAGAAGAAAGAGAAGAAAGTCCCTTCCATAAGTGGCTTTTGACAAATAACAGAGCAATGCTCTAAATTTTGGAAGGAAACAAATATATTGAGTGTATTTTGTTAACATCTATAGGATCCAGTCAATCAGAGCATTTACATCCACCCCAATGATGCCTAGGCAGGAAACAGGCATAAAGCTGAAATGAAAATTTACAACAAATGTTTCATGTTATACACCAGTCTGCTCTACTGCTTTCAGCTATAAATCCTGTGGTCCCAATGCTGAAAACATTAGGTTGAAAACCTCCCAAGTATTTAAATGGTGGGTTAAACTGCATACCTTGAACAGTGGAGCTACTTGTGCTCTCTTTAGAGACTCCTCTAAACTAAAGCAGAAAAGCACCTCAGCTTCAGCATCTCTGAGCACAAAGTTCTGCTCATCTGAAAAAGAAAGACTGATGATGTGGCACACAAAACACAAACATCCCCACAGCCCAGGATGGAATCTGAGCAGAACATCCTGGTGGCAGAGTGGCTCTGAATGGCAGACACCTACTGTAATTTAACATGATTACAATGCCCCCTTTCATTAGGCTTCTTGCAGTGATGACTCCAAATTACTTGGAGAACTAAACTATGTTTTAGTTTACATTGCATCAGAGGGAAAAGTATTTACATGCCTCTGACCTCTGACAATTGCATACCTAACAACAATCACTGTCCTATCAAGTCCCTGTTTCTAACTTATAGGAGGCACTTGCAAATTTTTTTTTTTTGATTCTCTGCAAACAAAGGAGAATGATCAAGTAGAAGGATTAAGTTTAAATTCAAATTACTGTGACCACCTATGGGAGCCCAGAAACTGTCTTCAAGTCCTCACACAGTCTTAACAGAAAGGACTTTCCATCTGTTTCACTTGTCCTGTTATTCAGCCAATTATTCATTTTTTATTAGGGATGGAATTTCAGTCTTTATCTTTCCACAAAAGCTATGTCGAATATGTTTCTAAATCCAATTTAATCCAACACCCCTAAATCTAAAGGCCAAAACCAAAAAATTATACAAAGAACAAACTGGTCTTTCCAAGGACAATTCTGACAACTTGCAAGAGACAGTGTTAATACTCTTCCAAAAGACAAAAGAAACAATTCAACTTTTGTAAACAATTGCCATATTTTCCATCATTGTAGCAGGTACAAAACTGGAGCTAGCCCATTAGCTACAAATCCACCTAATTTCAGTAAATAAGTACCTCAAGTACTAGATCACAACAGTTATCCTAAATGCCCCAACTTTCTTCATCTTCTAAGAGTTTTCAAATGAATCGATTTCTCAGTTCACTGGTGCTGAAGTAAGCAAATTGCCTTCTTGAGATGTATAAAAATGTTTGCTGCTTTATCAGTTAATTATCCATAGATTCACATCTTTATGATGGCTAGCCATACATTTTCTTCTTACAAACAAATTATATAAAAAGCACAAAACAATCATAAACCAAATAATCACCCCTGCAGAAAGGGTGAATTAAAAAATACTGCAGGTAAAAATCTACCAAATGGCTACACGAGAAATACAATACTTAACAACATCCAATCATTTAATCACCCTAAAGCAAACTTTTTGAGTATGTTTTTCTTTCATTTAAGGGGAAGAAACTGTATTAAAACCAATGAAAACTAAATGAAACAAAATGTTCTGCTGAAAGAGAACTCGATTTTTAAAAAAAAACAACACATAATTCTTGTGACAGCTTTGCTTAACCATGCCAACACAACCTTCTAACTCAAGTGGAATGAATACAAACTGGCTGCTAATATCATCATTTAAAAACTTTGCAAATTATTCTTCAAGAGGTGTGAACAATGACAGTCAGACTTGCTGCAGAATTAAAATTTCTGCTTTCAAAAGCTGAACTCTTTAGAAAACTGGTAGGGAACACTGAAGTCAGAAGACAAAACAACAAAGTATATTTAAATATGCTTGTCAATGAACCTTTATTTTACTATAGGAATTGATATTAATTTAACTCACCAACAAATTTCTGGCATTTGAAACACTCTTCTAACCACTCTGGAGTTACTATGTGCTTGACTACAGAAATTGCTGTCAGGAACTTGACAGTTCGGGTCACTTTACTGGCAATTAGATGGGTACATTTCTGGGCAGAGTCTGCTACTTCACCTCCAAGGATGTACAGTTTCTGGAAGTTGTACAAAACACAAATCAGAATGGAACAGTTGTTAAAAAAATGGAGGAAAAAAAGAAACTAAATATCGTAACATCACATCAAATAAAACTAAGCTCCTAATGAAATAGTAAATTTGGGTTTCTGTATTACAGTCATTCATTTACTCAAGCTGATTTATTTTGACAGCCATTGAAAATCCAGGTATTTCCAGACATAAATATCACCTGGCAAGATTGGAAACTAATCCCCGCTTCTGCAGGTTTTTGATTTTGGATTGTGCTTTTTTTAAGCAAGGAGCTAACTGTAAGATACAAATTAATTTTTTTTTCAGTGAAACAGGATATTAAATTTTAAATAAGTAATAATAAGAATATATAATAATTTTGCTCTTTTCTAGGGAAGGTGCAGTACACACTGTAGCTACAGCAAACTTAATTTTGTTAGGTTTTTCTTTAAAGAGAAAAGCATCTCATGAAAAACACATATTCCACATGCATTTTTGATGATATTGAGCAACTATTCCCTTTTCCTTGGTTTAAACCACCAAACAAACTAGCTCCTCACAGTCGCTATCTTATCAATTAAAAGCCAATCATTATCTGAAGGAATGAGTAACACAGTGAATCAGCTGGTGAGGCACATCAGATTACCACAAGTGTTAAGAGTGCTCCCCTCATAAAAATTTCAAGGATGAAAAAATATTTGGACAGCTTTAGTAACTATGCACCCTGGATTTCTAATTGAGACAAACATTTTGCACAAATAAATAAAACCCACACCAATATCTATGAGCATAAATATTTCACAGACTAGGTTGATTTTATTACATGAATCCTTGGCAGTCCCAAAGCAAGAAAGCCTAAGGGTTGGGTTAGAAGGCCCAGGAGGTCTCTGGCAGCCCTGTGCACTCTACTGCTCTGATAATGATGAGCACGTAGGACAGACAGGGACAGTGCTTTTACCTCTTCTTTACTATGCTCTGATGGTTTGCAGAAATATGACCCACAAAAGTATTATTCAATGCCACTGAACCTCTCCACTATCTACTTCCTTCCTGGTAATAAACACCCTGTGAACAGTACACTGCACCCCTCTGAAAGGCAAAGGCTGCTGTGTCTATGTTCACCTCAAACACTTCTACCTGGGAGTGCAGACCTTGCAAGACTCCCACTGATGTGGAAGGGACCCTTTGGCCATACAGGCACAATGGTCACCCCTCCATCTCACGAAGATGAGCAGCATCCAGCCCCAGTTAGGTATCCAAACTCTGCAGAGTTTTGATAGCATCAGTGCTGCCAGGTTTACATTCAACTTCAGAAGCTTTGAGGCTGAAGTTGATTTTTCTAATTTGTGAGCTGTTACCGAAACAGATTCTCTATATAATTAACCTGGTACCAACATGACAGAAAATGAGAAGTTCACACTACAACTTTATGGGATACGCTGAAAAACATTTTATGTCCCAAAATATTCGGTATCAAGCTTCAAATGCATACACTGCAAGGGGAAAAAAACCTCCGAAGCTGAACCACCTTAAAAACAAGTATAGGTGTAATAAAGAAAGTATTTCATATTTTTGAGGACATCCAAGTGCATATTTCTAAGAAATGTAGTGGACTCAAACTAGGCCTCATTTACTTCTCATTATCTGAACGTTATAAATTATTTACAGTTAAGTTTTAGTACAGCTTTATTAAGGAACAGAACAAAACCTCCACAGGAACTTATCTCACACCTGCCATAAGCTTTGTCATCAGCTTTCTTTGAAGCATTTGGCACTACAGACAGCAACCCCACTAGAAGAATCTTTGGTCTTATCCAGTACAACTATCACTAGTTTTCTCACCTAAATTTGGTCATGAAATTTACTGATTTAAAAACAAATGTGGAAAGGTCTTTCTTGCTTTTTAAAGCAGTCCTACAGAAAGAAAAAGCAAGTAGCACAGTAGTGTGAAGTAGTTAACTAAAGGAGAACAGCTACCAAATAAAATCCATTTCACATAAACCCACTCTAACCTCAGGGCCAGTAAGTACCGTTTTTTATCCACTAGATATATGATAACCAAGTCTTAGCAAAAATTCAACATCCATAAAAAAGTTGTCAGATGTTTTGATGTAGTTCACAAGAGATAAGCCTGAAAGTCACCTTAATGTACTGTTGTACTTGCATAGGTTCAAATCCTGTGAAGAGCACCATTGGTGTCAGCTCAGGGGTGAGTTTCTTCGTAGGTGGCGGCAGGTCTTCAATCCTACAAAATACAGGAAATACAGCAGAATGTGACGTTTGGGCCCAAGGCTGTACAACTGTAATTTTGAAATTAGACGCTTTCGCAAGTTTTACTAGTGAAATGACCCAGATGAATGAGAATTACGCAGAACTTTTTCTGAAGAAAAGAATCACCATGCAGAGAACATGACATATTCTCTTGTTTCTGCACTCTCCCAACTCTGTTACTACTTCACTCTCTTAGTTATTGTTTTATTCCTGCCAACTGAGTAACGGGCAACATCCAAACCCCATTGACAGTTATCTCACTGAGCAGGGCACAGGATGGTGCAGGCTGATGGGCAGCTGACACTTCTGAAGAACAGTCAATTAAGGACTACGGGCATGGCCTGCTCGCTGCTCTTACCTCGCTCTTTTGGAAGACGGCTGAAGACTGGATTCGTTTTGCTTTGGTTTCAAAGGCAACCTCACACCCTGAAATCAGAGCATTTACATGTTTAGATCTGAATTAAGCAGGGAAACCAACTTCTATCCTGAATTAAACACAAATTAAAATTACATGCTGCTGAATACACGGGGCCACCTACTACTTACACAACAAACCCAAGAGCAAAGCTGAGCATCAGCCAAAGCTTCTCCACAAATTTACGTAACCCTCTAAGTGCACACCAAATAAAATACCATGGGACATTTTTCCTTTAAATAACACTGATAATTATCAATAACAAAGTCAGTTAATTAAATGAGAAAGAGACTGAAAAGCCTGTCCATTTGTTAAGTACACGAAGACTACAATATTCTTCCTGGTGCTAAATATCATGGAACAGTAATACCCCAGAAAATACTCAAACTCAAGTTCCCTAGCTACATAAACGGAAGCTGGATAGACAGTGCAACCTCCCCAGTACCAGATCAGCCTCTAGAGCATGTGCCCAGTGGGGGTTAATGTAGCTTTTATCCTCTCCTTGGTCAGAGTAACCTGAAACCACAGCTCTCAGGTTCAGGAGTGTGTGACATCTATTCCTTTTTAATCTTCCAACTGACACCTGAAATTCAATGAAAAATGCCAGAGCATTGTCCCAGGCCTGCTGTGAGAATGTTCCTTCGGGAGGAACAAGCCACAGGGGTTTGTTCCCTGCTCTCAGGAACAGGCATTTTTATGCTAGACAGCCAATAGTACGAGCAGCTGGAAAGAAAAGTGCACATATCCACGTTTTGATAGACATTTCAACTATGAAAACGCAAGAGGTAGATGGCATCAACAGCATCTGACAAGACAGCTGCCCTCAGAAGAGGACTCCAAACCCCAAGACAAATAGAAATGCCTACTGTGAAGGCAGTGAAGTACCTTGTCTTCCCTGACACTTCCACATGCCCAGCATTTTCTATAACCAAACCATATTCCTGTGTGGGCACCTGGAGGGCAGCTGGACCAGACCAGAAGCCCCTTTCAATCTAAGTCACAAAATTCCCACTTCACATGGGCAAGAAGGGTCCCCACATAAATACAGAAGGGGAGGTACTAAATTACCCACCCGACCCCTGAGGTCTTCATTTGCTAGACAAAACATGGAAAAAAACCCGGTGTGACTCATCCACACAGAGAACATACCCAGTTTTGAGCTCAACTGCAGGGTGGTGGTAACAAAAGCAAAACTGAGTTAGTTGAAAGCTATTTTAAATAGTAATACTGCATACTGAATCTTCTCAAGGACTTTTTGATTTTGCAACAGCAGAGTATTTTCCTTCTTCAGGAAAATATGAAGACCACAAATTTTTAAAAGCATTTAATTTTCTAAATATGAGTTTCCTATGGGCCCACAAAACAATTCCACAGGGGTCTATAAGAAGAATGTTCCAAACTTATGGTCAGCAATACGGTAGTGCCTATTTCTAGAGCTGAAAGGTATCCAAGCGACAGTGTCCTGAATCCCCATTTAAAACATTGGTACAAATTAAGTTTTGGGAGTTACTAAGCACCTTTTTCTGAGCAGTTTGCAAAGTGACTGAGATAAATCTGATCCAGAACACAAGAGGCATGGCAAAATGTTTTTTGTGCAATATAAAATGTTATCTGAGTCACCTGTAGTACAAATGAACTGAAAGTTCATCAGCCTAAACTGGGATTTACCTACATCAAGACATACTGTGAAAAATTATCAAGTATAAATCTGAAATGGGAAGAAAATTTACTATACAAAACATGAGATAGGTGTAAAGATAGCTGACATGGAAACTGCAGCTTATTCTGAATATGCAGAAAACTATCTCATGTTTTGCATGGTTCACAGAATACCCTACATGACAAAAATTTACTTCTTTTGTATGTTTTTCAAGGTACAATTTTTATTGCTCATTTCCACTGATATCTCAGGGTTATCAACTACACTTTTTAATGCATGGTATATTTTTAAATTCTAAAATACATGGTATATACGTCCACGGTTTTAGTTCTTAGTATGTATCAGAGAGATATAAAGTAGCTCCATCCTTAACTTGCACTATGTATCCTACTCAAAATTCAGTCAATATTCTGATTTTGAGTGTTCTGTCTTAAAAACCCTTACATGGTCTCATTTACAGACTGTTAGGTACTGACTTAAAAAGCACTAAGCCCTTGCTAAAAGTCTGATGTAGAAACTGAAGTGAAACATCTAGCCCAAGGTGTGTCAACAGCAACTTCATTCTGTGTATCTCAGTAAAATGCCTTAATTCTGCAAAAGAGTCTTTCTCAGATTCCTCAAACTAAAACAGAACATTAGCAGAAAGTACAACCAAGAGCTTCAGCACAGGCAAGGAGTGAACTTATCAAAATAGCTGTATACATACAATAATGCAACTTACCATTAGAAGTTCTGGTGACACCTTTAATGGGACTCTCCAAGCATCTAGGGAATGGAGAACAGAACAAAAATGACACCATTGCCAAGGTATTTATACCAGAGGAAACACACTCCTACTGACGAAACAGGCACATAACAACGCTGCAGAACAGATGATTTTGTGACTGAAACCCTTACCCAGCAGGTTCAGCACTAGGTGCTGGCTGGGAGAGAGCGGGTCCTGGAGGTTGAACACGGTGTAGCGGCTGTGCTGGATCTGCCGCAGCGCCTCGAAGTTCCCCAGCAGGATGTCACAGAGCCACTGCGCGTTCACGCACGGGATCCGCCACTCCTTGGCTTTCTCATACTTCAGCCCGCTGGCCCTTGGTGGGCAGAGACAAAAAAAAAATTGTATTGCAAAGAAATCGATAAAATAGCAATTTCTAACAATAAACCTAAAATACCAGTATTTCTTTATCGGTCTATTATTTGTTTTAACTATGACACAGGAGATACTCTGAAAAAATCTTCTGTTCTATGTTTCAGATCAAGACAATCAGGAGAATTTCTGCTGCAAGTGGACTCATCAGACCTAGACTTTAACTTTTCCTTCTCTAATGTTTCAGAACAATTACTAAAAGAAGATACTTATGGATAATCTAGGAGTCAGCATCACTTAAAAATATTATAAATAGCAAAATTAGTAATTACTTTTCTTTTACCAGTTTTCAGATGGCCAAATTTGTCACTTAGTATGTGCTGTAATTTAGGTCAAGAAACAACATCATTAAGTTTACTGTTATCAAACTGCAGAATTAATTACAATTAACACTCATTATAATGAGCCATATGTAGCACCTCACATTCAGAGAGGCACCACTTGGCAAGAGGTTGCTGAGAAAGCAAGGACTGTGGAGTGCAGCACTTACTCTTTACAGATGAGAACGGTATTGCTGCGACACAGGTAGCCTGTGTATTTGGCACCTGCTAGGTAGGCCATGAGCTTGAGGTCATCTCTGTCACTATCAACAAATCCTGTCACAGAGATTATCTGCAGACACAAAGACACAGGTATAAATAACTGAACATCGATGACACTTACAAAACACTCCCATGGAAAGTATTTTTCCATGACAAACTTTTTACATTGCAAAGAAATGCACAGTGTGGTGTATAAGCACTTAATTAAAGCATGGCTTGTATGATACAAACAGTACAATTTAAAAGTGATTTGTTTATACATAAAAATTTCAGGTTTCTAGCAGTAGCTCTGACTCAGGAAGAATCATTTTCTTTCTTCTGGTCAGCTTTTTCTTATTTACACAGACCACATTTATATTATGAAAGAGCTCAGAGCTAATTTGCTTCTCACAGGTCTCCCCTCTTCCTTCTGCTGCTATTTATAAAGAAGCACAAAATAAATGCTTACACTTACTTGCTCTACTCTAAAAATCTGAAAACTGTGCTCTACTCTGCCATGAAGCCAAATAAACTATGCCAGCTGATCATAGGTGGTGAACTATAATTCCACATCGTCCATTATTATCTTTAATCCTGACAGGCTTTTGTTTTTCCCATTCTTTCCTTTTCTTTAGGGAAAGGCAACAGTATTTGGTTTAAAATTGTGTTTATTACATTACATATTACATTTACTACTAACCACTGAGTACACATGCCATGTTGTTATACTCTGATTTTCCCAAATCTCTATTTCTTCTAATGTCGGTCAGGATAGGCTATTAGCAAGGCCATCATCCCATATGTCTGCATCCAGCACAAGGAAATCCAATGCCAAGACATACTTTGGCATCTTGGTTTTTACAGCATACTGCATTCCAAGATGCCTCTGAATGAACTGAAGTTTTTCAACTCCACAAATTTCCACTTCCACACAGCTCCTCATTGCACAGACAACAGAACTGTGATCTCCTATCCTCTGATCAGCAGCACAGGCTTCCTTTTTAGGTATTTGCTAAGCACTGACTCAGAAAAACCCTCAAAAATCCTCTCAAAATACTGGGTTATGGTAAAGGAAGCACATACGGTTAGATTTGCTGTTGCTCTGCTGCTACAAACTGTGCAGCCTGGACTGCTGCTACCTTGCTGTGTGTAAGTCATGCAATCTTTGCCCCTCGGTGTCTGAGACAGTAACTCACAAAGGCAGGTGTTACTCCTCACCACTCTGAACTCAGGAAGACTTGCAAAGCACTGAGAAACACCTGACAGCAGCACCACATCAACACAGCACCTTAAGATTAACAGAAGCTTTCCTTCCAAGGCAAAAGAAATGTGTATTTCGCTCTGAGAAAGCACTTTCTAGCTCTGTTTTAATACTGCTCATGTAATGAAGCAAGCAATGGAAGCAAGCATTCTTTCAAAGTAAGCATTTCCTTCTTACATGTTGAGAGCATGGCTTTCCTCCTGGTGGAAATGCCACTGGAAAATGAAGGGCTCGATGAGGTGGGACCATCTTCTTCTTCTTCAAGATTGCATTCAGCCAATGTGCTGTAATACATCTCTTCCTTTCTCTTAAGGCCTAGGATACAGGCACAAACAGCATTTAAAACCCAAAATACACGTTTATTTTATTTTACACTTTTTCCTACAAATCAAAGCTTCCATTTTAATTGTTTTTCTCTACTTTTTAGACTCCTCATAGCATCTTCCTTAGTGCTCTCTGGAACAAGACTACTACACGTGCTATGAAAGTGTGTACCCCAAAAAACCACAAATCATAAAAAAACACGTAATGAGAAACTTTCTATCTGCAATCTAAGCATGAAGGACACAGTGCCCAGCCCCACCTTTCCAGGGATAAAATGGAAGCATGCACCAGGGCAGGCTCCCAGCTGGCTCACCTGAGCATACATGTTACTGACTTGGCTTTCACAGAGAAGGTGAGTACATCTGCTCGTGAGGGTAGGGTCCACTGTCCCACCGTGTGCTTGGATGATCTGGTAAGAGAGCAAACCCAGAACTTCTAGGATATAACAATTTTTACATTACATTAAGAAACAAAAAGTCTGAAATGAAAGTCCACCCTTTAGGACACAGCCACCATTAGCATCACTTCACTGAAGAGTTACCCCCCAAAACCAGGTTTGTTATCTAGCTTAAGAACAATTTTGAAAACAAAAACAAAATTAAATATGCAGCTTTTCACGGAACAAAAAGCCTATTTTTTAGAATAAATGGAAAAAAGCCCAAAATAAAGATACATAAACAAAAATAACCCTTCTCATGTTTTTTTCTGAAGTATTACTACTAAACAATTTTTCATGAACTATTCAATTCTATCTCAGCAATAAACACAAGTGCTGTTAAAAATATCAACAGCTTACTTGATTATGCAAAATTGTAGGGAAAATTCAACTATAAAATCCATCAGAAGTTTCTGAAGAACATCAAAGTCCTCTTATTTAGGAAAGGATACAATCAGATTTTTCTGAAAAATAGAAGTTGGCAAAAAAATAGAAACACTCTATTCTTCCATCTTATTCACTCAGGTGGATACCTCACAGGCTACTAAATGCCAAAATTATATGCAAAAAATAATGGTTTTATACAATCAAGTTAAAGACAGACAGCAGTGCTATATTACATTTGCTGTACTACAGCTGCCTGATTAAAAGCATAAATAACTGGGAAATAGTTAAGGCTGCAACTTACTTAGCTCATGTCCTGACTGAAGACTTAATTCAACCAAGCTGCACACCTAAAGTATTTTTATTACTTTTTCTGGTCAGCAGCAGTTGAACAGTTTTTTTTAGGTCGTAACAGAAGAATTACACAAAAGGATGCCTAAAGAAAAGTGAACAGTGCTGAAGTACTTCCAACGTTTTCTTTTAGAATTTAGGGACTATGACATTAGGTTACAGTGTTTTAGAAATACAGCAGAACCTTACCCGTTTCCAGGTAGCCAACAGCTGCTTGTCAGACATCTGCTCTGGGTAATCAGCAATTGCAAAGACACAGCCCAGTAGGAAATACTCTTCTGGAACTGAAATAGTTTGGCACATAAAGAACAAACAATTCAATATTTAGAAGTCTGAAGAGTTCATCTCAGAACACATTTGCTACACTGACCTCTTCCTATTACCGGGTTATAAACTTCCTAAGTGTACTTCTTAGGAAAAAGTAGGATCCAAAATTTCAAAGCTGAAAGCCTTTAAGGCACAGCTCAGCCCAGAGTTTGATTTTGTTCCGGGAATTTTTATTTTCTGAATGAAGAGGGGCTAAAGGGGCAAAAGGAAGGGTCACCAAAAGGAAAACATAACACAACTTCCTCTTTTACAAAGATCAGCTATGAATAGCCAAAACAATCAAAAAGCTTTCAGTTCTACTAGGATGGACAGAAATCAAAGCAAGGTGTGACAACTTTCTGATTCTGAATCTTCATTAATTTACTGGTATTCCCAAAATTGTAGCTGTCCTTCCAGTTCTTACACCTTTTGAAAGCTTCCCCCTCCCCCTCTTCCAAAGGAAAAAAAAAATTTAAAACAATTATGCTACACATTTACTAACACTGTTCTAAAAGTATAGGTTGTGTGCTTGTGGTATCAAGTGCGTATTTGAAAAGAGAACATTCTCAGCACTCTCATGCTTTTTGGATTGCTGGATCACGATTAATTATTTAAGAATTTGCCTAAAAATCAGTAAAACCGGTTCTGAGCCACGAGTGGTGTTCCTTACAATCCCATCCTGTAAACACAGCATTACTTTTTGATATTCTACCCCACTTCATGTCATTAGCTACTTTTTTCCAGGATCAGAAGGCAATAATTACTAACTCTCCACTGCTGGATCATGCCCAAAAAGCGGCTGCTGCTGCAGTTGCTGCTGTTGCTGCTGGTGGTGTTGTGGCTGCTGGGCTGCAACTGGAAGCTGTAGTGCTTGAGGTGTCTGGGTTAAGTGCTGCGCTGCCTGATTCTGCATTTGCTGTTGCTGATGCTGCTGGTGCAGTCGCTGTAAGTGCTGCTGCTGCAGTTGCTGCTGCTGATGTTGCAGCTGTTGCTGTTGCAGCTGTTGCAGGTTCTGCTGCTGCAGCTGTTGCAGCTGTTGCTGTTGCTGCTGCAGCTGTTGCAGCTGCTGTTGCAGCACATGCTGCTGCTGGAACTGGAGCGGCTGCGGAGGGCGGTGCAGCTGCTGCTGCGCGTGGAGAGGCTGCTGCGGGAACTGGAGCTGCTGCTGGGAGAACTGGTGCTGCTGATGGACTTGCTGCTGCGGCTGCTGCTGGGGAAACTGGTGAGGCTGCTGCTGCTGGAAAGACTGCTGGGAGATCTGGGGTTGCTGCTGCTGCTGCTGGAGCTGCATAAGTTGCTGAGGTTGAAGGTGTAAAAGAGGATGGTGCTGTTGCTGCTGTGCTTGATGTGACTGCTGCAATAAATGTGTCTCTGGTGTTAGTTTCACTTGACTAAACAGCACCACATTTGGATGTCCCTGTTGGCTATGATTTACTTGCTGTTCTAAACTTTTTGTAGGTGCTGAAAGTGATTGTAATATCTAGAAAACAAAGATTATTTTTGTGACCTTTTGGTTGTCATTCGGTTTTAAAAATATTTAAAGAACTACTGGGAAAATACAATTCCTAAAAGAAAAGAACCCTACACCTACAAACCTTGTGAGCTAAACAAAAATCTTTAACTGCTTAATAGCAAAATGAAAAGACAGGACTTACACAAAGAGAAGTGTGGAGCTGCATGTGGCTCCTAATAAATGGCAATGCACATTTTAGTTAAATTTAAGATTAAAGCCCATCCCTGTATTATTAATAAGTTCTCCAACAGCATTATGACTATTAACACTATATTAATAATCACATCAATCAACTGCAACATTAATTTTAAAATCCCATTGGCTTAGTTCCATAGTCCTATTTTCACTTAAGAATTGCTAATGATGCCTTCATTAATTAGTGCTATTTGAAACATGGGAACCTCGTTCTCTTTTAAACCAATTCAGGAATATATAGCTCGTTTTTTAATCTCAATACCGAAAAACAAAGGAAAACATTGATCTGCTGAGCACTAAGGGTTTCTTGGGAAAAGAAAAACAAAACAACCTAACCTCCCTACTTAAAAATACTAGATTTTAGGTTTATATAAAGTGCTGAAGTAATCTGGAATTTAATTTTATTTTTAGATGTATAACTCACTGTTAAGAGAAAAATGATTTTACACTAAGCAGACACAAGACAGGAAGTGAATTTTTAAGCATCAGAAAAGGGAAAATTAGGCAAAGTTCTAATAGATTAGGATGAGTTCTACATATTTATTAAAATATTTTAATATCAACTACCTCTCAGAAATGAGAAGGAGCAATAGAAATTCTAGACTTGCCATTCATAAAGTCTTTTAAACACGAAATCAGCTTAGATGAATCCTGCAAAGCTTGTTTCCTTCACCCTCACTACTTCAACGCACACAGTGTCACCTTCAGCGATGTGTATGTGCAAGAGAGGAATCAAAGCCCATCACAGAGCACAAAGCCAATGAACTGTATCCTCTCAACCAGACATCCATCAGCTTTCCATCAGAGGTGGCTCAAGTGCTTTCACAATGCACATCAAAACATCTCAGGTGTCATCTAAGTAATTCTGACGTGGTTGGTATCGCACACACGTGCAACCATGATTAGCAATGCATCACCCATCACTCGTGTCTCGGCAGCATCACAGTAGAAATATTCAATAACTAAAAATAACACACACAAAAAATGTTTCTGTGGCTTGGTGTGAGGAGCTACTCACCACAACAAGTCCCAAAAGCCAAAATTAGAGAAGCTTCAGGACACATATTTCAAAATAAAGGGCGTAAAACTTTCAAAAGCATTCTATGGCTGCATTCAGAAAGTAACTATGTATCTACTAACACCTGATGATGACAGATCTTGCCACTTGGCAAAAGTCTGAGGTTCAAACTAAATATTAACTTTCCAAGAATCTTCACCAAGACTTGCACTCATCATTCAGGACACAAAGTAAAAAAGAAGTTATAGGGGGAGAAGACAGAACTGGTATTCCTCCCTCTAGGAAGCAGATTCACAATCCTAAAATGCAAAGCCTTTCTGCACACGCTGGAGCTGGCCCAGCAGCCTGAGAGGGGACTTGGTACAGCCCTGGCACAGCACAGTCCAGCCCCTACTCCAGCAGACTTTGGGTGAACAGAGACAAGCCAAAGCACACAACCACCAGTGCCCTGTAGCTGTGCAAATATTACTGACAGAGAAATACTTCCACAGGGACACCACTGATGTGTATATGACAGCGCAGTGACTGGGCTGGAGAAGATGTGGTGGCCAACTTACCCATGCTGGCCAACTGAGCAAATGGTTGGCAGTTCTGCTCAGGCCTTGCCCAGAAGTCTCAGTCCTTAAACAATTCAAGGCATTGAGAAGAGGAATCTAAGATTCAGATTTAAAATAAGCCTGTATTTCCACTTCATATTCAGATGTCATATAAACAGCACAGAACCAACATTTCTGAGTGACTCTACATTCTGTGTTTAAGTACTGGCTGGAAGCCTCTGGACTACTCAGGCACCTTTCAAGGTTTTACCATCAGATGAATATCTGAAGAAAGGCACCAATGCAATTATTTAAGTAAAAGATACATCTAACATTTACCAGCACCTACTTTCCTCATGTTCCCTTCCCACAAACATCTAAGAATTTCAATGCTGCAGGTGCAGCATGCTCACTTGCTTTTTATTTTCTTGTAGAAATACATTCAACACAAGAGCTGCAATTATTTCAACTACACAAGTGGCATAAGAAAGTGTAAGTCAGGACTTCTCATCATACTATGTACCCTATGTAACAACCTAAGAATGCCCAGCAGAACAACGCAGTATAGAACTGAACCTACTGTGGGAATAACCAATTTCACAGTTTCATGTGTTTACGGCATAAATAATTCCTTGCACTGACTGAGAAACTTGAAGGATAGGAAACCAGGTTTCCTGAACTAGCAAAATAATTCTAAATTAATGCGCTTTTTCCCC
Source organism: Melanocharis versteri (assembly GCA_013397845.1). Taxonomy (NCBI): domain Eukaryota; kingdom Metazoa; phylum Chordata; class Aves; order Passeriformes; family Melanocharitidae; genus Melanocharis; species Melanocharis versteri. Next base: position 67,494 of record VZTG01008752.1, on the reverse strand, counting down.
CTCTCTTACAAGAAGTCCTTACTGAAAATCTAAACCATGCTGTAGTTATACATAGCTTTACTCTTCCAAACATTTTTCTCCAAACACATTCTTACTTCTGTGAACCTTCTAGAAATTAAGTTACTTATGGGGAAATTACAAATTTGGCCATAACTGTAAGAAATAAGGCCAAGTTTTAACTTTAGATATCTTAAGAACAGCAAAAGGAAACTGAAGTTCTTGGACGCGATAGTTCCTAAGAGAAAGTCCAATAGCTTATAAATTAAAAATCCAACACTTACATGTGCTACATTTGATGGTCTATTAATCTGCTGAATATCAGCACTATTAGTAATATTCCTTAACGTCCGCACGGCTGGACTCCACGTGGCCATCATTTCCTGGCGGTCAGAACTTTGGGCACCTTGTACTGAAGCCATGAGGTTGCCTCTCATATCAGGAGGCAAAATGTTACCTGGCACTGGTGGGACATTGGCACACAAATTAATCAACCCGGAGTCTTTCCCTTGAGGCAACCTACGCTTTGCTGCAGATGCCTGTGGGATTTCAGCTGGTGTCCAATTCAAATTCCTTTCCTGCTTTTCTGGAGAGGAATCGGAAGAATCATCGAACATCAGTTCCCCTTTTGCCTTATCAGCAGTAGTAGATTTTGGTGAAAAAGCTTGATCACCCAAAGGTGATCCTTCTCGAGAAGATGCTGGGCTTGATAATTTTTCATCAGTACTAGCCTCATTTTGTGAATCTTGTTCTTCATTTTCTGCTTCTTCCTCCTCTTCCTCCTCCTCCTCTTCTTCCTCCTCGTATATAACTAAACGAGGATGATAAGGAGTCTCTTCTTTTCTACTCTTATCAGCTATAGAATCCAGCACCCAGTCTGGGGTCACAATTTTAATGCTGTCCCGTTTATAAGCACATTCATATTTTTCCTGGGGAGGGAAAAGAAATTATTTAAAGACAAAAAAGTCGCAAATAAGTTCTTTGAGATCAAGGCTAGAGCATGGAGAGGGAGATTACAGCAGGATGTCCAATACCAGAGAGTGATCTTGCCCAGATCCAACAGGATGCACTTTACACTACTGTGCAGAACTGCAAGTTCCAAGAGATTAAACAAAAAAACCCCAAATTCTCCACATTTACAATACACAGGATCCAGAAGGGACAACTGCAGAAGATTAATGTCTTCACTTGCAAAAATCTTCTCCAACCCAATCACCAAAACATTCCAACCCAGCAGCGAGGAACATCACAGTTAAAACTAAAATGCAGGTGGTTTTAGGAGGACATTAAGGCAAGTCTAAATAAAGTTTATGTTTTGTCCACTATAAAAAAAGGAAGTAAAAAAACCCAGCCCCACCTATGAAAAAGCATTTGGGGAAAAAGTCAGAATTTCATAATGAAGTAGAGACAAACATTTAAAAGTCAATCACTGAAAAAAAGCATTTCAGCAGGAATACAGCCTAAATCTTAAAGCTTCACCGTTTTCTTTCCTAATAAATAGAGTAGACACAGAATCAGTGTTCTATTTATTTGAATATCCTCTTTGACGGAAACCCCTCACGTACATCAAATCAGTACAGAAAAAAAACCCTTTCTTTTGAAAATTTGAAGCTTATTTCAGGATCTATTATTTAGAAGTGATTGAGCTGGTATTTTCCTTCATGTCAAACAACATAAATTAACAACAAGGACATTCAGAGAAAATTAATTTAGTGATTCTCTGGAGTTATTTCCTAAATGAAACTGTCATTCATACACAATAAAGAGATTGGAAATGAAATCAAGTTTATTTGCTGACACAAGTTTTTATTCTTTCTTTCTGGTGAGAGTTATTAACAATCTAATTTTATCATCCTGTGTCTATAGTCAGAGCAATCATATAAGTTTTCCTAGTGACAGAATTGTTCTCGTTACAAACTGCTGCAGTTTCCCTTGTAGTGTATCACAGCAGCAGGACTGGAAGCAAAAAGTAATCACCCCATAAAACTGTTTGTATTCAATGACTATGTACATTAAAATATTTGTACCTCACAGAAAGGGAATGCTAACACCTCTTCAAGTTTCTTGACTGGCAAGCCAAAGACATCCTTTGCTCTAAAAAGCTTGTAAGGTCTCAAGTAATTTATTAAAGTATGACTCTTAATGTATTTCATTGCCTCTTACAAAACAAAATATTAGGTAATAAAGCTTTGTCCAAGCATTATATGTTATTGTGATGAAAGCGACAACTAGAATGGTGTTCAATACACCCTTCTAAATTGCCCACTGAAGAAAGATCAAGCACTTAATAAAAAGAAAAAAATCAAAACCAACACACACACATATCCACCAAAAAGAACCCAGCCCTACAAAGGTTCCTGTATTTTAAAGAAGGAAAAGCATTCATATCCCACAGCCACACTTCTCCCAGTGCCAGCCCATGTTTTATTCTTCTATTTTTCAAATTTGTCCTTCATTTTTCTTCACTGATTCTGTATCTGTGGATTTACAAATCACAATCACTAATGACCGTGACATATCAAAACTAGGCTAAGACAAACAAGATAAAGAATAAAATTCTTTATTCAAACAGGAATTCAAATACCAGCGTGAAATTGGACATCTTTTGTATTAATCAGGCTTAAAGCCATGCAGAAAGTAACTGGAATAGCTGTAATGCATAATTTTGCTGAATTTAGTTGTTAACGAACAGTCTTAAGAATTCTAACTTCAGGGAAATGGAAAATTTTTGACTATTTGAAAGCAAATGAGAGCTACAACAAGAATTGTCCATGTAATAAACTCTTACCCCCTTTGGCTCAGGCACAACCAAATGAGTACACTTCTTATTGAGGCTCAGCTGGCAATTCCCTCCATAAAAAGTAATCAAAGCCCACAGCGTACTTCGGTCTTCAGATGAAACCTAGAAGGAGGGCAGAAAAGCCTTTCAGTTCTGTGCACCCAGCTGTCTCCAGCTGGAAGAATTTTAGTAATCCACAACATACCATTTACAAGGCTGGCTAATGTATTACCTATCACTTTTAAATACCAAATTAGCATGAAAGTTAGAGAGAAAAAAGGGTGACAAAGACACATGACAAGAAGAACTACTAAAGAGTGATTTTTAACCTGTACAGAGACAGAGAAAACAACGAGAAAAAAAAGTTATAGTACAGCAGAAAAACTGGTATCTCTCCTCAAAAAAGCGAAGCATCACACATATAATGCATACTGGAGTAGACTGAAATATGGTTCACTTCTTACCTGAGAGAGACAAGCAGTGACTCCAAAAAAGATCTGACATGATTCTGGAGAAAAGCCATTTACACTGGAAAGCAGGTGTCAAGGATGCAAAATAATTAGATGAGAGTTTCCTGAGGGACATTAGAAGGAAATTAAACAGTCTATGTAGTACTTCTCAGATAATACCAAGTATTTGACCATTCAAAAACTTCCATCTTTGAAAGCACATTGTCTGTAATTAAAGTTGCATGCATCAAGAAAAAAACCTGATGTACAAACTGAATCAGGATACCTGTAATACCATGATCAATTCTGGTAACACTTTAAACCAGAACTGACCTGGGAGAGATGGACCATTAGACTTCTGCAACCTCCCTCCCTTTTCCACACTTTCATATGATCTTGTGTTTAAGACCCATGCACATTTGTCATAGAAAACCAACTACAGAAACAGGTGTACATTGCGTTGAGATCTTTTAAATGAAACAAAATTATTTTCCCCATGATGTTGACAGATGCACCAGCAACACTCAAGTTTTGAGGCCCAGAAGAGATGGCACACAGCAAGCTGATGACAAAGCCCAGAGCACTTTAAAACTTAAGAATAAATAACTGACATTACCCAGAATACCTCAAGAAGTTCAAGCCTGATGAACATCCTAACTTGTTCTCCATTTCATCCAAGGCAGAAATTCAGTACTGAATCTTTCAAAAGTGTACATGTGTCTACTCCCTGCCTGAGTACCTACTGCTAGCACATAAAGCAGAAACAGTCAGTATTTAACTTTTAAGAGGTCCATCAGTTTGCCTGGAGCTTGCACTCTCCACAGCAGGAGTGAAACACTCTCTTAAAACAGTTACAAGCAGCATAACAATAAAACAAAAAAGAGGGAACACAGCAAAACTCACTTTTTTTCCTGCCATCAACAAAAGCTCAGAAGTGCTCTGACTTCTTTTATCTTTATAAGACCATTGAAAAATACACCTTCCTCGTTCTTGCTTTTGCTGCAAAAGAAATTGCCAGCCCTCTTAATGGCATTATAGCCAAGGTTTTCACACATTAAACTCTTTTTCCTTCTTCACCAAGCCTGCTTCCAGCTCCATTTTTCTGCTACTTCCCTTCCACTGCAGGTTAGTGAGACTTCGCACACGTCAGTGAGCAGGGCACAGGAGAACACTCTGCCTTCTTAAGTTCCCCCTGGTGAAAACAACTTCCACTAAGAAACAGACAAAATTACTGTGCTTTTACATTGTATTACATCTTTCTAAATTAAACTTTACCTTTAGCAACTGACAGGCAAATGCCCATCAAATAAGCACTGGAACTGGAAAGGCAACATAAAATCCTTATGGCTCTTATTAGATCCGTATGTCTAACTGACACAAGATGTTTCTAGGACTTGGTTCTTCAGAAATTCAATGACCACTTTGAGCATTACCAAATTAAAACATAAACAACAGACAAAATGCAGAATCTCAAATTTCTGCCTAAACTGGGTCCAAAAGCAATCAGCTGGAAAAACCAAGCTATTCCTTTTAATGACTGTATTTTTTTCACTATGGCAGTATCTAAATCCCTAATGAAAGGCCAGATGTCACTGCACTAGAAGTCATAAAGAGACTGAAACAGGATAAAACAAAGTTAAGACTTAACAACCCATTTTAGTGAGCACAATAAGGCTCAGAGTAAAACCTGAACCCACCATGTTCTAAGGACATGAAGTGCTAGAAAGTCAAAGGTCCAAGGACATATTTATTGCTGACAGGTGTACAAAACTTCCTTCTTCCATGCAACTGAGGAACAAGACACTACTGAGACCTGGTCTTTTAATTTGGTCATTCCAATGTTCCCACAATAAAGACTTCCTGAGCAATAGCCATTGAGGGCTACATTCCCACATTTATTGCTACAATTTAATTATGGACTGCATCACTCCGTTGTTTCATCTGTTTCTTTGTCTTCTGGGTATCCAGTAATGTCAGCTCTTAGAGTACCCTTTTAAAAAACCCTGGCTGCAGATGGAAGACGAATTTTTCAATAGTGCAACTTCTTCATGTGAAAGAACATCAATAATGAAATGTTAGGTCACTTAAGCCTGAAAATGTAGGGACAGGGAGAAGGGTTAGAGACGTGTGACATAAGCAACTAAACACTCTCATCCTGATGATGAAAGGACAATAAACACATTTATTATGTCCAGACACAAATGACCAAGATCACTAGCCTAGACCACACCACAGAAACACAGCCAGATGCAAAAGCACACATCTTAACCTACTGGGTATAAAACAGGAATTCTGAATCCCTGAAGCACATTAAGGCCTGAATTCCTAATCTGAACACCTGGATTCTTGCACCTACCACTTCATTTTCCATTTGATAACCACTGTCCTCTAAGTTTCTACGAAGCACAACACAGGCAAAGGGACAGGAAAACTGAAGACAAAGAAGCTCCAAGCATACTGTGATCTTGGCAAGCAAAACACATGGGATCATTTTAGAAGTTTAAGCAGTACCTATTTGAAACAGTCTAGTATTCTTCAATGGTATCCATATTAACATGCTTTCTACAGAATTTTGAACTTAAAAGGATACGGCAGAAGAGCTCCACAGCGGACAGACAAGATCACCCAGGAAGGCTGTAAAAACAAAACCACAAGACATTAAAAACCTTGGTCTACACGCACAAAATATTAATTACCTTCCAAGTTCACACTATAGCTAGTTTTAATATACGTTTTCCAGCTTTGGAAGTCTAAGTGTTTCACAGACATTGCACTTAGTCTACAAAAAAGACTTTTCATTTATTTGCAAGAGTTCACATAAAGACAGCTCAAAGGCTGTGCAGCAACCCCCTTCTATCATGCTATTTGCAGTATTTAATCATCCTATCCCTTTTTGCAGTTCTCCTTGCTTGCAAGGAAAAATAATTCTGATAATCCCACCCTACCCCCATCACCAAGCAGTGAAGCACCACAACCTTACACAGAATGATTTTTCTAGAGACAGAGCAATGCTGGCTGCTGAGCAGTGATGGCCCCTACCCGACACTGTTCTGGGACAGAAGGGCTCAAAGGGACACAGGGAGGTTGCAGCGAATGGAGGAGATGTAGGACACTGGTCCCAGTGCAGCACATAAGGAAGAATGGGCAAAGAGTGACATCACATTCAGTATGGAATTACTTTTCCTCAAAAGACAAACAAAAGAATATATTGTGGCAACTATGTTCATGATGTCCCAGTTCTTGTTATTGTCTTTCCCTTACAAGGCATAATACAAAAAATAGCTAAAAACATTTAACTTCTAACTCCTCAGTCCTAAAGAGGGAAAAAAAGAAACTATATTTTCCACCCTTAAGTTTTTATCTTCCTTTTTCCCTACAGGCTACCTTTGCCTCTGACTTCCAGTCCCTTAGTACTTAGTCTGATCTTCTTGATTACAGATCATGCCATGATGTTTTCAGGTCAAACTAAGCAATATTAGTGAAAGATTTGCTCTCATCTGGCAAATGAGTTGGCAGTTATGAGGCAAATTAAATTATTTGAGTGGCATTAGAAAGCAGGAAATGCTCTCTATGACATTGATGTCCTTCCTTCTCATGAAAATGGCATCAGTTTCCTTGTTTATAAAGTTAAAATTACACCAAAAAACACTTCAGAAAAAGGAACTAAAAATTAACCAGCACACCCACTATAACCATAAGGGTCCCTAGCCAAGCACATTCCATTTTTCAGAATTAATTCACAGTTCTACACCATCAGGTGAACTCTCATGACAAAAGCTATCAAAATTCTCTACTGCCACCTGTACCCATACAGAAAAAATAACCCAAAATCATGTACCCAAAGGTATCAGCAGAGAAATTCTAGTGTTATTTCTTCCAATCTCTCTCATGACTTCCAGAGTGACAAGCTCACATTTTCAAAGACGAAGCCCATAATTTTTCACTGGAAAAATACCCCACTATTGCAAGGTAGTAACAAAATACTGGTAATTCCAGCGTAAGAAAGAAAAAAAAAAGACTAAAAAACCCCTTAAGAAACTAAAATAAGAAGGAAAAAACCCCTAATTTTCTGCAAGTTCCATAATTTGCATAATACACGTATGCAGAATCAACAAAATCATTTTGCACTTTGCCAATTATATATGTGTTTAAAAAAGCCCTCTGCAATCTACTACTTATTCCAAATAGAGGTTTTCCATCGCCAGAAGCTTGTAAGAACCTTCCCATCAGAAATATTTCTAAAGTAGAGCTAACAAGACATCATCTCCCGGATGACTGAAAGAAAAATCTGAAAAAAACCCAAAGCAGAACACTAAAAAATATCCACACATCTGACAGAGCAACAAGAGAAAGGAGAGAACAGAATCGTAACAGAAGTCTGCAAGTCAGGATAAAAGTTTGTGTAACAAGAATGTAAGATTTTTAAAGACATGTTTTGTTTGGTCATCATCCAAAGATGAATATTTAGTTTTAACAATGAAGCATCTATGTCAGTACTTCCACAGTATCACGGATGAGTCACTCACCTTTACCACAGGGAGATCGAAAACTTCTCGAGATTCTCCAACTTCCGGATTGTCCCCATCTTCTGAAATAATATGTGAGGCCAGTGCATTGTAAGAAACTTCCTTTGCTTTCCCAGCTTTCAGAAGTTGGATAACCTAAACCCAAAAGAGAATAGGGAGAAGTCAACAATTTTTAGCAACTTTCATTTGACAAAAACGTTACTGCAAGAAGACACTAACACCAGACAGAAGAATGGATATAACCTCTCTTGGCTGTTCCTCCTGTAGGTGGCCAGCACTTTTCCTGAAGTTGCCAAACAAATTACATACATTTAAAATCTAACTGCCAAAAGGTTTACACCTCTCCTATATTTTCATCATTCCATCAGAAGATCTACTTTTCAAAATAACTGATGATGAGGTGGGAATTGGAGAAATGTCAAGGTTTTTCCAAAATATGTGTTCCTCAAAAAACACGTGAAAACAATTTTCCCTCAGGCAGGGAAAGAAAGCTTTTCTAAGTGTTTGTTTTTGCACAGGGTAGCTCTGGAAGTGTTTGAATATACTTTAAAATAAGAGGTTGAATTCTAAGGACTAAGTAATTTAGCGAAATACAGAAGAAAAAAAACCCAAGTAGGACTCACGCTCTCTAAAATACTACCTTTAGGAGCTGGAACTGAAGTGCCTCACTCCACTGCTCTGTCCTGAGAGAATGTAAAACACCTCCCAATTACCAAAGCACATCTCACTCCCAGTTTTGCAAGGCCCAAACAGCAGATGCTGCTTTAAGAGTTCAGTGTTCCCTCAGCTCTGCTGTACAGATCTGTGTGATGAATCCAGCCCTGCGTCCCTAAAATTGGGACTTTCATTTGAACAGAGAAGGTAACAGAGAAAGTAGTGGGGCATAGAGGGGAGGAAGAGAAAGATGTTTTAAAACATTACAGTCTAGAGTTCAAAAGTTAAAAATGCCAATTAAGATCACTGTTTCATTTCGCTTTTACTATTCAGAAATAATGATTTAGAACAAAACTGGTGTGATGTTCATCTTCCAAAACCTGCCAGGGACAGATGCCTATCCCTGCAAACTTGCTGGGGACATTCCCTTCAAAACAGGATGCTCTGCCCACAACAGCGAACAGCAAGGCAATGCATTCATTAAGCAGAATATTAATTAATTGGTCCTTAGCAATTACTCCCTACCCTGTACACTCACCAGGACAAAGAAGCACTGAAAAAGAGACTCTCTCAAAACACAGCATCAGGCTATTTCATAAAGCATTTCTGCCAAGCAGAAAACCAGGGATAGAAAAATCACCATTCACTGATGAGGCAATTTTGGCATTTCCTGACTGAAGTACCTGACTTAAAAACTCCATTAAAAAAACATCAACTTTTATTTTTCTGCAATGGATGAATATTGCCAAAAGAATTACTCAAAAAAAACCAAGAAAATTGATCATGAGCTTGCTGTTCTTGTCATTACAGCCAGAAACAGGAGTGAATGTTTCCATTTTCCACACCAATCCCCTAAATCATGATACACCTTCCTGCAAGAAATCCAGTTAACCGTAAAGAAACACAGGGTGCTATCATTCCAAAGGGAGAAGCTAAATCCAAATAAAGCACTTTTGAAAACAGAAGGTATTTAAGAACAGTCTCAGTACATGAGCTCCTTGTCTCACACAGCTCCCCCTGAGTTACAATCCCATTCAACTGCTCATTTAGGGGAAGGCTAAAAAAAGGAGTGAACGTCACGAAAACTGAGAACCCAAATCTGACAGCATCAGAAAGAAGCTATAAATAATGTGCTAAAAGTATGATTTTTTTTACATCAAAACAATGTTGCATTAAAGAACTTGTGCAAAGCATCTGCTTATACAAGAAGTTACTCTGGTTTCATGTAGTAGTTTAAACACTATAACCATGATACATAATAATTCATTTGATTATTTCATGTGTCATGAAAAAGACTGTTCCTAATTTAGCTCACATCAGCTTCAATACTCCTCTCAGAATACATAACTTCTCCAGATTAATTAGTGCCTGGACAGAAAAGCCATACTGGCACAATTAAAGAACTCACTTATACTGGTGTCAACCATATATCTGTAACGAGAAAACAGAATGATAAGAAGTCTTAACACTGTAAAAATCCTGCATTTTACGTATTGGTTTATACCCTTTAAGTGAAATTTCTTTTTATGGGGGGGAATAAAAATTTTATCTTGTTCTCTCCCACTAAAACCTGTGTTGGAAGAAACAAGAGGTTCAAAACTAAGAAGTAAGACAATGGGCATAAAAAAATAAATAGAAATAACCAAAACCCAAATACCCTGTTCAAAGACTGTGTGCTGCATTGCATTACTTTTTATCTCCTCCTGAAGGAAATACTGATTTTAACTGGTGTTTCCAAAGCATGATGGTTTGGGTTTATAAGTCTGAGGAAAGCAGGAAGAGCATTTATTAAAAGAGTAGCTGACATCTACTCATCACCCTCAGTAAAATGTGAGCAGCAAAGTGCACCCAATGGAATGGATTTAAAGTTGAGAGCCAGTCTAATTCTCCCCCATTTGCCAAAGAACACCTAGGCACAATTCCAGACTTTTGTTTCCCTTCCAATTTATGCTGCATATGCTTTAATAGGCCGTGGGTATGCAGTTATTCACCTGAATAAATTACTTTTTTCCCCCTTACTCTTGGATTTGTTTTGATTAGCGTACTCACTTGTGCTAGGCCTGTTTTAATATTTATTACGGTAACTGGTTTTCTGTGAAGCCATTTGGAAATTTAAGCTGATCAAAGTGTGCTTCTCCCCAGAAGATGAAGGAGGAAACTTCTTTGCTAAATCAAGCTGGCATCCACTTGTATATGAAATAGTAAAAAGCACCAAATATATTTGTAATTTTTATTTTAGTAATGGGACAAGTTTCACTCTAAGAACTGAGTTTGATTTACAATTCCGGCGTCTGTCTTGGCTCAAAACACACCTGATAAATGCTCCTTGTACCCAGGTGCCCCAGGGTACCACAGAGCACACCCACAGGAGGGTGTCCTGGTCTCAGCAAGATAAGAGTTAATTTACTCTCAGTAGCTGCTACAGTTCTGTGGTTTCGATCCAGAATGGGAATAATGTTGATAACACACTGATGTTTTGGTTTTTGCTAAGTCGTGTTTATCCTAAGTCAAGGACTATTTTTTCGTGTCTCATGCTCTGCCAACGAAGAGGTACAAAAAAGGCTGGGAGGGAGCACAGGCTGGACAGGTGACCCAAACTGGCCACAGTGATATTCCACACCAAAGTATGTCACGCCCAGTACATAAACCAGGGGAGTTACCTGTAAGAAGGACTGATCTGGGATCAGGAATGAAGTCTAGCATCAGTCAGCAGATGGTGAGCAATTGTATTGCACATCACTTCCTTGGAGTTTTCTTTCTTTCCCTTTTTCTTACCATTATTATTTACTATTACCATTGTATCTTACCTGGTTTTCAATTGTTAAACTGTTTTTATATCTCAACCTACAAGTTTCATTTTTGATTCTCCTCCCCATTCCCCTGAGTAGGGGTGGAGGGTGAGAGAGCAGCTGTGCTGGGCTTAGTTGCCAGCTGGGCTAACGCCAGCACACAGGGTTCTCCCAGGAGCTGGCCCTCGGTGCAGCTGAGCTCAGCTCAGCCCAGCCCACCTCCTCACTGCGACCTGGCTCTGCCTCCCAAGCCAGGCAGAGGAAAACTCAATGCACCGAGTTTGGAGCAAATCAAACCCCTATGACAATGACTCTGACTGCAAAGAAGAAGAAACTTAACTTCATAAAGAGAACCAGTTTAAGAGAATGCTTGTCTACTTGCTCTATGGAAATCTGCCCATCGTCCTCCCCTGTCAACACACAACTAAGTACAGGCCTTTCAGGGCACAACTCCTATGATAAATGATGTACAAGAGTCCTACAGGATTTTTGCACTCATCTTCATACAGATAATAATAACATTGCTGCTATAGGTTTTTCTGGTAAGTACAGGAATTTGTTATTTGAGCGCTATTCAACTGTCAAAAATTTTATGTCTAAAGACCTAATGCCTAAAGAACTAAATTTTATATCTAGAGACCTGTCTAAAGAAGTCTTCATCCTGATCTTTAACTGTATTCTTCCTAGACAGTATTTCTTTTAGCACAACAGGAATGAAAACCATCTGAACAGGCCAGGGCCTGTGTCTCCAGGTCACTTACAGGCATACGGGGCTCACTGAGTGCCAGGACATGAGGCTAAAGGAACCCAACGCTGAACTAAGACTTTACTACAGCAAACACCAGAGAGGCAAAGACTTTAACTTCAGTGCGAAGCACGCAGTAACCTGCTTGCAGGAAGCTGCTGTCCTAAAGCTCGGTACGGCGCACTTCAAACACCTGTCTAATTGGACACGGCACACAAACTTTGTTTCAACCACCTTCGCCCACCGCGGATGTTATTCACTGCAACGCCACCTGCACTCCCGAAGGCGCTGCCCCAGGGCACGGCGAGAGGGCCGGGCGGCCCCTGGCCTAAACCACACCAGCACCACACCGGGAGGTCCTAGGGCGGTACCAGGGCCGTGCCCGGGGCCGCGCCAAGGCGGGAAGGTCTGTGTGGGAGGGAAGAGCCGGTCCGGCCCCCCATAACGAACCTTCCCCATGGCCTGTCCCCGTGTACCCGTACGGAACCGGGCACAGGGAGGGGCCGGGCCTGCGTAGCGCTCGGGTCGGAGGAGCGGTGGCCGCTGCCCCCGCTGCCCGCCCGGTCCGGCCCGGCACAGGAAGTCCCTCCGCCCGCTCCTCCTCCGCTCAGGCGGCTCCGGCGGGGCCTGCGCGGCGGGGCCGCGGCTCCTATGGCGGCGGCGGCGCTTCCCGCGGGCACGGCCGGGATCGGGACCGGGATCGGGACCGAGATCGGGACCTGCCGCCTCCCCTCCCCCCGGCCATCCCTCACGGTCCCTCAGGCGCGCGCGCTCCCCCC
>VZTG01008752.1:33638-54677 GCA_013397845.1 Melanocharis versteri | reverse complement strand
CCGGGATCGGGACCGGGATCGGGACCTGCCGCCTCCCCTCCCCCCCGCCATCCCTCACGGTCCCTCAGGCCCGCGCGCCCCCCCCCACTCCCGCCCTTTCCCCGTGCGGCGGCGCGAGGCTCGAGCCCGCGCGTGGTGGCCGGACGATTCCACAGAGCCCCCCCACCAGGAGGTGGGGGGGACGAAGGGGAAGGCGAGAATGATCCGAAGGGATGACCCGGTACCTTGGGGTCGATGTCTCCCACCACGAAGAACTTGACATCTTTGAACATCTCCTCCGGGACCTTCAGCTCCTCCTCGTCGTCCGCCAACATGGTCCCGGACGGTAGCAGCGGGCGCTCCCCCCGGCCCGCTATTCCCCCGCGCTCACTGTGGAAAACCCGCCGGGGCCCGGGTCTCTCTCGTCCCCCTCCCCCCGCAGAGCCGCCGAACCGCGCGAGCAAGGCGCGCGCTGCGGGACACACCATCCCCCTCCGGGACGTAGGGGGGGTGGAAGGGGGAGGGGAGAGCCGCCCTCACAAAGCGGCTCCCCCCCCCGATCAGCCACCACCGCTGCTGCAGGGCCGCGACCGCTTCTGACCCCCAGGCGCTATCCCTGCTCCTGCCTCTCTCCCAGAACCGGACCGGCAGACAGCATCCGGGTCTGGAGCTCCCCCCGCGCGGGATGCAATGGACTCGCCCCGAAAGACAGAGGCGGGCAGCGGGGATACCCGGCCCCGCCCATTGGCGGGGGGAGGGAAGGGGAGGGAAGGCCGCTGCCCCTGGCCCCGCCCCTCTGGTCGCCCAGGCCCCGCCCCAGCCAGGCCCCGCCCCTCGGCCCCGCCGTGAGGGGACGCGGGCGATGGCGGCGCGGCCCCTGAGGCGCTACCAGCAGCCAATAGTTGTGGTGTGTATTCTAGCGTCCGGCTCATCAGTGAACATACCGACTACCCCCGAAATCACAGCATACAACCACTAACGTTGGAAAAGACCTGTAAGGTCGTCGAGTCCCACCGAAATAAGGCATTTTCCCTCAGAAACTGCAAAGCAGCCTCCTACATCGTGATAGTGAACCGCTCCCACCTAGAGGGGGATGTCTTACCTAACTATTTTAAACAATAGAAAACAGAAATCATCACTTTAGTTAAGTTGTAGTCAACGGGAAGAAACAAGCGCTTTCAGAGCCTGATTCATGAATATTTTAAACATCGCTGCATTGACAGGGTTGTTTAAAATATAAATATTACATAATATAATTGTATCTATCTAATAAGCACTCTGCTTTCCAAAGGAGTTTTGGACCCCCTCATAATACTTTGATGTGGACAATGTTTCCCTCCCATACTCAGAGCAGTGTTAAGAGATGGCATCGTAAGACTTACTGAAATAAAAATACAGGGCACCTACTGTTTCCCTCCTGTCTGCAAGGCCTGTCTCACTTTCCCAGGAGAAAACTGTATTTTTTTTTTTTTTTACTTACGTTATTCTTGAAACTATGGTAGAAACTATAAATCGGTTTACAAGTCATTTATTTACTTTTACTGGATAAAGGCTTCACCTGTCTTTCTCCAAGTCTCCTGGATCTCCACATGACATCTTCCCCTTTCTACTCCAGCTATATAAGAAATATCCAACCTATCACCTGTTCTTTTTCCACTCCAGAAAGAACCTTTGGTTGAAGGTTTTACTGTTTTGCCCACCTTCCCGATGAAATTTACTTCTTAAAGTCAAAATCAAACTAAAAAGTCCGTAAGCTTTTATATGGTACACTTTTTTGTTGTACGGCGGGAAAAAAAAGTAGAAATAACCATCTGCTTTTGAATCCATTTATCCCTTTCTTTCAACAATTCACAGTCTCATCTCACTTTCTATCTTTTCTAATAACCCTCGTTTAGGGTAATTTTCTTCTGTCCTATGTATCTCCTGGACTGTCTTTGGAAAGCCTTCTCTGAGCTTTTCTTTTCTTTATAGCCACTCTCCAGGCCGCTGTGTCCAGGCTTTACTTTCTAAGTTCCATAATTTTCACTCTTTCCAACACCATCTTTGATCCATTTTGACTTCTTCACACTGAATTAGAACAACTTTGACCAAAATCTTCCTTCACCTGCAGCGAAATATTTTTCTTATTCTTCTTGATCCATCACATTTCATTAACACCACTGCTTCCTGAGCTTCCTTTCCTGTTGGATTTCATTGCCTCTGTAATCATCTGAACCTTCCAGCACTGGTAATTTTCACTTCTTTTCTTTGATAAGTATCGCTGTCTCTCAGGTTTCTGTTTGTAATTTTTCTCTGAGTTCTCTCCTCTTCCTGATGTCATTCATTGCTTAGAATCATCTTTCTCAGCGTGATCACTAAATTGCCCTTTCTCACAGGAATACTTTCCTTATATCTAAGCCCCTACACTATCACATATTCCCACTCCACACAAAGAAAACCAGAGTTTTGTACTCCAAGGGTTTGTCCTCTTGATTTCCCTTCTCTGCCAATTTTCCTTGTTACTCTAATGAGTTCCCCTGGCCTTCCTATCCTTCGGATTTTCCATAGTCACATAATTTTTGGTTCTTCATACAACGCCAAGATTACAAGTATTTCAAAACAGGCGTTATGCTAATACTGGCAAAAACCATAATGCAAACAACCTGCACACATTTTTCATAGTATTGCCCCTTCCCAGTCTTTCAGCTGGAGTTGCAGCTATTGCAGCACTGGGTGGGACCGCCTTGGATCTTCCATTTGTTCAGCTAGTCAAATCAGAAGAATATGAGATGAATTTGCTATTTTAAATCACAACAATTTTAAAATTCTCTAGCAATAGAAGATCAGATTACTGTGCCAAGTCATTGAAATTCACTGCAAAAGCAGTTTTCCACAAATAAAAAGTACCCATTTGTAAGGGTAATTGTAATTATCCTTAAGGGTAAATCGTTCTTTTTAGCTAATTATGATAAAAATCCAAGAATAAAGTGTAATTCCATCTACAGTACAGAAGTGTAATGAAATGTGAAAAAAAGGGGAAGGTTAAGAATTAACTAGAATAGATTTATCAGAAGAAAACTGTTTTATAAATTTGGTCCTGTATAGCAAAGAAAAAGTTTGTTGTTGCCCTGACCTGGGATGTGGGACACGGACTTTTGGGTCTGTCCTCATCTTCCTTAGTGGAGTAAAAGTAACTTCACTGAGGCACAAGGTGGGGATGGCCACTGGATGCCTAAATCCTCTGGATGTTCTTTAACCACAGAGCTTTTGATAGAAATGGAAAGAATGAGGCCATCCAATCCTCCCTCCCACAAATAAATAAGCACTGAAAGCAGCTCCTGGACAGAGCTGTGCTTGGGGAAAGCGGGAGGACTTGGAAAATCCTGCCCAAGCTCGGGCAGATGCCAGGCAGGTGCCCAGATGTGCAGCACAGCCAAACAGGGGTGTTTCTCTTATGTGCCATGAAACAATGCACAGCAACAACTCTACAGAAAACTTGCCTGGTAGCAGTTTAGGCACCTGCCAGTTCTAGTGGCCCCTGGTAAGGAATTTTGTAGGTCTCAGAACTGGATTGCACAGAGAGGCTGTTGTATTATCAGGAGTGCTACTAATCCTCTCACACAGAAATAGCTTTCTTTATTCACAGTATTTTTTGTCTTCCAAATGACCACTCCCAGAAGAAAAGGCTACTCCTATGAGTCACAATTTTTTCCCCTTAAGTACCTTCTAAATAAGCAGTGGAATTAAATTAATGAACGTATTTTTTACTCCTTTATGTATTTCATGAGTCACCTGTCAAGAAATTATTTAAATTCTAGTAATTAGGCTATTTCTAACAAAAATGAATATTTCCATTTTCGCATCATGTGTATGATCTCATTTACTGACCATAGGAGCAGAAAACTAGATTGAAAAAGTACGTTTTTGAACAAGAAAGATATGTTACTGAACAAGAAAAATGTCCCCTGTATTTGCCAGAAATAAATTCTGGCTTTTGCTCACATGTCAGCGCACAGATCTAAGTCAAATCCGTGGGCTGGTCTCACTGCTCAGGTGTAGAGCAAAGTGCTCACCTGTATTTAGCCTGAAGATGGATTTGCCAGGTTATGAGACAAAGCTCACCTGCACGAGCTGAGTGACAATGGAAGGAGGGGGAACCCAGCTGATATCTGCACGCTGCTTCCAGCCCCATCCCAGGGACCATCAGTCCATCAGAGGTCCATCTCCGCAAGCCAGAGGAGCACAGGGGCACAGGAGTGGGTGGGAGCCCAAACCGAGGTACCACACAGGGCTCCCGAAGTGTCCAGGCACAGGGAGAGCAGGGTAAGGCCACTGCTGCTGTGCCTGTTGGTGACAGTGCTCTGAGCTGATGTGACACTGGCCGTGTACATGTGTATGTCACCACCAGAGTCCTCAACGATGTGAACAGCACATTATCTGTGCTAGAAACACGCCTCTGATCTCTCAACTGTGAGAGCTCTGTACATAGAACTTTATAAGCATGTTTCCAGAAAAACTGCAAAGTGATCTAAATTTTGTAATGGGTGTTGCTTGCACGAGCTGAAAGCCCACCGAGCTGACAAGATCTGTGCAATTAGTCTTTGCTTACATAAATGCCTTATTTGTGTGCACAAATGATTATATGAAAAATTCATACACACCTACAATGTCGTATTTAGGCGTAATTGCTTGTGAAAAGACAACAGCTTGATTTTTTTTATCTTGTAGTTAATTAAATTCGGAGCTTAGATTAAATTGTATATTTGTTTTACCTCAGTGAGCAGAAGGCTTTCTGAGTCCTTTGTTAATAATACATACTTGTTTGGTAGCAGCTGGCTCTCTAGATGTTACTTTTCCAACAAAATATATCTTCACAAAGTACCCAGTGTTTTACAGAAAGCTGATGTTAGTTTCAATGTGCCTGGAAAGTTGTTGAAAATCCCAGAAGGCATGATTCCTGCATTATCTCCATTCCCATTTCTTAACTTGAATAAGATCTGCTTTTTTAATCTGAATCAAAATGTGCAAAACAGGTACACAGAGGGCTCTGTTTTGGCTTGAGCTGTCTATACATTTTTCCTCTTTCCTTCAATGGGACTGCTTGCAATGGCAAATATGATTTATAATTAAAAACTTTCTTATTATCAGTACAGCAACACTGAACCCTAAAAGGCTCCCTTGGAACTGGTAGTTTCATTTTCGATTCTCTTCTAATTCCAGAACTGCACTGAGAATCTCTTGTCATTTGCTCGACAGTTTTCTTTTTTAATATAATAGTTACTTTTTCTTTTCTCAAATGCCAAGTAGCAAGTTATACCTTTACTATAACTGTGCATAAAGGAGCAGGGGGGAAAAATGTTCTGATTAGCACATCTTAATGTAAGGATGTTTTTTGTCAGCAGTGAGACATAGTGGTAAAAGAGGGGATATACTCCTTTGTGTTACCTGCTAAGGAATGTGAAACGTTCGTTCACCTTTGCAAATAAATTCATTCTATCTTTCCCTCAGACTGCCAATAACCACCTCTATATAAACTACATATACATACATACTTACTTATATACATGCATCTATAAATACATATAAAAACATTTTAACACTTTCTTAATGAGTTTTGGACCTGACTGTATTGCACCAGGCAAGAAGAATGCAAGTCTTCCCAGTGCTCTGGGAAAGAACAAATAATTTGCCACAAATAAAATGTGATACTATAATTTATAGAGTCCATTCTTTGCACCTTAAGAGAAGTCCTTGTTTCTGCTCCAACTAAGGTACCTACCAATTTCTGTGTATTTTCTGAGTTTGAGAAAAAATGTTTGTGAAATATGCTGGGTAATTATCTCTGGAGCCCTTCTTTGTAGCTTGTCAAGATTTACATCATTTACAGGCTTTCCACTGGGGTAAACTCGTGTCAGCAAAACAATAGAGAATGTAATTTTTCCTTCGAGCCTGGGCTTTCATTCATGCAGGCTTGAAAAAAAGCTAATGAAACACGAAGTTACTAAAATGAATTTTTCTAGAAATGAGCAAATATGGCATCGTTTGTGCCAAATCCTTTTTATGTTATTCAAATTACACTAACACTTGTATTTATTTTTACATTATTAATGCATAAATGCAGAAAAAGGCAACTAAAGTTGGTGGCATTGCAGAGCATATTACAGAACAGTGAGAAGGGTGAGCCTGGGTTCTGCTCGGAGAGGATCTCCAGTATTCATTTATGGCTTTGTGCTTTTGAGTAGAATGAAAACCCTAGATTTGCGCTGATAAAACACTGACACACACAGTAACATCACATCGCTTTCTTTCTGTATGTTATCCAGATAGTTAAATATTTCCTTTACGCATCCAGAAAGAGGAATGGACAGAGGACACTTGCCTGAGGATGTGTCACTATGCTCCCACAGAAGCTCCAGTTCTTGGGGGTGACCTGTGCTGATCTTTCTGCGAACAGTCTATTAAAAGTGGCTGGTTTTCCACAGGTTTCACTGCCTCAGTTAACGCAGTGCTGGCTTGCTGCAGGCAGTGACTCAGGGCTCCTGTTCTGGAGCAGAGACAGAGGGCAGCAGCTACACGAGCCCACCTGTGCCACCAGGGAAATTCATATGTAGCCATGGGGTCTTAGTGCTAAAACCTATTGAAAAATATTTCATTGCTGACGTATTTTCACAGCAACTGCATCATCCTCAGAGCAGTTCCTCCAATTTACCGAGTGTAAGGCCAGAAGGCCACTTAGATTAACCTTCCACATGGAGCACTGGGAGCAAAATTGATCATTCCATTGTTTGTCCCTAAAAGCAGCCCTAGCCTGGGAGCACATTTTGCTTTATGGCCTTCCCAAATGCTCTAGTTAAGAGAAACACTTTCAGGGTTGCTGAAAGACAGGTGCCTGCACATCCTTAAGTGCAGACACAGGCAGATAAAATTATCTGCCTGTGATATGGTACAAACAGAGAAGCTGAATATATTTGTCACGTTTGTGGCTGCAGCTTTGGGAAGCTCCCAGCGCTTAGACGTGGATGTGACTGCACTATGCAGACAACTAGTTATTGTTGCTGGATTGAACTCGCACTTTCTTTTTCTGTAGAAGGAACCCGACTTCTATTTCTGACAAATTTTCAAATGAAATGAAGAACTTACACTGACATTCTTGAAAAATGTGTTCTGACCACATTCTTATAACAGCCTCGAGGCCAGAAGAAACTTCCAGTCAGTTTTTCTTATAATTTGCCCTTAAATTTCACCCCAGATACTCCTTCTCTGAGCTAAGGTAATATTGAGTCTCGATCTGAAGACATCAAGAGATGAATCCACTGCCACTCTTAACTGATCGATCTTAACAGGACCTTGGAGCCGCCTTAATTAATTACAGATTGAGTATGCCATGCAGGAAACATTATGAAATGAGACATTTGTTACTTACATCCCTAATTGTCTGCCAGTCTCGAATGCAAAAAAAAAAAAAAAAGTCATTGATTTAGTATCTAGAGTATGTCTGTTTTACTGATCTTAACTACTGAGTACTAACCAGGAGTCGGGATTCAGACAAACAGGTGTCACCGTCAGGACATTCTCATTAGAGCCTAAGCTGAGGACAAATGCAGGTAAACTGCTTGTACTCTCAGGTCAATTCTGGCTCTAATTCTCTTTTTTGGCTTCCAGGAAGCTTTCAGGGAAACAAAGGCTCTGTGAGCCCCCAAGAGTTTTGGTTAGTTGAACGATATGCTCTGTCCTATGCTAGAGCTCCCACAACAGGAGCAGATGGATCTCTGAACCACGAAAGCCTACAATCCATTTATGTCTCCAGGTCGAACTCCTCTCTGAACTGGCTGAGGCCAAGGAAGGTTTAAGTTCACAGTGATGCTCCTTCAGTGTCTGGTCAGGTCTTTCACCTTTACCATATCCCTGATACCTCTACAGCCCAGTCAGATATGGTTAAAAATGCCCAGGAATTGGGAAAACAGGACAAGTGCCATACCATATGCAAGAAACTGTGATCACATTGAACCCCTTCAAGACACCAGGCTACAAAGAAGCAGTTTCTTTTTATTTTTGCCTAGTACAGCCAACTTGTTACTTCTCCTGTGTGCTTAAAGGACCATCCTCCTCCTCAAAGGACCATCCTCCTCCTTCACCACTGAGGCTTCTGCCAAATTCATGTCAATGTTGGTCATTTTTAATCTTTGACACTGTGGCAGATACTCACAAATATCTGCTTAATCTTTGAAGAAGCCACCGAAAAGGTCTCTAGGTTTATTTAGATCTGGCTCTATTTCCTCTATAATTTAGAGCAGCCTCAGGATCCCAGGACCTCCCACATCTGAATTCTCAGTGTTGCAAATGGAAGAAATCATGGCATGAGGCAGCAAGCACCAAAGCTGTAATGATCTTCCTTCAGGGAGTCAATTACATTTGCTGTTTGCCTTATGGCACATGCAGATGATTACTGTGTGAGGGCCAGGGTGCATTTGTTTAATGTATCCTTGAACTCTTATTACATTTTCCACTCATCTTGCTAGAGCCTTATCTTCAATTACACTCCTTTCCATATGCCCCAAGCTGTTATTTGTTATAACACTAACCTGACCCTCTTGTATCCAAAATGTCACTGAATTAAATCAAATTTTTATACTTTTCAACTTGAACAGTTATCTCTCGATGCACATAACAAACAGATAATGAGATCTGCATTTTATTAGACACAGTGGAGCTTGCTGATGTTTAACTATTAGGCAGAACCATTTTGCTGCTCAGTTACAATTACGTTATTTTTCTCTGTGGCTGGATAGCTGTCAATTGATTTAATTCATTCTAAATGTTTAGTTTAGTATTTTCCTTAGTTTTGTCTGCATTCAGAGAACTGGATACATTTCTGCACTTTTTTCCTAAAAGGTAAGGGACTTCCCCGTAGTTACATTTCTCTACAGTCTAATCTTTTTGCCTCAAAATTTTCTAACAATTTTCCCAAGCTTTGTCTCTGAGTCAGGGATGTTTCAAAATCCCATTCTTAGCTTTAAGCACATCCTCAAACCCTTCTCATTTGGATAGGACTAAAGCACATACTTGAAATGAAACAGTCATGAATGAGGATGTGTTCCTGAAATAAGCTCAGCTTAAAAATGACCCACTGGCCACGTTCCAAAGGCTGACATGCCCACCATCAAGCTGTAGTGCCCTGCACATCCTGTGCTTTATAGTACATGCTCGTAATTTATGATTCACACTGTGCTCATAATGATGAAATGATAACAGCATCAAAGTGGGATCTAATCAATGCAAATATTTAGGTCCATCTCAGGCCACGGGAATATCCGCTCTCCCCAGAAGGGCCCAGCTACCATGATTCTCCTGCGTGCTGGGAGCCGACTCACGCAGTCAGAAATAATCCAGTTGGTAAATATCAGAAGGTTTACATACCCTCTCTGGTTCTGTGTGCAGACCCCTGCTCTGGCTCAGTGCAAGGGGAGGAAGAGAGACATGCAGGGAGGTGGGTCTAACCCCCTTTACATTTTAAGCCAACAAGAACAGAAGGATATATGTCATCATTTACTGTATCTAAATTTGGGGAGGGTAATTTCTCATAATAGGCTTCCTTGATTGATTACTGAACATACCTTGGAGAGTGGTCTTGCTTGTACAGCAAAAGCATGTCTCTCTTCACTCGAAAGGATAAAGGATATAAAAGATAGTAGAGGAGTATTATTATTCAGATAAAGAAAAGAAAGCTTGTTTTAGATAGGGATGTCTTTTTGAGATTTACTAAGCAGTCCACAGGATTTAGATATCTACATTTTAGACATCTCAGTTTAATATAGAAAAAAATCTTATTACATTTCAGAATATATAATTCTCCTTGAAATGAATGGGAGAGATTCACCTAGAGCCATAGATTGCTTCAGAAAATCTATTTCCTCACCTATTTCACTGACATTCACAGAAAGCAGCTGCCATAAATTTTTATAATAAATGCTAGGCATATGGATGGCTAACTCTGTTTACACAGCCTCAGCCTGTACAGCAAACCTCACCTCTGCAGAACAGTCCAGCTGGTTGTTTATCAGTAATTGTTTGCAAGATGCACCCTTAGGAATCTGTTGTGGTTCTCCACAGCCCTTGGTGCTCTTTTGTAACACTTGTCATTAATCCGAGGCTGTAATGTGGTATTTAATGGGGCAGGCCTCTCACTGGGCAGGAGGGATTACCTGGGACAAGGACATCAGGATTTATGGTTCCTTACAGTCACAGCTGTCATAAAAACAGAAAACCTCCTTGAAATGAAGAACAGGCGCTGTGGAGAGACCATTTGTCTTTGTGCAACTTCCTCACGAAGTGTCAAGCCCAGGACTCCGCTTGCAGCCTCCCATCAAGACATGGCTGTACTGCAGAAGGGATGATGGCAGGAGAAGGACTGAGCACCAGCAGCCAGACTGGCTGGAGTGGTACCAAAACTGGAGGGATGGGAAGCACATGTGTGTGTAGGCAGCTCTGCAAGACTGAGACTACTGCTAGGAGTCAAAGCCGAGGGACAGGAGATGTCATATGTATGAATGTTGGATGGAAGGCTTTAAAACATGACAGTGTTGGAGGGGTTTGGGGTTTCTTCTACTGAATTCTTGGTTGTGGTTACGCAGTTGCATTTATAACCCTACTGCCAAGTCAGTTGCTAGCGGTGATGTAGTAAAAACTGCCTATGGTAACTATTCTAGTGCTCAGGAAAACACAGAAGAAGGGAGAGACAGGAGCATACAACGAAGATGCCGAAATGTAGAGAGGGGGAAGGACACTGAGAGTCTGCCCAGAAAGTTCTGAAGTTGTATCAGGTCAGATGAGGAGTCCTTTTAAAAAACAGTGATTTCTTTGTTACCAAAACAAGATTCAGATTTTAACTACATAAGCCACCTTCTGTGCAGATGACTTTAATGAAGACACCCCATTAAGTATGCTCATATCAGACCTTGAATAATTCAGTAGTATCAAAATGGAAGATTTTTACTAAAATTACACCAAAATCCTGACAAAATCAGAAAAAAACTTCAGTCAAAATCTGAAAGCAGAAGATAACCAGAGAAGGGGTAGAAAAATTAACTACAAAAGATGAGCTTACAGGAACCACCAGCTGACCAAGTCCAACCAGGTCCCCTTTCAGGTCAATCCCTGCAGGGACAAGAATTACATCATCCATTGCATCTGCCTGGAGGCACCTGAAGAAAGGGATGGGATGGCTCTGAAAGGAAAGGAGAAACTCACTGGTGGCTGATGGCAGCAGCTCCCTCCAAGCCTGGTGGCTTCACCATGTGACAAGGCACGGGTGGGCACACAGCTGTACCCCAGGGTGACTCAGAGATGCTGGCCTCAGCCCCTCTTGCTGGATAGGTTTTCCCACAACCAGCTCTTGCGTGAGCGTGTTCCCAGTGTCACACATCATGTCCCCAAAGTGGGAGCTGAGCATGGTGAAGCACCAGGGAGCTGCTGCAGCTCACACACCACTGGGCCACCACCTCTGAGCTACAGTAGACCAACCCTGACTCACAGATTAGCAGCCAGAAAAAAAATCCACTGCTTTTAATAAAATGCAGTGCTAGACAATTAAGAAAGGTCTGGCAACATTTTGCTGTTATAGCAGTGAATACTGGTTGTTAAAAATAATGATGCTACTAATAAAAAACCTTGTGAAAAACAGAGAGACATTCAGACACATTTATACAACCACTTCCATCCCATGGGTTCACAAAATTTTATAGCAGTAGCAAGAAGACTGCTTGATCAGGTGCTTGCTGTGGTAGAAGGGACCAAAACAAGGTATTTCTAACATGATACTGTCAAATTCTACAAGATAAATGATGTTTGGGGACCATTAGAAATGGTTGTCTTTGTTCAAATAGCTGGAAAAGTTTGCTGTCATGCCCGCAATCCAGGGACAAGCTCTTTATCAGCCTACAGGAGACATCTGCAAGTACTTGCAAAGATATGGGAGCAGACTCATTTTAGCTGCAGACAGGAAGTGGGTGATCACAACCTGCCATTTGACTTTTTCTAACTTGTAAATAGTTCCTCTCATTTTTATGGACTTGTCACTCACTTAAAAAGCAACACAGATATGAAATATAAATAAGAAAAATTCCACAGCTTTCCTATTTTCTTTAATGACCTGCCATGTTGCATGGCTTGAAAATACTGGGAATTTACCTTGCTTAAATTAAGAGCAGTTCTGCTGATCTGCATGACCTGGGCAGGCTGGGGCAGGGAAACATCCAGCTACACTGGATAATCAGGGCAAGAAAATATTCCACAGCTGGAAGGAAGCAGTGTGTGAATGTGAATCTGAGACACTCAGATGGTAGCTGAGAAAGCTGTACAACGATGCCAATGCTTCCTTTGGGAGGTAGGGATGTGGCTGTGGCTGTTCAGAGATCTCCAGGGAAAAAGGCAGCAACCAAAGGCCTATAAGGAAACAAGGCTGTTGGAGTGGAAGAAGAGAAAAGACATCCCTTGATGAAGGCATCAGTGGTTTAATTTTTGCACCTATTACCAGCCAGTTACAATAACGAAACTAGTCTTGAATGCTAAAGTGAAAGGAGGTTTGGGAATAAGGGACTCCAACCAATGGAAGTTAGTGGCCCAGTGGGCATGGAAACACACTGACAAGGAGCCAAAGTGAGTGTAACAGGGGTGAAAGGAGGTATATGAAGAAAAGTTGAAGAACTTCTGGGTCAGAAAACAGTTTAAAGTGATTTCTGTTCCTAACGTGGTAAATGAATCCTAAAACAGTTTGCCTCTTAGCTCGAAAGAACATTTCCAGACTATGGATGGATTTATGTAAATAAAGGTTCAGAAACCTGCCACCTGCAAGGCAGCAGAAAGGTAACCTGGAAAACACCACACAACAGAAAAACTCATGTTCAGCCTTACACTATAACAGCCTTCCCTATAGCTTCACACCTATGCAAATTATCTGTCACAATGCATAAAGCTCAAGATAAACAAACCTCTTCCACAACTTGGCATACGGAAAAAGGGTCCAAACTGAAATGGTAATTGAGTTTTAGAGACCCATCCATTTGCTGTCATCGTGCCATCTGTCTTCCTGGCAGAGTCCTGACAGCTTGCATTGGCAGCTTTGATTGCCAAAGCTCATGTATTAAGTTAGATTTACCTAGTCTTCCCACACACAGTTTCTTATTTTTCTATGGCCCTGCTATTCTAGATGATTCACAGAACTGCAGGATACCCTGTACTCCCAGAAGCATAATATATTTTGGTATTTTTAAACTTTTTTTTTTAATCAGAAATACGGATAACTTTCTGTTGTGGTTTGTAAGCCACCTGTAGACATCAAGTCCACCAGAGTCCAGAGAAAGACTTACTTCTCAGGGACCAAGTACGGGTAACAGAGATCACAGGTGCTGGTGTTTGTATGTGTGAAGTATTTGCTACCAGCCGAGTAATAAATGAAAACTGCAGATGCCTTATGAGGGCAGAACCCCCGAGGCAGGCTCCAAGTTATTGCATTACTGTCATAACTGCTCACTGCAAAGCACCTTTGACTAAAAGCCAGTATGATGCCTAGCATAACTCTGCCGACTCCCCTGAAATTACACAGATGATTAATGTTGCCCCTTAAGGTATGAAAGAAGAAATAAAATTATTTACATTTCATTTCTTTACCCAGAATGGAACTTTAACTGCGGCAGTGAATGATGTGGGAGTTGCCCTCAGACTTTATTAAGTTACGTTCCAGCTGGTCCTCTGACCAGGAACATGTTTTTCACTATGCAAGAACAAAGGGTTTAATTCCAGCAGGAGTTAATTCACGTGGGGCAGAAGACAGATAAGCACTCCTGGCAGTCCATTTACTGAGACATACACAGCAGTGCAAGGTACCAGAGTCCATCCTGCCTTCAGGCCAAAGGGATTGTGGCCACATTCAAAAGACGAGAGGACCATGCTCTAGGCAAGGCAAGAGGCTGCTCTGTTGAACAGCTTTTGTTCTTGTTCTGCTTTGCTCCTGTTGCAGAATTAAATAACACGTTAGTTATGTCACTGAAGTTATTGTCCTGGTTTTGACTCGATACAGTAATATTCTTTTTAGTAGCTAGTACAGGGCTGTGTTTTGAATTTAGGATGAGAATAATGTTGGTAACACACTGATGTTTTAGTTGTTGCTAAGCAGTGCTTACACTAAATCAAGCACTTTTCAGCTTCCTGTGCTCTGCCATCAAACAAGTGCACAAGGAGCCGGGAGGGAGCATGACCAGGACAGCTGACCCCAACTGGCCAGAGGGGTATTCCACACCACAGAACATCGTGCCCAGTATATAAACTGGAGGGACTTGCGTGAGGGAACTGATTGCTGCTCAGGGATGGGCTAGGCAGCAATCAGCAGGTGTTAAGCAAGTCTGTTGTGCATCCCATGTGTCTCTTGGATTTCATTCCCCTCTTCCTCCTTTTTTCATTAGTACTAGCAGTAGTATCATTATTATTATCGTTTCAATTATTAAACTGTTCTTATTTCAATCCATGAGGTCCATTTTTTTCCCCAATTCTCCTCCTCACTTGGGAAGGGAGCAAGTGGCTTCACAGGATGGCAGTCATTCAGTTGGTGGCTTCCTAAAGGAAAGCTTGCATGTCCTAAATTGGATTAGACCTGCCTGAGGAATAGTTTTCCAGTCATACAAATGAAAAGCCAACAGGATTTCAACTCATTGTTTTAATTTCTTTCCCAAGACAGAAAGACTTCTCAAAGTTCTTCATAAGCATCCAAACCAAGAGAACCCAATTTGGTAAATAGGTCACTCAATGGGACACTGTGGGGCTGTGCAGCACTCAGGTCCTCCTTGTTCTTGCTCCAAGGTACTCCCACAATTCTGCTGAGTCTCCTAGTAACACACAACAGGATAAACCTCTGCTTATCAGTCAGAGAATTGCTCCACTTTGAAGTAAATAATTACATGGGAGAGTAACTGCTGGGAGAGAAAGGCTGACTCCAACTGTGGCCCTTGGCTGGCATGTTAGAAAACCTCAAGTAAGTCCATGCTCCAGTAAATATGTCACTATTAACCAGCTACAACAGCAGAAACCTGAGAGAGAGCTACCCAGAGCAGCCAGCTGCTTGGCTGTGGCAATACTTACATGAGCTATGAAGCATCATGGTCCAAGCTTGTAGCCTGAGCTTTGATGCTTTGAACCTTGGTTGCCTTGGTTGGAACTAGATGATCTTTAAGGTCCCTTCCAACCCAAACCATTCTATGATTCTATGATCTTGGTTTCAGAAGACCAGAGTGATGTCAGAAATGAGGATGGGCTCTGAGTGTATGAGATCAACCTCACAGTCTGTGCATTTTCACTGTGGTCGTGTTCGACCGTCTTGCAATAGGAGAGGAGTGGGTGGTCTGCAAGTGTGTTCAAAAAGCGCGGCTGGATGTGGTTTGAGGCTGGACTGAGGCTGGTTGAATATTAAATGAAATTCAAGTGATGAACACCTGAGGTTTAGAAATTGCTGTGACAGGATGCACACTGAGCAGTCTGGCTGGCAACTGAGCACAGCTTTCAGTAGTGGTGTTATACACACTGAGAATATGTGTTCCTTTAATCCTTGGATAACCTAGCAGCTCCACCTACCCTGTAGACTGAAATTCTCATTCATTCATTGAGCATGCCCAGCAAAAACTCCTCCTGAGCCTTCTCCTCTCCCTTTTCTGCCAGTTATAAGGGCAGAGGTTCAAAAGATCTGCATTGAGATGAACAATATAAATCCATTCACCCTTTTCCCAGGAGTAGATAATACTTGGATGTGCATTTAGGCAGTGGCACTGATTACATTGTGAATTCCCTCCTAATCTCCAACCACCAGATACATATTTTGAATTGGAAGGTACCTCCAGTAAATGGCATTTAGTAGCAAGCATTATTTAATGTCTTTACTGGAGGGGATGCTGCTAAACCCAGGGAAGTCCTGTCACTTTTAATTCCTCTGGCTCCGTCAGCGAAGATGTGAGATAATCCTGACTTTGTAACACAGATCTTTTTCTCAGAGACTTTCACAGATGTGATCATTCCACAAGCATTATCCACTCGCTAAAGATCCCAGCCTTCTGCTCGCTTAATAAATATCAACAGTTCTGAGAAAATGAATGGTCTTACTAATCTGTGTAAAGTAAACAGCATTTTGTCCTTAAAAACAACAATATTTAGTCACCTCCAGAATCTGGTGCATTCAGACAACGTGCCTCAAGAATGCAGAATCAGAACTGTGGAATGATGCAGGTTGGAAGGGACCTCTGGAGATCACCTGGTCCCCCCATTGAAGAGGGGCTAACTTCAAAGTCAGATCAGGTAACTCACACTGCTGTCCAGCTGAATATTGGATATCACTAAGGATGGAGATTTCACAGCCTCTTTAACTGATTTCAGACCCGTCTCCAGGTCAATATTTATTTCTTAAATTCTAATTGGAATATAGAATCATAGAATGGTTTAGGCAGAAAAGAACCTGAGACATCACCTAGTTCCAACCACTCTGCTATGGTCAGGGATACTTTCCACAAGACCGGAGCCCTGTCCAACCTGTCCTTGAAAACTTGCAGGGATGGGGCATCCACAACTTCTCTGAGCAACCTGCTCCAGTGTCTCACCACCCTCACAGGAAAGAATTTCTTCCAATTTAATGCTAGCCTAATCCAATCAGCTGTTACCTATTGCTCTATCATTCCATGCCCTTTTAAAAAGTCCCTCTCCAGCTCTCTTGTAGCCCCTTTAGGTACCGCAAGGTGCTCTAAGGTCTCTCCAGAACCTTCTCTTCTCTAGGCTGAACACTCCCAGCTCTCTCAGCCTGTCTCCACAGCAGAGGTGCTCCAGCCCTCTGAGCATCTTCGTGGCCTCCTCTGGACACACTCCAACAGGTCCATTTCTTTCCTATATTGGGTGGCCCCAGAGCTGGATGCAGCACTGCAGGTGGGGTCCCACACGACTCGAGCAGAGGGGCAGAATCCCCTCCCTCCAGCTGCTGGTCACGCTGCTTGTGGTGCAGCCCAGGACACGGGTGGCTTTCTGGGCTGCCAGTGCACGCTGCCAGCTCATGTAGAGCTCCTCATCAAGCAACACCCCCAAGTCAGCACCTGATGCTGTGACTCTCACTCCTTGCATCCCATCCGATCGCTGTGCACCTCTAAGGAGAGTTTGCTTTCACCCTCTCTATGCCCACCCCTGAGGTAACTGGAGATAGCAGTAAGATTTTCCCCTTAACCTTCTCTTTATAGGAGTGATAAACTCAGTTCTTCCTCTCTTTACACATCATATGTGAGTCTGCTCATCCCCTTGATTACCTCTGACTGGACTTCCCCCGATGAGGACCCCCAAATTGGACATAAAATTCCAAGGTTTGTTGGATAGAGGGAAATAGTTATAACCCTAAACCTGATGGACACAATCTTGCTCATACAGGCCAGGATGCTCCTGCTTCAGGACATGTCCAAGAGACCTGTCAGGTCCTCCTCTCAATAAGGTTGTCTGCCCAGTCAGTCCCCAACCTGTACTCTTGTATAGGATTCTTCCATCCCAGGTGCAGACCTTTGCATTTCCATATACATACATACATATATCTATATATCTATATATTTATATATCTATACATCTACATGCATAAATATATATATATTTGTCTACATTCTCCATTTCCCTTTACTTCTCAACCGACCCATTCAACTCCAACATCTGCCAATATATATTTTTTTAAAGTTGAGTAAGTAAGATAATGAAAGTATTAATGATTTTTCATGAGAACATAATCTAGTTTTACCTCTTTAGATTTAATACATTTTATTTTCATTTCCCTTTAAATGCAATTATTGTCTATTTGTTCCTGAAACAAAAAATAATAATCTGTTTTCAAGAGAACATATTTTTTAATTTGTGGTTGATTCTATTAATTCTGGGTCATAGGTTTTTCTGGGAAGAGCCCATGCAACAAAAAGCTCTCAGTCCTGGCAGTTGCTAAGTGTTTTGATCAATATAATGACAGTCAAGGATGTTTTGCACCTTACAAACAAGGAATTTTAAAACAAGAGGCTTTATGAAAACCTGCAAATCCCATTTGTCCTTCGAATTGTAAGTAAAAAACCTACTCATTCCAAAATTGTCAGTATTCTTGTATAAAAAAGATAAAATAATAATTTCTCCCCCCAAAAGATGGCAGTTTATTTCCGAAAGCATGATTATAGTCTCTAAGGCTACTTTTGTTCCAGTACTCCAATAGGATCCCTGGTTCTGAGAATGAGTAGCACAGCACTGAATGAATCCATACAGGGAAGATCCCGTCCCACCAAAACAAGGTCCTGGACCTATTTTGGATATGCTGCTTTGCATTTCCCTTGGTAGCACAGAGGAACAAGTAGCAGCAATGGAAAACATCTTGTTCAATACCCTTTGTTATTGTTACTTGCTGTTTTCATTAAAAATTCCGGAGAGATTCAGGAGAGGCAGGAGGAAGCACCAGTTTGGTTTTACCCTCCGTATACCACGAGCATGGAATGCAACGGGTACTCCCTCAACATCGCCTGTGTGTCTGCTCCCCAACTCTCTCAAACTGCAGTTCACCAGCAAATGTCACCTGATCTTAACACAGATGCCCTTCCTTCCTTCCTTCTTCCCCAAGAGATGCAAACTGTGAGCCCCACGTTAGTGCCTGCCAGCTTCTCCCCTCACGTGTCTGACCCAAAAGCTCTTTGGACCTGTTATCCCTGGACTGTCTGGAGAAGCAGAGTGCCAGCAGCAGCGCAGCCCTGCCTGCATGCCATCCAAACCTTGTGGGCTGGAGCTGGCTGGCATCCCTGCATGGAGCTGGGGCACAGGGAATCCTGCTCGGTGGGGTTAAATTCTGACTTCTGCTATGAAGCCCAGAATCCCACTGCTCATCACAATTAGTGTGCTAAAAACCAAGGGAAATGCTCAAGCATTTCATTAATGGCTAATGTTATTAAATGAACAATTAATAAGAGCAGTCAAGTGAATGATTATTTCTAATAAAAGGCCCGACAATTGCTAACGAGTTAGGAAATGCCAGCACAGAAGTTCTCAAAGAAATAATGCCCTGCCACATTGCCCCTACACAGAATAACCGGGGTTACTAACAGGNGTTCTGCCTGGGCTGCATCCTGCGCTGGCTGCGGGGCAGCCGCACCTGCCCGCTCTGCAGGAGGCCGATCTCCAGCGTCAGCTTCTCGGAGCAGGAGCAGGACTGCCTGCAGTGCATCGTCAGGCACCCCGGGGAGGCCGCAGGGAGCGCGGGCACCCGCGGCCTCGCAGCACCCACCGCCGCCGCCTCGCAGGGCACGCCGTCCCCGGCTGAGCTGGGCGCCGCAGGGCCGGAGGCCGTGGGCGGCATCCTGCCCGAGCTCTGGGCAGAGCTCTTCCGGAGGAGGTGGAACCTGCTGGATCCCGTGCGGTGCTGGCTGCAGCGGTGGCTGCGGAAGATATACGGGGAGCGCTGGTGGCAGGTGAAGACGGCGGAGAGCGGCGTGCTGCTGGCCCTGTGCATCTTCGGCCCGGACAGGGAGGTGCTGCTGCAGCGGCTGCGGCCTCGCCTGCGGCACTACACGGCCCTGCTGGTGCACGGCGTCCTCAGCATCATCGAGACGCAGTGCAGCCAGGAGGTGCGGAGGCTGCGGGGCTGCCGCGCTGCCCCGGAGGAGCCCCGCAGCCCCGGCATGGAGCGCCCGCTCAACCTCAGCTGCCTCGCCGATACGACGCCGGACAGCGGCAACAGGAGCGGGTCCTCCGCCGGCCCCGAGGGCGGCCAGGCCCATCTCTCCGTCTTCAGCGTGTTGGTCCTCACCCTGTTGGCCATGCTGGTGGTGGCCACGTTCCTCTGGAACGGGCTGGTCCTGGCCACCATCCTCCGGGTGCGCAGTTTCCACCGGGTGCCCCACAACCTGGTGGCGTCCATGGCCATCTCTGACGTGATGGTGGCAGCCCTGGTCATGCCCCTCAGCTTGGTGCACGAGTTGTNTGTTACTTGCTGTTTTCATTAAAAATTCCGGAGAGATTCAGGAGAGGCAGGAGGAAGCACCAGTTTGGTTTTACCCTCCGTATACCACGAGCATGGAATGCAACGGGTACTCCCTCAACATCGCCTGTGTGTCTGCTCCCCAACTCTCTCAAACTGCAGTTCACCAGCAAATGTCACCTGATCTTAACACAGATGCCCTTCCTTCCTTCCTTCTTCCCCAAGAGATGCAAACTGTGAGCCCCACGTTAGTGCCTGCCAGCTTCTCCCCTCACGTGTCTGACCCAAAAGCTCTTTGGACCTGTTATCCCTGGACTGTCTGGAGAAGCAGAGTGCCAGCAGCAGCGCAGCCCTGCCTGCATGCCATCCAAACCTTGTGGGCTGGAGCTGGCTGGCATCCCTGCATGGAGCTGGGGCACAGGGAATCCTGCTCGGTGGGGTTAAATTCTGACTTCTGCTATGAAGCCCAGAATCCCACTGCTCATCGCAATTAGTGTGCTAAAAACCAAGGGAAATGCTCAAGCATTTCATTAATGGCTAATGTTATTAAATGAACAATTAATAAGAGCAGTCAAGTGAATGATTATTTCTAATAAAAGGCCCGACAATTGCTAACGAGTTAGGAAATGCCAGCACAGAAGTTCTCAAAGAAATAATGCCCTGCCACATTGCCCTTACACAGAATAACCGGGGTTACTAACAGGTTTGCTGGGTGCAGACTGTAGCCTGTCTGACAGCAAGGAAATTCCCGTGGCGCCTCACTAACACATTTTTAGAGGAGCCTAGGGACAATTTCACAGGGATGCTAACTTTCTGCGGCTGGCACGGAACACGCCCCGAGGGGGAGAAGCCACCCCGAGACAAAGCCGGGGCTGATTCCCGCACGGCTCGGGCAGCGGGCAGGACAAGGACAGCGGGCAGCGGGCCGGGATAGGGGCAGGGGACGGGCACGGGCGGCACGTACCGGGCACGGACAGCAGGCTGGGGCAGGGGCCGCCGGCTCTGCGCTCCCGCTCGGCCCGGCGCCGGTTCCGACCCGCGCACGGACATGACTAAGCAGCACCTGTCCCTCCGCGGCCGCT
>VZTG01008752.1:0-33508 GCA_013397845.1 Melanocharis versteri | reverse complement strand
TGCTGGTGGTGGCCACGTTCCTCTGGAACGGGCTGGTCCTGGCCACCATCCTCCGGGTGCGCAGTTTCCACCGGGTGCCCCACAACCTGGTGGCGTCCATGGCCATCTCTGACGTGATGGTGGCAGCCCTGGTCATGCCCCTCAGCTTGGTGCACGAGTTGTCCGGGCGGCGGTGGCGGCTGGGCCGGTCGCTCTGCCAGGTGTGGATCTCCTTCGATGTGCTGTGCTGCACTGCCAGCATCTGGAATGTCACGGCCATTGCCCTCGACCGCTACTGGTCCATCACCCGCCACCTGGAGTACACGCTCCGCACCCGGCGCCGCATCTCCAACATCATGATTGCTCTCACCTGGGCGCTCTCCGCCTTTATCTCTCTGGCCCCGCTGCTCTTTGGCTGGGGAGAGACTTACTCAGAGGACAGCAAAGAGTGCCAAGTCAGCCAGGAACCTTCCTACACCATCTTCTCCACCTTTGGGGCCTTCTACCTGCCCCTCTGCGTGGTGCTCTTTGTGTACTGGAAGATCTACAAGGCTGCCAAGTTTCGAATTGGATCTCGCAAGAGCAACTCCATCACCCCCATCACACCAGAAGCACTGGAGGTAGGTCAGCCTGGTTGTGTTTTGCTCGGGTCAAGCACTGGCAGCAGGCAAGCCTTTGCAGCCGTGGGGGAAACTTAGACCGAAAGTGTGCAGGTGAACAGTGACACACCAAAGCCCTGTGGATCCTGGAGGCTTCCGAGGGAAAGCTGACTGCAAAGCTTGCAAACCCAGGCTGTTGGCTCCTTCCGAGCCCCCTGCTGTGAGCGCTCAAGGTGTAGCTAAGGCAAGTTTGGGACAGATTGCCAGCCTAAGCTCCACGTGGGCGAGCAGTGACTCACAGATGTCCCCTCATGGAATGCTGAATCAGTGCTCACTGGCATGAGTAAGGGGTCACCGTCCCTCCCCTGGGGAGGGTGGATGGATGGGGTGCTATGTCTGCTGGGGACCATACCCTGGCTGGGGCTTTGGAGACACTGTGAATTTACCCAGACAGAAAACACACATGCAGAACTTCCTTGGAAATCTTTCCTAATTGTGACTGCATCGTGTCAGTTCATCCCAGGCACGGTGACTCTGCACTGTAAAGATTTCTTGTGGGGGGGAAGCAAATGTGTGCTAATTTTCTTTCCTCTCCTACCAAGAACTCTTAAACTCAATGGGTTTAGAGAAAGTAAGCAGACTTCTGTGCACGGCATGTGGGTGTGTGCCTGTTCTGCTGATCAGATTGTAAGCGGGGAAATAATCTTTTTGTGCTGCTGTGTGAGCAACCCCATGTACCCTCAGTACTCTGTCTGGTTTCTAATCTCACTTCAAATAGTCTCCATCACCCAGAAGGGGTCACACAGCCACCTTCCCCTCACTTAGAGTGTGACGTGGATGGCCCGTGTTTCCCCTGGAGCCCTGGCCCTCACTCGCGTTGCTTGGCTCTGTACCTGCTGTGGGGGATCACCTGACTCAGGTACATACGGTGCGACTTGTGTTTGTGTTTGGCAGGCGAAAGAAGCTGCCCAGCAGCCACAGATGGTCTTCACTGTCCGTCACGCCACTGTTACGTTCCAGACGGACGGAGACACGTGGAGAGAGCAGAAGGAAAAGAAAGCTGCCCTCATGGTGGGCATCCTTATCGGGGTCTTCGTGCTCTGCTGGATCCCCTTCTTCATCACAGAGCTGATCAACCCACTCTGCTCGTGTGACATCCCGCCCGTTTGGAAGAGCATTTTTCTATGGCTGGGCTATTCAAATTCCTTTTTTAATCCACTCATCTATACTGCTTTCAACAAAAACTACAACAATGCCTTCAGGAACCTATTCTTTCGGCAGCAGTGAGCAGAAAAAGCTTTCCTGCTGTCCCAGGAAGCTGATTTCAAGTGTCGATGATTCCTACCAAATTCCTGAGGAAGTTCAGAGCCACAGATACTGAGGTGATGCTAAAAACGCATCGCCATGGGTCTTATGTCCCAGAAATAGTCCCAGCCCCTAGGCAGGCCCTCCATCCCAGCCTCTTAGCTGCTGTTTTTCCAGCAAGTAGCATGTAAGGGCTTCTCCTGCCAGCAGCCTGGCATCCTCGCTCCAGTGCCCTGCTGTGTTCCTCCTGCCTCCCCAGTGACGCTCTGTTTGGTGGCACCAAAGGTGCAGAGGAGTCCACTGGCCGTTGAAAAGAAACGTTGGTTTGGCCACTGCTGGTGTCTCACAGCATTAATCAGCTTTGTCCCATGTGCAGAGCTGGGACCCTATAACGTCAGGAGGTTTTGTGATCACAAATGAGAGTACGTATTTTATGGCTTGGCTGGAAACATGGTTTGTCTTGTCTTTCACTGGTAAAGACTGCAAAGTGTTTGTTTTTTGGGGAATAAAACTCTTGGTAAGAGTTAAGTGCAGACTACAAGTACCAAGCTTTTTCTCACATACTTAAGGAACAGCAAATTGTGTCTATTTGCTTTTGGATTCTATGTAGCAGGGTTTTTTGGTCTTTTTTTTAATACTTATTGTGAAAGCTTAATGCATGGTGTACCCTGGAATGAGAGAGAATGCATGGGAAACTTGCCTCTTGTTCCACGACTGCTACGTGTGAGCATCTGCCTCAGCCCTTTATGTTCAGAAATACCAGCTGTAAATGCTAATCTTCGTGCCTGTTGTTTGCCATTTTAAAACATAAATGTATTTTGAGCAGCTGTGGGCAGATTTCCTGTAGTTTCAGGGGATGCAAGGGGTGTATTTCGAGTTGCCTTTCAATGAGGAGCCGTGTTTTACCATTTCTGAGTGCAATCCAGAGCTTGAAACCGGAGCAAAAATGCCACTTTGTTTCCATGAGCACTGGGTTGCAGGCCAAGGGCAGTTAATGACAGATGATGTTTCTTTCTGGAAGCATAATCAAACCGTGGAGCTTCCCTTTTGCGAGGACCAGACTTGAGTACTTCTTTTTTTGCCCACCTGTCCTTCTCTTCCTACCCCTCTAAGGCTCCATCCTGCATGGTTGTTACTGCTCTTTTTCCTCCCTGCCTTTCCACATTGCCAACATAATTACAGTAGTTGGCATTTCACTCCTAGAATTAGAGTTACACACTTTATACTGTGCTGCTGAAAGACTGGCAGGTCTGCAGATAAAGGAAAGCATTAGTTTTAGCTTGGTTCTGGGGCAGCCACTGACACCAGACCAGAACTGAAACAGTGGAAAAAAAGACAAGATGGAAATCAGAACGACCTGATTTCGTGTCAGATAACTCAAGAGGAGATAAGAGGGAATGTCAGTAAGTCGTGGTAAGCCCCCTGGAGGTGGGTAGTATTAATTTCTATCTGTAGCAGATCGTGAGACATCAGATGTTAAAATTGTCACTGGTCCTTTAAATCAGTCTAAAATCCTGGCAGAGTTGGCAATAAAAGCCCTTTTTCTTTTGCTGTCTCTGGACAGGTGAAAATGGAAGCAGAGGTCAGGGTGCTATTAAGGTGTTGCAGCCCTTTCAGGACCAGTTAGACAAACATCCATCAGCACTGACGTGGACATAGTTGATCCTGCCTTGTAGCAAGAGGAGAAGTAGGATGGCCCTTGAGCTCTTCCTTAACACCATCTTATGAAAGTCTGTTAGAAATATTAGGTAAAAACTTGCCCTCATTGAAAGCAATGGACAATTTTTCAGTGATTTCAAATGAATCAGATTTTTATGTGGCATGTCTTGTCTCGTAAAAGCATAGTTTTAATGTTAATTAATTCAAGGAGAAGATGAGTGGGATGGGAGTAATCTTCTAACTCCGGTGAAAGAGGCTCTGACCTGCCCTAACCGTGGGCCAATCTTTGCAACTAGTAAGGAGCATTTTCTTTCTTTCTTACATATTTAAAAATATTATTAGTGACATCTCTGATGTATCAAAAATTGTAATAAACTCTTGAGCTGCTTTTTTTTACTGAGCGTATAAAGGCTGTGCTGCTTTCTTTGGACAGTCCATCGCTGATGCTGAGTTGTTCCGTTTGGGAATTGCTGCTTTTGTTGTGCCAAGAGTTGTTTAGCCAAAAATGACTTAGAAAAAATGATTCCTTGTTCAAGTCAGAACTTCAGCTAAGCTTGGTGGTGCCTGAAAGTAGGAGACTACTTCTTAGGCCCTCAGAGTGACACTTTAAACATTTTAAAGCGTGGATTACCTGGGAAGTTGGACCTTAGTTCCCCATTTTCACACCTGACACCATGTCTGCACAACCCCATGTCAATACCAGCTGTGTCCATACCATTTTTATCTGCTCTTTGATGAGTATTGCAGATTCTCTTGTCTCTGTTGTGTGGGTTCCTTGCGCAGGCTGTGGAATCAGTTGCAAACTCAAATTAATGTCCACTGTAAGCAGACGAAAGTTAAACTGAAATCAGTGGGAAATTCCCTGCTTTTGTTGCAGTTTGGTGCTGGGGTGAAGCTCCTTTTCATTTCACCCTCTGTTTATTCATGCTGTGCCTTAAACAGTGACAGGGAGACAGGAGATCATTTTAAAGTAACAATAGATAATTCTAATTTGCCTGTGGTCGTGGGTAGTCCACCATCCTGATGCAAATTACACTCACATTTATTTGACAGGCCACATCCGATACAATAATTTTCTGAAAAAAAACCCAGCTTCCAGTTGGTCATAAGATTTGTCCTTTTAAATCTTGACAAAATTAGCAGCTTTTTTATTGGCCAATTCCTGCAGCTCATACTTGAGACCTAACACCATGGGCTTTTCTTCTGAAGATCATTCCTGCAATGCAATATGACCAGGCAGGGAAAATAGCATTATTCTGAAGGTTGCACAACAGAATCATACTGAAACATGCCACAATGATCTCAGCACAGGGAAGGGGCACAAAGAGACCTGGACTACTGATCTGGGCTTCGAGGCTTTTTACAAACCTCTCATTACTCAAACACAGATGCTGAGTGGGCTCCCCGAGATGCAAATCATGTTTGAAGACATAGGCAACCACAGCTTCAAAGGAGGCATCTTGTACCTTCTTGTTCCTATTTATACACAGAATCAGTGGTGTGAAGAGATCTGCCTCTCCGAGGCTTTGTGAGGATTAATTACTAAATGTTTATCATGTACCAGGAAGGTGGAACACTCTGGTTTGAATGCCGAGCAGCATTATAAATTGAGCTTCTATTTAATTCCTGGGAAGGTTATTACCCATTATTACTGAGTTTTGTATGCAATTTAATGTCTATATAATACTTCCAGAAAAGATTTAACTAACCTGCTCCCACTTACAATTAATTTAGTTCCCTCTCAATGCCCTGACAGTTCAATGAACATCTGTACAGGAGCTTGGCAGTGAGGGCAGCGTGTGCTGAGTTCTGGCTGCTGCTGAGCCTCTCCTCACGGTGCTGATCGTGTGCTGCCAGGGTTCAAGGAGCAGCAACTTCTAGGCAGTCTGCTCCGGGTTTCTTTTACTTTTTAGGGAGGAGAAGAAAAGGTCATTGAAGAATGCCCGTGGATTACATGACAGGTTGGCTAAGCACCTTCCTACTCCACCCCCAGCCTGCTGGCCTCTCTTCTCAGCGCAGGCAGGCCAGGCAGGTGACTCCAGGACATGCACTGGCCCTGCACAGCCAGAGGTGAGCCACGCATGACTTCATCCCCCGGTGATTTTCCAGGGCTTTTCATAAAAATTACTGCTAGGAGACGTGTCCTTTGGACTGTCAGCAGCAGCTGAAAGTGGGAGTTTTCTGGAAGTAAAGGTGCAGGTAATTAAAGAAATTTCGCCTGACAAAGGTAATTAGTGACTATTCCTTCCAGCAATCACAGTGGTGAGGTGCGACTGACAAAGTGTCAAAGTGATTTTTGCAAGGCAGTGATTTGAGCTGCTTTGCTTGTGAGGGGTTCTTTGCATTTTACTCTTGGACCCCTTATTTTACCATCACTGGTAGAGCATCCCCCTGGGACTCCAGCAAAGTCGTGGTGAACACGATACAGGCACCATGAATGCTCCATGTGAGAACACATCCATGGCAAAATTAGCATCCACACTGCATTACACCCTGTCTGAAAATCATGACATCGCCAGCATTTCATCAAATGTAGAGCATGGCCAAAGAGCTCTTTAAATCGTCATTATTTTTAGTTACACCAAGGTGCTGAGGAAGTTGCAGAAGACTGGAAGAGAGCTGGAGCTGCGCCAGTATTTTAAAAAGGCAAATTTGGAGAGCCAAGTATTTCTAAGACAAATGCTGTTACTGATTTACAGCTTGAAATTGATCCTTGGCAAAAAAAGTGGAAGAGCTGATAAAGGACTCAGTGAATAAAAAATTACAGGAAATAAATATAATTAAAGTAAATCACATTGATGTCTTTGATTGCAGTGCATGGTTCATTGCTGATGGTGATATAAAGTATTCACTCAATAATGAATCTGACTTGACAACACTCAATGCCTCTATTAAAAATTGAAGAAGAAAACAATATGAGGTTCAAACTGTCCAATCATTGCTAATGACTTATGGACTGGGAAATGTGTAAATAGAGAAAATAAGGTCACTTCTACAGAGAAACGAGGATGAAAACATGTTGGGAGCATTTCAGCCTGGCGTGAGGGAAAGGCACGTGTCCAGGAGCAGCGGGGTGGGGCCCTGGTGGCAGGAGGAGAGACAAGGCTGTGATGGGGTGCATCAGGAGCTGAACATATGGGACTTCTCATCACTTCAGGAACAAGCAGGCTTGCTTCTTGCCTGTGCATGGGCTGTGTCCAGCTGTGGGTTTTATTCTTGTCCCTGGAGGAGAGGCTGCGATTTCAGTTCATCGCCTCTTTGCTCCTCCCTCCTCCTCGCCACTGCCAGGCAGTCAGGCTCAGCATTGCCATTCTGTGTCATTTCCCATGCTGGCCAAGTCAAATACTGTCCCTAATCATCCTCAAAAGCAAGGCAGATGGGCCCTTTCCCTGGATCCCCCATGCATTGTTGTTGTTCTCTGTCTGTCCCTTTCAGCAGTGGGAGCAGCAGCTTTTGCGATGCTGAAGCCCCGCTGCTGCTGCTGGATGGGACCAAAGAGGGCTGGCTGCGGCTCCAGGGGTTGTCCACGGAGCAGGCACTGCCCCACCACTGCTCTCTGATAGGAACTAGGGTGGGGAAAGAGAAAAATGGAGCTATACCC
Organism: Melanocharis versteri; assembly: GCA_013397845.1. Lineage (NCBI taxonomy): Eukaryota > Metazoa > Chordata > Aves > Passeriformes > Melanocharitidae > Melanocharis > Melanocharis versteri. The sequence continues at coordinate 26,365 of VZTG01008752.1, read as the reverse complement.
TCTCCTTGCTTTTCTGCTGGAGCCATACCCAACAGAACAGTTCCTAATCCTGCTTCTAGTCCCCTCCCTGCTTCTGGTGATACCAAACGTGGCCAGGATCTGGTCATCTCTGCAAGAAGGAGAAAGGGAGGGGTAAAAAACCTTCCACTGCAGCTCTAATTGCAGGAAAAAGTTCTCCAGCCCTGTCTTCCTGGGAGAGGACACAAAGTCCACGTGGCTGAGGCACCCACTCTGGCCAGTTCAGTCCCTTCCCACTGATAGCTGCAGAGGGTGGACGCCTCTGTATTATTCCAAACTGCCTGCTGCTCACCAGGTCCTGAGTCTGTGCAAGTTCTGGACTGAAACACTGCATTTTTCATCAGTTCAGGGCTGCAGCCTGAGGTCAGTGCTTCTTCCTTGTGCCTTTCCATCCCCAAATCGTGGTTAAGCACAGGTCCCACCAGCCTCAGTTGCTGGTATAGAGGAGGGCAGCCTTCCAAAATTAGCATCTCTGTTGGTGAAGAAAATCTTGTTTCTGGGCTCAAGATGCCAAACCAATTGTTGAGGTGCCACAAAACCCCAAGATGTGCTTCTTCTTGCCCGATTCAATGTTTGGATCACCTGGTTCTTCACAAGACACCTGGTTGTGCAGTCCCAAAGCTTAAACCATGCCTGGTCAGGTTTACCTTGCTGAAGTCCATCACATGCCCCACCTTGTTACTGCTGTCCTGTGGTGCTGTTCTGGAGCTCTGGATGTCAGGAAAACTGTTCACACATTGGTCAGGGTGCTGCCTCTGCAACACCTCCCTGGCATGGCACAGCTGGGCCAAACAGGGCTGTTTCCAACCCAAAAGAGCCTGTGTCACATAGACCACGGTGAAAATTGATGCGACCACCTTCTAGATCTGCTAACAGCCTGATATCCTGCCCCACAAGCTACCTGTGCTGCTGTCAGGCAGACTTCAGAGGGGTAAAGCAGAGCCTGTGGTCACGTATTTTCACAGTTTGAGTGGAGACCTGCCTTTGAGGAAGGGGGAGGAGTAATTCTGACGCGTTGCCAAATGTCTCTTTCGGTGGGCACCGGAGCATATGGAGCCTCTCGCACAATTGCCTGGGAGCTGCAGGTCTGTGATGTTTTTTCTCTCCTCAGCTGCTCACCTGATGCCAAAGTTTCCAGGTGCATTAAGGCAGGATGCTCCCGCCGTGCGCCTTGGACCTTCCACCTGCCCATCACGGTGGTGGAGTGAATATTAAACAGACAGCAGATGCGAAGTGCAAGTGCACTTGCTGGCACAAGGGGTTACTCAATATCTGGAATTTGAATGGAAAAAGAAACTGAGAACCCATGGTATTAAGTAATTAAGCTTTTCTGAGACTTTTCAAAAGGAGGCAGGTAGGTGCTGAGGCGAGGTGATGCAGCACGCAGCCACGCTCCTCTGCTTCCTGCAGCTTTGCAGCACAAACCTCAGCCTTACAGGGGATTTCAGAGCACGTTACCCTGACTAAAGCCCTCGGGCTACTTTATAAGCTGTTAATAGTTGCCAACCAAAATGAGTGTCAGGGCTGTCTCTTATTAAAATAAGCATTTAGGGCACCTGGAGAACACTGTAAGCAGCATAAACCCTATAAATTCCTTTTGAAACCATCAGATTGGCCAGTGCTTGCATGCAGAACACGGCAAATACCTTTTAAATGAAATTTATTTGACAGGAAATCTGCTGCTGCTCATCAGATCAGCTTCTCCACCCTTGTTACTCACACATCTCCAAGACACCACGTACCCACCGTGTGTGCAAGGCAGCACCTTCCCCTGATGATTCCACAGGGGACTGTCCTGCAGGGATTGTGTCCTGGATTCCCCAGCGTGAGGGCCAAGGCAGCACCTCCTGTCCCTGGTCACCTGGCCTTCAGGGTACACTGGATGTGGACATGGTATGTCTGGGTGTGGAGCAGCTGGGCTGTTTTTCAGACCCCTGTTCCTCATCCTTCTGTCCGGCAGCCCCAGCTGGGCAGCAGCTCCCACTCCATCCCATTTCTCCTGGCTCCCTTCTTGCTCTTGGAGGTGCCCCAAGGAGTTCTTCCACGGCCTGGTGGAGCCTATTTCCCTCTGTAGAGCCGTGGGGGTGCTCCCAGAGTCAGGGCTGCATCTCAGGGGCTCATGTTGAGGTAATACCTCGTAAACTGAATGAGTCATGAAGCCCCAGATCCAATGGGTGATTGTCGTGTTTTCTTCGCGTTGCATTACTAGTCTGATGCTTTTTGTTGGAGTTTTATTGAAGAGATGGGACTATCATAGTTATACACGATTTATTACTTAAAATAACAAACAAGGCTTTAGTTTCAAGGATTGTGAGGTTAAGTAACAAGTTGCTATAATAGAGGATAGTCACGGGTTTTAGGGTTACATGGTAATTTATAATTTTCTGGTTTAATAAGTAATTAACATGAAACTTTGTTTTAACTTGATAATCTATCACTTCTAGTACTTTTTGCTGCAATGCATTTGTTCTTTTACTAATTAAGTGCCAGGTTACGTATACCTATGTACTTCTATTATAACATCTGAATTCTTAACTTAAACTATAAAATTACATTACTATACTTAAAACCCTTTACTAAATCACTCAACACATATTTTTACTTATAACTATAGGAACACAGGCTGATGATTCTCTTGCTTAAGATTTATATGTCTTGTTATCACATTAACTCTAGCTCTTTCTAAGGCTGTAAATTAAATCCATTATTATCTTCAGAGGTTTTAACCTCTCGGTCTCCGACAGGTGATAAAACGCTGGTGGGCTGCACTGGTATCCCTCTGAAATTGCAGTGGGCTTGGACACTTCAAAACCATAAAGCAGGCGTGCCCCTCCCTGAGCGGGACGCTGAGGGACAAAGGGAATTTTCTCAGCCGCGGTCTCTCCATCTCTGTTAACGGGAGAGGCGTTGGTTTCTTTCAGGACCCCCGTTCTTACGGAGGGGCTCGCACACCCCGTGCAGCACAGCCGGACCCGTGTCCCAGCTCCCACCCGGCCACGGGCACCTGAGCAGCGCAGAGGCTGCAGGAGAGGCGGGCGGCGGCTCTGGAGGCTCAGCAGGATGGTGCGGAGGAGCCGCCGGCTCCGCGCCGCGGGCCGGGAGCTGCGGGATGCGCACGGAGCGCTCTGCCCGCCCCGCCGCCAGCCTCGGCAGCAGCACAGCCAGCTGGCTGCTCCTCGCAGCGGGGAGGGGACGCAAAAAGCACCCTCCGGGCCGCTCACCTCCCCGCCCCTCCGCGGCGACATCAGTCTGCTCGGCCAGACGGGAGCTGAGTGCGCTCCGATGCGTTCCAGGGTGGCAGCACAGGGCAGAAAGAGGCTGAGTGATGCTGGCTTCCTTCTGCCGGCTGCCATGCCGGGGAGAAACAGAGCAATAGCCCTTTTGTTGGTCCCAGATGTAGTCCTGAGAGATGACGAGGTGCTTAGGGGCTTTTTTTAAAAAATTGTTATTTGAATGGTAATGAAGCACCTAAATAACCTGGATAACCCAAACCTTAGTGCTGGCAGTGGAAGGAAAGGGAAAATGCACTCTGTCGCTGAGCATGCCCCCTCCAGCTTTGTGAGATGTCTCAATACTGTGCAAAATGAGCAGCGTGTTCATGTTGTTTAGCCTTTGGATGCTCAGCTTCATACAGCCCCTCGTAAGTGGAAAACACCTTTCTTGCTCGCCATGTGCAGCTGCTGTAACAGCCCTCTGAACCACACCAGTGGTCACAAGCCTGGCAGAGCTCAAGAAGTGTCTGGACAATACTCCCAGGCATATGGTGTGACTCTTGGGGATGGTTCTGTGCAGGGCCAGGAGCTGGACTCAATGATCCTTGTGGGTCCCTTCCAACTCCTCATATTCTGTGATTTTGTGAAATCCACTGGCCTCCTTCCTCTGCCCCTTCTGATTGCCCTGAATTTTGAGATGCCCCAGAGTAGAATTAGCACTGCACATTTCCAGACTTCTTTCTTTATCCAAGTTTGCACCATCTAAACACTCCTACTCCTCACAAAGGCACAGCTGCTCAGCCTGGCTCTGGCTGCTGGAGTCCCAAGTGAGAAGTGTCTACAGTAAGAAGACATGAAAGCCAGAATTACTCACATCGTACGGTGATGTTGTTTCTAAAGAATGGCTGGTTTGTTTTATGGGGCCAGGGTGCAACTTTTTTATGCACAAATGTCCTTAGGAGACTTTACAGACACAGGTGAGTATGGGAGCCTTTTTTGTCCTTTGCCCTCGAAGCAGAGCAGCACAGGAGACATGTGGGAATATACACGAAGCAATTTCCCAGATTAACTGTTCTGAGTTTTCCCACCAAGCCGAAAGCACTGCATACCTAAACATACCAGGAAAATATGTTCTCTTTGGGCACAACGATCAGCCCACACGTACTGGAAAATATCAACACAAACAAACAAAACATACACACACACAACCACTCATGCATTAACTTTTAGAATCACAGAATAATAGGATGATTTGGGTTGGAAGAGACTTTAAGGATCATCTAGTTCCAAGCCCCCTGCCACTGTCAGGGACGCCTTCCACTATGCCCCATCAAGCCTGGCTTTGAAAATCTCCATGGATGGGGAAGTGGTCACATTGCACCCACCATTTTAGCAGGTTTTTGGTTATTTTGCTCTTGACTAGAAAGACTGAATGAATGTGTGAAGAACAAAAACTTGTCTCAGCAAAATGTTAATTACTAAAGCCTCTCTCCAATCAAGGATAAAAGGAAAGGTGAATCAAAGGTAAACTGATTTTCACCAAGGAAAATTCTGATAGCTTGTTGAATTTTTCTATTGCATCCATTATATGTGATTTGAGGAGATAAAACATTTCCTGAGCTCTTCCTGGAGGAGATTAGCAGAATGTTTTGCTAATCCTTCTGATCCCTCAGGAATGAGTGCTATTTTATTAATAATTATGCATGAAGGGTTGATGTTATAGACAGAGACTGCCACAGACAGAGTTAAGAAAGGGACCAAGAGTTCCCAGAGTGGCTGAGGTTGGCTGGAGGTCACCTGGTTCACCCCCCTACTCAAGCAGGGCCACCTAGAGCTGGTTGCCCAGGACCATGTCCAGATGGCTTTTGGGTGTCTCCAAGGATGGAGACTCCACACCTCTCCTGGGCAACCTGTGCAAGTGCTCAGGCACCCTCAGTATAAACGTGTTTCCTGATGTTCAGAGGGAACTACCTGTGTTTCCATTTGCCCCCATTACCCCTGACCCCGTCAGTGGGCACCACTGGACCTTTTTGGAAGGTCTTTCGCTTTAGGCTAACAGGACAGAAAAGCTTGCAGGAGCTTTATTCATTTGGACTGCAATGTGACGGATAGCTTTATCTCTTCACATTCATATCCTCTCCTGCAATTAAGTGAAGTGTATTGTTCCTGTGTCTGATTGCATGTGGGAGGCAGGGATGTAGTCTGTACTCTGACTTACAGTGTTCTAGGAATTAATGAAAAATTTTTCTATATTTCTTTTTAAATAGAGAAAAAATCTTATTGTCCCTTTTTTCTTACTGCCTTCAGGGATCATCAGGAGAATTCTTGTAGCTACATGTCTCACAAGTATTTAAAGTAGTAAAACATGTAGCAGCCTCTTTTTCCTTCTTCTTTTTCTTCCTTTAGGAAAAAAGCTGTGTGAGTTTTGTGGAAGTTGTTTGGTGATGTGTGGGTGTATTATGTCTGTGTCAAACTTGCCAGGGGGAAGCTAATGAAGAGCAAGGAGTTTTGCCTACAACTTAAACATCTCTCTTCCAATCACTCATTTGACTGGCATTTCAGGGGAAAGACAGTGGTTTGAGGATTAAAGAGAAGTCGGGAGTGTGGAGGTGACAGACAGTGACGTTCAGCTGTGGCTGATGTGGCAGCACATCTCTGCAGTTTCCACACTAAGGCTCATCTGTCTGGGGAGGTGACAAGCTGCCAGTCTGCTGCTCTGTACTCAGACTCCTCTTCCTCCACACGCCTTGTGGGGATCAAAAATGCCCAGCCACCCCCAAGCACTGCCAAGGAGGCAGCCCCATGTGCCTGGCAGCTGTGGGTCACCTTTACTCACAGCTGTGTGGGTCTCATGCTGGCTCCTGGAGGTGAAGACAGATCCGGTCAGACAGGAAGAGGTTTTGGCAGCCTTTTTCTGTTCTTGTTGCTTGGTGCTTCTGCTTGAGACAGTTGAAATGGGCTTTGCAAAGAGGCAGAGCCCAGGTGTGTGAACAGGGGCTATCACTTGAGAATAATCCAGCACATCTCAGGCATGAGAAAGCACCCCAGGAACCTGTTAGCAAGAGGGTCTGGAAAATACAAGCATCTCTTCATTTAAGATGAGACTTAGATGATATAAACCACATTTCTGAGGAAAGCTCAGGAATTAATTGTGTGGGTTTCTTTTTATTTGGTGAAATGGGAGAGGGCACAGTGGGACTTTCTTCTTTAGCCCAATATCCTGGTAGCCAAATATCTGCTTGTACTGAGTTCATAAAATCCATGCACAATAGCAGATCTGATACAGCTGCATCACCAGAAAACAGGGAAATGTACATTTTTTAACAGGTGACACACTGTTTCTTTGACTACTGGGCATTCTTTGTAAATAAGAACATGAATGTCCAAAGGCAAAAATATTGATGTCGTTTCAAGTGCTGGTTCCTAAGGTCTCCACAGGAAATCACTCTTTTGCAGTTGGGTATTATACACCAAAAGCTTTGCCACTGGCAGCTGCAAGCATTACATGTATTTTCAGTCCTGGAGACAAAGCATCAGGCTGAACTTCTAACTCACAGTTTCATGTCAAAAGCACCCACCCTAAAGATTCCAGAGCCACTGCCTTTTAGCCCTACAATATTCAGGGGAAATGCATGTTGGATTTGCCAGCTGGATTTTTGAGTATCTGCTCAAGAAGTGAAACGTGAATGCACCTGGCTCATGGGTGGGAACAGTGCTTCAAAACATACCTGGTATTGATGAGCTTTAAACAGGTCCCACGTAGTTCTTACTTTTTCTGTTTTTCAAAATCCTTCAGGCAAACAGCAAGAAGTCACCACCCAGATAAGTGTTATCCTATTGGTAACACTTTGCGTTTCTTAATTATTGTCAGGTTATTCCCAAGCAATTCTGCACTGCAAAGAGGTAGAAGGTTCCTGGCTTGAGCAAGGACCATCTTATTGCCCCTGCCGTGGTCTGAAAGCATGACACTGTCCTTTGGGTCGGTGCTGTTCTCGTGGTGCAGCCCTGCCTTTGCCTGTCCACAGGCTCCGTGTGGGTGCCCACCCCAACCCCGACTCGCCTGGCCCCAGCTCATCCCTGTCCCATTCCCACAGAGGTGCCCAGCATCACCGAGCTGCTGCTGAAGGCACCTGCTTGGGAATGCTGTTGAAAGAGGGGAGAGGTTGTTTATCACTTTCCATGAGGTTAATACATAAAAAACTTATATATAGCTTCAAGTGCCTTGTTTCTGGCCACGACTTGCTCTTCAGAAGGTTCCTGGGGGCTCTGCTGTTCCCCTCTGGCTCCCTTCCACTGCTGCTGAACCAGACAGGGATACCCCACACAATCCTAGGCACCAGCCCATGTTTAAGCATTGCAGATAGATGCCCAAGGCATGCAGACAGGCAGCGTGGATCTTGCCTTTGATCTGTGCACACACACCATCCCCTTTATCTTTTACTGTCTGTTGTAAAATCCTTCCCTCCAAAGAGCTGTGATCCCAGCCCGGGTGTTTTTGCTGCTCCCCTGCTGCAGATTCCAAAAGGATTTATGGGAGATGCAAGATGAAAGAAAGGCTGAGAGGAAGAGCTCTAAGTGCAGACAGTTTCTGGTGAGCAGGGTGAGACTGGCAGTGCTGGAGAGCAAAACACTCTTGGCTTTTGCAGCTCGGGTTTCCCCAGAGAGCCAGGAGCTCCTCTCACCGTGCTGTAACCTCCCCTCGGTGCTGCCTCAGACCCGCCTCTGGGTCAGACCAGCAGGGAAGGGGCACAGCAACACCACACAATAATGAAAGTGGTGGGTTCCTGCTGGCCAAAGCCCACAGTTGGCCTCTCTGGAGCACACACTGACGTTAAGCAGCGATGTTTTGGTTACAGGACGGGGTCACTCTTGCAGGATATTTTCTGTCCTGTGCTTTGGAATTTGGAAGTGACGCTCCAGCAAGTTCTGCAGTCTTACAGAATATGAATTGTCCTCTTTTGACCCACTTATCAGATGACCTTTTGCATTTCTGAAGACGATTTTTGCACGTTAGCCATGTTGCTCCTCTGCATGGGAAGCACTCCGGCTGAAAAAAAGCACCAAAACAAGGAGAGCTCTGAGCATGGCTGGTCCCACACTCCTACTCCATGGGCTGCTCTGGGGTCACCATTCCACATTTTATTATACATATTCTTCTGGAACCCACCCATCCCAAAAGCCTTTTAAAGTGGGGAGAAATGGCAAAAGGTGTGGGAGGCAGGAGAAAGAGGGAAGCTGTAAGGGTTGACAAGATTTGCCCCTTGAAACAGAGAGGAGGGCAGAGGATCCATCCCAGGATGGGAAGAGGTGGCTCTGTGGGATGCAAATAACTTGTCAGTGGGTGATCCCAGCTTGGACACTCGCCCTGGTGGAGCTCGGTCCTACTCACAATTCAGAAAGAAACAGCAGACACAGAGCGAGTCCGAATGCCAGGGCACCTTGATGCTTAGAGAAGTAGGAGCTCCTCATCCAAGCTTGGAAACATTTGTTTTAGAGCCATATATACATTGTGAGGGGGCACAGCTCTGTAGTAGCCCTGCAACACGGTGATGGTGAATGGTGGAGCAGAGGTGAGAGCTTTGGCCAGGTGCTGTGCCAGACTCCCTTGAAGTCTGCACTTGGCTGCACACCACAAAATGCTCTGCTGTGAAAAGTCAGAGAAATGTAGTCAGAGCTCCTGGGATGGTGTACTGGTTTCTGAGGCTAAATCAGCAGGAAAGAAATATGGGCAGCAGTGACAGGAGCACTAGCAAGTTGTTCTGAGCCCAGTATTTACATTTTCAAAAAGCAACAAAGGAAAAGCAGCAAATACAGGATTTGGAGGGAGCTGAACACTTGAGCTCATATTTTCAAAGCATCTTAGAAAGAAAATGGCCAATTGAGTTTATTTAATTTCTCTGAGATCTCAAAACATTCTCCAGATTTCAGAGATATGGGAGCAAAAAACATCCCATTTTGTATGTCCAGCTGAAAAAGTGCTGGGACAAGAAAACAGCCCTGTGCTCTGTCAGGGCAGAGCAGCTTTGCAGCAGGTAAAACAACTGTGGGTATTTCTTGTGCAAGAACCTTCAGGACGTCACCTTTGGGCTGAACTGAAAAGAAAGTCACCATAGCTGAGTAGGCTCACAAAAAGAGATTTTCTTAGGAGAAAATTTTGAGAGGTTAAGTGAGTTGGCAGCAGTTTTAGTTAAGGTTCTGAGCTCAGGGTTCAATGCTGGATTTATCTTTGTTGCTGCTCTGGGCTGGTGCTGGGTTTCAGTGGGAAACAAGCTGAAGTCTTGGTATGGAGACAAATCACAGCACGTGTGCTGTTGTGGTAGAGTTGAACTGTTTACATCTCCTCAAATTTTACAAAGTGGAATCACTTAATTCACAATTTCATCCCAGCAAGTAATGCCCAAGTGTAGCACGGTGGAGCAGCACATTTCCTGCCTCCTGGGTGCCTGCATTGCCCTCCCTGGAGTGTCTCCCATGACTGTTTGCAAGCCACAAGGACTGGGTTTGAACAGAGGATTCACTGCTCTGCTGTGGTTTGGAAGCTGTGCTTGCATGTCAAGAGATGAGGTGGGTAGAGGAAAAAAATCACCTCCCTGAGGATCACTGTGGAGCTTCATGAGGTTCTTGCCACCACTTTCCTGTAGGAAACCACAGATCAGAGCTTCTCCCACTGCCCGCTTTCCATCCTCCTGTTTCCTCTCTCACATGGATGCTTTGACAATGGGGACCCTCCTCAGCAGGGACCACAGTGAAATCCAACCACATACAAAGGAGCTATTTTTTTCCAAAGCAGTTAACTGTGGGAAGAGCTAACCAAGCAGCTTACCATTACTTGGAAGCAAAAATCTGAGGGTTTTTCTGAAGGATTCTGACCAGGAGAAGTAGAAGGCCTGAGGCTGATGAACAAAAAAGCAAGGGTGGAAACCTATAGAAATGATAATAAGAGGGCACCTTGTGGTATGATGCCAATAGTCACTTGGAGATCTGGGATTATTTCTCCAGCTACTGCCTGAGTTCTGAATTTAGCTGCCTCAAATACTTCGATCCTCCCTCTTCCTCATGTTTAAAAATTACTGCCCTGAAGCCAAAATCTGAGATGCTGACATTAACATTAATGCAGCCTCAGACTCACAGCCTCCTAATCCAAAAAAGCCCCGCAGTAAACCACTCTCTTGATCCAAATGGTCGATGATAGGCACTGAGAAAACTGCAGTGAGCACAAAAAGTGCCCCGAGGCATGTTAATGGCAGGAGGAAAAAACCCACGTTACACCAATATTTGGATTTGGGCAGTGCTTGATCCTGGTATTAAAGACCTGAAGACTGCCAGGATCTCCACCCTTGGAACATCACTTCAAGGCCCAGAGCAAACCCTCTGTGGTTCATGAACTGTTCCTCATCCTGGTAGGAAAGTTATGGAAGCGATACTAATCTAAATCCAGATGTCAGAATTCAGATTGCTGCCAAAATTTAGCTGTGGCTAAGAAAATGACCAGAAAAAATCCGACTCAAAAATCTGGGGATGCTTGTTGCAGAGCAGGAGCCAAGGAAACTTGTTTACAGCTCGCTCTCCATTTAGAACAATTAATCACGAAGCCTTGGCTGCACTTCCCACAAATTACCCAAAGGATGCCTGTCTGGTTGGATTAAGCCAAAGTGCCCTGATAGAGTCAGTAACTGCCTGGGATACGGATGAAAACTGGCATGTCAACTCACTCATTCACCAAAACAAAAAAAAAGAGAGAGAAACTATCTATTGAGGGACCAGGTTTTTCCCCTTTTTCCGCTCTTAATTGCTTCCTGATGCCAGGACTGAATTCATAACCAAGGAGATGTATCTGAGATGCTCCTGAACCTCTCCAGTTGTGGGGTCTTCTCTGGCCATGAAGTCATAAAATGCACTAAGAAATGCACTAAAGATGAAACTTATGAGAGAGGAAAAATGATGTTTTGGAAAAACTAACAATTTCTTCCACTAATTTTTGGAAGAGCCACTCTCCTGAGGAAGCAGCAGCAGGTGTGGCCTTAACAATAGACACAAATCTGGACAACACCAGAAATATGAGTTTTTGTGGGAGACACATCCCTGAGGTGAGCCCACGTTTGGAAACCCTCAGCTTTTCCCTGGCCAGGGTCTCAGTGAGGGACACAGGATCTGCAGTTTCTTCTCCAACCACGGCTATTGTCCCAGGCTGCCCCTCACCTTGCCATGGCTTGGTCATGGACCTGCCTGGACACTGGGAATGTGCCTGGAGATCTGGCTGGTGGCCATAGTTTTATCTGCATGCAGAGTCTATGTGGCTGGTTCAGACTGTCAGAAGTTGTCACCACAGTTAGAAAAGAGACAAAATTATAAATACCTCATTCATCGGATATTAGGTAAGTTACACACACAGTGAAGGAACCAGAAGCTGAATTTTATGTGAAAGCAAGAAAGTATCTTGATCTGAAGTGGGTTTTTTATTTAAATGAGGGAAAAAGTCAAGATGGATGTGTGCTGTGTTCCCAGACCGTCCCTGAAGAAGCATGAACTTTACAGATTCATAGGCCTATCTGGAAATACTCAGCAGCATTCACTTAGGTCATTATCAGACATAAACCAGACCAATTTCTAATTACTTTTAGAAATAATAAAGTATCCAGAACATAATTTCTTGGCATTTTCAATTGCATTTTTCCTTCATACTGCAGCTATAAAGTGATCACTGATGCCTAAGAAGCACCAATGAAAATAGAGACATCAAATATTAGGAAGTCTCTTATTTATACACTATATCTACAAAAAGAATGCCTTTCTTCAGTTAAGCAGAGAGTTGTTTTTTCAGTCTGGGTCTCCATGTCTCCTTTCCTGTTCTAATATAAAATCTTCATTGACAGGAGCTTTCCATTTAGGACATCCTGTCTACACCATCTTTCTCAATACACTTGCAATTATTTTGTCTCCAAATGAACTCATTTGCATTTTGTAATGCATTCTAATTCCAAAACATATCTCAGAAAAATTCAACACCAAAAGAGATATTCCAGAGTACATTTCAGCTGACTTTTCCTTGAAGTAGTAGTTATTAATGATAAAAGTTTCTTGTTTCTTGAATTAGCGTGCTCTAAAATTAACAGAAATAAGCAACCATCTGAGGTCTAGAATGCTGCTAATCAGATTGAAATAAAAGCACCAAATAATTTAGTTAAATAGTCAGCGAAGTCACCTTAGACAGAAAATCAGTCTGGGCCACCCAAAGACAGCTGGGTTGAAGCTGGTTACAGACCTGCTCCTCAGCACTCTGAGCCGGTAGTGGAGCCATAATGGATCTAAGAAACATTTCAAAATCTCCATTTCTTCTTTTTTCTTTCTTAATCTGAACTTTCAGACCACCACTGAAATGTTTTAGACAAATGGCAAGGCTATCTCCAGGTCCCTGTGAAGAGCCCAACCACCCTGTAGTTATGCAAGTTCATTAATTGGAGTCTGCAGCCTGCAGAGGGTGCAGAGGATGGAGAGGAACGAGGGGCAGAGCACCTCTGGTGCAGGACAGAGGACACTGGTTCATAACTCACACTCCTGTGACAGGTGTGACCTTTGGCTGGGGATCCTGACAAGTGCAATAGGCTTGACATGAGGAAGCATTTCTGTTCTGAGAGGGTGGTTGAGCAGTGGAACAGGGGTGGTCAGTTCCCCAAGCCTGTCAGTGTTTGAGAGGCGTTTGGACAATGCCTTTAACAACCTCCTTCAAACTGGGGAGCCCTGAAAGGCTCAGGCAGTTGGACTGGGTGATCTGTGTATCCCATGTCCTTGGTGCTGTCCTTAGGGCTGTCACATGGGCAAAACACAGCCCATGGTTTGTTCTCAACCAGCCTGTTCCTCCCAGGACTGCCTGGGAATGGGACTCCTCCAGCTTGTAAAGTGTCCCAAGATCCACACTCCACTGCTTTGCCCTTTCATAGCAGCAATTCCCAACACACACTGGCAATTCTGGGGCCATAACATTTGCTGGGATTTTATCCAATTCATGTAAAAAATATTGGGTTTTTTTAAAAAAGGGAAAATGGGCTAACAAATCAGTTTTAACACAAACACGACTGAGCAGTGCAAACTGGAGCAGAGTAGCTTGTCAGTGCTGGGGTTTTCAGTCCAAATCCCAGTGCTGGCAGAGGTAGGAAAGGCCCTTCAGAGACACCTCTTGCCTTTCAAGTTGTTTGGTGTGTCTCAGCTGCACTCTGCTTTTGCAAAGCAGCTTTCTCACAGCAACAATCAAATTTGTTGCCTGAGGAGGGACAAAAGCAATTCCCACTACCCATTCTCCTAAACAGTAATCTTTTTTTAAACACGTTTATGATGTCTCTTTCCGTGGCGAGAAATGTGCAGAGTAAGAGCAGCACCAAGCTGTTTATGGTGCGTTGGCTGAGCTCTCAGAGGAAGGCAGCAGCGTGTTCCTGTCTCCATCCCACAAGGAAAACTGGCTCCTGTGCTCCGTGTGGGAACGGGCTGGCCACACGAGGTGTGTGACGTGTGCTTGTGTGTCACAAACACAAGCTGAGCAGGGGGGCTGTTCCCACATCCACAGAAGATGTGTCAGGCAGCTTTGCCTCCTGCTCTGCAGGGTAGTTCTCCAGGGAAACCCTGGGATACAGCAGCTCGTGCTGCAGCAGCAGGGAGGCAGAAGGGCTGGTTCAGCTGGAAGGAGCCTCCTGGACCCAGGTTGTGGCCCTATGTGCCTATTGCCTGGCTCTAAGGGCAGGGAAATCTGCACACACCTGCAACTGAGTTTTCATACTGGCCTGCTTGTGTATTTTCAGTCCACATACACAAGCTCTAGGCGAATGAAGCGTTTTTTCGCTTTTTTCCCCGCACATCTAAGCTGTATTCCTGTTTGCAAATGGCACATCACACAGCAAGGGCCCGTTCTGCTCACACTCCTCTAGCCCACCTGGTGAATGAGAGTTAGCACTGCAGGAGGGGATTGCTGAGACCATCTTCCCAGGCACATGAAGTAGCCCATGTACCCCATGGCAACCCCTTTAACAGGCTCAGTCAGTCCCCACGAAGCATTTTGGAGAGGTTGGATAGGTATCACAAAGTGAGATCGCTCTACACATTACACTCAACTCCTCCTGGTATCCCACTGCTTGCTGCAGGGCTGTGATTTCTTGTCCAGAACTGCTCATAGTAGTAGTTATCTTTTGACAGAAAAGACATGAAATCCTCTGTAGTAAGGAGTGTGTGGGTTTTCACATGCTGTCTCCACTTTGTTCACAGTTTGCAGGCAATTTAAAAGCAGCTATTGAAGATACCAAGGCAGGCTCTGCCTGTGATGTGAAAAGCTTTTAGGAAAAATCTTTGGATAAGATTGGCTGGAGGGTGTTTCATAGTGCTGAACATCCATAATTTTAACCAACTATACTTTAAATAATACCTTTTTTAACCTGTCATAGGAAGCAGTGGCTGGGAATATTCCTGCCACTTCAGAAGCCTGGTGCAGCATTTCACTCCTCTCTTCTGAATGGCTCTTTCAGCACAGATTGATTCCCCAAATCCATTTTTAACAGCAGGGCTGCCTTGAAAACTGTGCAAAGTACATAAACCTCAGAACAAGATGTATGGTAATGCCCATTACTGCTTCCATGCAGCGCTGCCCAGCTGCTGTGGGAGATCTTCACTTTGCTGTTTAGAAAACTCTCCCGTGCTATTGACACTCGTAAATAATAGAAACCAGCCATATATTTGCAGCCTGGTGATGTGCAGATGAGTGTTTGTCCGGACCTCAGGGTTCCAAATTCAACTGTTTTCAAAGAAATCAAGGAGCCATTAAAAAGCGGCAAAGTTTAATTTGGGAAATCAAGCCAAATTTCAAGTTTACAGCCAGTGAAGGGATGGAGGATGACTCTGGCTGTGAATGTTTGTATCTGTCCTAGTGCAAGAATCAAGCCCACCCAAGAGAGCACGGACACGTGGCCTGTCAAGAACTGGGAACACAATCTATGGCTTGAGAAGGATAAAAAATGCTAATTACAGATGGAAACATGGAATCACAGAATGCCTTGGGTTGGAAGGAACTTTAGATCATTTATTTCCGACTCTTCTGCCATCGTGACACCTTCCACTCTCCCAGGTTGCTCAGAGTCCCATCCAGCCTGGCCTTGAACTCTGCCAGGAATGGGGCATCCAACTTCTCTGGGCAACCTGTGCCGGTGCCTCACCACCCTCTGACTGAAGAATTTCTTCTGAACATCTAATCTAAATCTCTTCTCTTTTGTTTTAAAGCCATCCTCCCTTGTCCTATTGCTCTCTGCTGGGGTAAAATCAATGAAGGGAATAAAAGTCGCATTTGTTAAACCAAGCAGACAGCAATCATTTAGAAAATACCCACCACTTAAGCTCAAATCTCCACTTTGGGGAATACTTTTGGATTATACCCATTGTATCTGTGACTGTCTTAGTGTCACTGTTATCTCTCTATCGAAATTTCTATTTGCATTGCCCCTCAGCTGATCCCATCAGGTATATCTGTGCTGGTTTTGCATGTCGAGACACTTATTCAATCCCCTCCAAAGCACTCAAATCCTGCACATCAAAGCATCCAACAGGCAAATCCAGTTACTTCCAACTAGTGTCTCTATAACTAGGTTTTGCAGAGGGTTCAATATGCAGAAAAGGTAAAAGATATTTTCAATGAATAAATTGAGAAGGACTTAGGTGCTTTATGTTTATTTGAAATTCAATAGCCATGCTTTGTTATGCTTTCTCCTCCATGAGCTTTCCAAATGTGCCAGGAACAATGCACAGGCTGAAAGCCATCATTTCAAGGCGCTGCAGGCTTTGTTCTGCTCCAAAGGCAGTTTCCCCTCATCCTCTGGATTTACTCCTGCTTGCAATGTTTAAAATTTAATACAGAAAAGCCAAAACCCAACCATCTACAGTCTCCGGGGAGTTATATGTCTGTGCTAATGGATAAGAATCTTAAAAGTGACTTAATTCTGTTTGCTGCCATCTGCTTCCCCCCAGTATCTTTTTTTTTTTGGCTGAACCAGTGCAGTACAGCTTGTATTGAATGAAGTTGTATCCGTGTCAAAGAGCATCTCCCAAATTCTGATCAAGATGTGTCTTGGACCTGAGGACCCTTAGCAAGTGCTGGACAACATTTCAAGTGTTTAATGGTAGCAGTGGGAGCTCAGCTTCATCCTTACCCCATTTCTTCTCCCACCAGCCTGATTTCACCCACGATCAACACTGAGCTCACAGTCTCTGCCCTGCCTCGCATACAGACAGATCCAAACACATCTTCTCTTCCCAAAGTGCAGCTTCAGGCTGTTGCATCTTCTTCTGAAAAAACTTCCCTGCAAGCCACCCAGGCCACATCTCAAAATGCAAACACCACAGACAAACCTTCAGGGCGCCTCTCAGATCTCCCCTATCGACCTGAATGAAATCCCCAGAGAAGATTTGCCCAACTATTTAGCAGAGCCAGGGTCCTTGTTGAGTCCCCACATCGTTTGGAGTGGCAGACCCGTCCCTCATGTCACCTGTGGACACCAGAGAGGTGGCTGCCCAGTGGATCTGTTCACTGACCTCCACAGCTCATCTCATTTCAGAGATGGCTCATCTGGGAACCACCACACATCTGATTATGAAAGGAACCAAATTCTTGTTGTTGTTAACCCACACAGATGGAAATGAGATGTGGAGAGGTGGTATTTCTACCACCACCATCAGCCCCTTCAGTTCAGTGTCCATCTTTCAGACAATGGAGGAGTAATTTCAGTTTTTAATTAAATTTTTAATTTATCCTGGGTAGTCTTATATTTGTGGTAGCCCTTTTTCTTGCCAGTTTTTCCATTGTGCCTGCAGTTAACTCAACTGCCTCCTTCGTTTTTGGGTTTTTTTCCATAATCACTTATTTCCCTAGTCTTGCAGGTTGGATTTATGGCTTTTACTCAGAATCCCACAATGTCATGAGGCAGCTGAGGATCAATTTTTTCCTCATGCATATTAAACCCAGCTGCACAGGGAGCTCATGCTCTACCAACCTCTTGCTTTCTAGCAAAGGTCAGAGTAAGAAAATGGAAAGAAACACCCCCTGCTGTGTTTCCTCCAGGCTCTGGGAGATCCTGCCTTATCCAAACGGGAGTGGGGAGAAGTTGAAGCAAACCTGACCTGACTTCCAATTGCTGGAGGTCCTTTCCAGCCCGAAGCTTTCTCCAGCCCCACAGAACTGCTGTGAATGTCACACCTCTGCCAGTTACACCAACTGGCCCAACTGCATTGCCCAGCCCCTGGCTCACACTGAGCCTGCTCTGATGATGAAGTTCTGCCTTCTGTGCTGCCCGGCACATCTGCCAGTAAGTCCCAGGTTAGCCAATATTTCCACGCTTTCCTCTGTTTCATGGAAAAATCTCTATAGCAGGTTGTGGGTCATTTTTTCGAGCTGGTTCGCTGTTCCAAAAAGTGAGATTTGGTGCTGGGCTCCCAGCATGTGCAGATGTTCAGCATTTGCTGTTCACGGAAAGATGCTGCCCAGATGTTTCGTGTTTCAAGGAAAACTGACTCCTCTCGACAGAGACCTGGTTTTATCTCCTTTGGCGACGTCTATGGGCTTTAAATCTTTTTTAGTCACATCCAAGTTTGTGACCTTTTCTATTTCATGCTCTGTGTTGGCTAACTCATGATTCTCCTTAAAAAGCTGGCTACTTCTCCTGTCCTACCCATCACCTCTCTTTATTTAAGTGATATATAACTGAGGGGTTCTGCATGGGGTGCGAGGCAGAAGGAGAGACACAGTCCCTGATATCACCACGTTTATGCACAGAGACATCCAGAGCACGGCTCTGCTGAGTGTAGGAGTGAACCAGCCACCACAAAGAACCTCCTTGCCTCCTGCTCAGCCAGCACTTGGTCCCAAACCCCAGTCTCAGAGGCACACAGGATGGCAGGGGACGTTAAAGCTTTCTTTACTACCTGAGTTGCTTCTCATCACCCACTCACGCTCCTTCCCCTACCATGCTCTGCAAATCTCCTCCCAAACTGCTGGCACTCCTGAGTAATTTCACATTTACTTTTATGAATACAAGCTCCTGCCTAATCATCTGTTACATTGCCTCGCATTAAAGGTGCTGATTAAACATCTCACTTCCAAAGGGATTTAATCCACCTCAGAGAAAATCACCCCCAAGCCTGTGCTGTACCACTGGTAATGTCAGCGCACAGCACTGGCAGCCTTGGCTTTCCTCCCCGGAAAAGTCCATTGTATCTGCAACAAACTGCCTGGATTTATTCCTTTAGTGGGCAGCCTTTGTCCACTGAATCCCTTCAGCCACTCTGACACCGGGAGAAAAATGCCAATGACGTGAGCAGAAATCAGCAAGGGACAGAACTGGGGTAAAGTTGCAGTATTTTATGGTGTAACGTATGTAACAGCTGTGGCAACTCAAACTTCTTGTGGTGATTCTTTTGATATTAGGAGTCCTACCAGGGAAAAGCTAGCAAAAAAAAATAAATACTTGGGCAAAATCTGATTTCTTTCTTCCTCACAAAAACCACGGGCATAGCAGTGAAGTTCCCAACTCCCTCTGGAGTGATTCTTCCCGACACACCTCCACAGCAAAGGAGATCTGTTTGCCATCTTACACTGCTCATGGGATGCCCAGAGTAACAAGTGACAGGCTGAGAGAAAATGGCCTCAAGTTGCACCAGGGGAGGTTTAGGTTGGATGTTAGGAAAAATTTCTTCACCAAAAAGGTTGTCAATCATTGGAACAGGCTGCTCAGGGCAGTGGTGCAGTCACCAACCCTGGAAGTGTTCCGAAAACGTGAACATGTGTCACTTAGGGACATGGCTTGGTGGTGGACTTGGCAGTGCTGAGTTATAGGTTGGACTCAATGATTTTAAAGGTCTTTTCCAACCGAAATAATTCTATGATTCTAAGTCTGACTTCCCTTGCTCCTACAACCCAGTTCACAATAGCCAGATCACTTCTGCAAGGAATTTTCTGACCTGCCCTGGCTGAGGCTGAAAGCACTATTGCAACACAAAATACAGAGTTTGGGAGTCTCAGAGCCATTGTATCATGCCACTTTTCTGTCATGGTTATTCCTTTGCATCTCACTTCACTGGCAGAAATCCACAANCCTTCCCTTCCCTTCCCAGCAGGGCTGTGGCAGGCACCAGGCAGCCTCTGATCACACAAGCCCAAGACATGGTTTTTATGCCTGGGTTGCTTTTAAGTGGTTTCTTTCTCTCTCTTTTATATTGGAAGAGCACCTCTATCCACCTATTGTGCTGATAAGGGAAACAGGTTCTGGACAGTCAACAGGAAAAATAAATTTCTGGAGGAAAGAGCTGGAGGACGTGAGTGGCATTTTGNACTTCTTGTGGTGATTCTTTTGATATTAGGAGTCCTACCAGGGAAAAGCTAGCAAAAAAAAATAAATACTTGGGCAAAATCTGATTTCTTTCTTCCTCACAAAAACCACGGGCATAGCAGTGAAGTTCCCAACTCCCTCTGGAGTGATTCTTCCCGACACACCTCCACAGCAAAGGAGATCTGTTTGCCATCTTACACTGCTCATGGGATGCCCAGAGTAACAAGTGACAGGCTGAGAGAAAATGGCCTCAAGTTGCACCAGGGGAGGTTTAGGTTGGATGTTAGGAAAAATTTCTTCACCAAAAAGGTTGTCAATCATTGGAACAGGCTGCTCAGGGCAGTGGTGCAGTCACCAACCCTGGAAGTGTTCCGAAAACGTGAACATGTGTCACTTAGGGACATGGCTTGGTGGTGGACTTGGCAGTGCTGAGTTATAGGTTGGACTCAATGATTTTAAAGGTCTTTTCCAACCGAAATAATTCTATGATTCTAAGTTTGACTTCCCTTGCTCCTACAACCCAGTTCACAATACCCAGATCACTTCTGCAAGGAATTTTCTGACCTGCCCTGGCTGAGGCTGAAAGCACTATTGCAACACAAAATACAGAGTTTGGGAGTCTCAGAGCCATTGTATCATGCCACTTTTCTGTCATGGTTATTCCTTTGCATCTCACTTCACTGGCAGAAATCCACAACACAGAGGGTCAAAGGATAAAAAATTTAATTTCCTGCCCTTCACAAAACAACCTTCCCACTTACAGTCGTGAAAAAGTTGACCAGATAGAACTGGTAAGTCTTATTTTTCCCTCTGTCTGATCTTCCTGTTAGCATCAACTCTTGTTGAAGTATTTGACCAGCTGACCTCCCACACTGCCGTGATGAAAAAGTGATCTTCCCTTCCCTTCCCTTCCCTTCCCTTCCCTTCCCTTCCCTTCCCAGCAGGGCTGTGGCAGGCACCAGGCAGCCTTTGATCACACAAGCCCAAGATGTGGTTTTTATGCCTGGGTTGCTTTTAAGTGGTTTCTTTCTCTCTCTTTTATATGGGAAGAGCACCTCTACCCACCTGTTGTGCTGATAAGGGAAACAGGTTCTGGACAGTCAACAGGAAAAAGAAATTTCTGGAGGAAAGAGTTGTGAGTGGCATTTTGCTAGGCAACCCCAAATGAACCCTCGACCCATAAACATTCCTTGTGAAGGCCTGTGTACTTCAGGGATGGCTGGGGGTGGCTCACCAGAGCTGGCAGTGCCCCTGCTGTTGACACCTGGAGCTGTCACCTCCTGCCCACTCGCAGGGGAGGTGGCCTTTGCACATGATGGGGTGAAGGGGGAGGCCAGACAATTGGGAGGTTTCTGCTTCACATGGCCACACTGAGGGTCCTCACCTCTGTCTGCAGGACTGTAAATCACCACCACATCCCACAGCACCAGGACTGGCTCCAGTGCCAGGGCTGGAGGGGGTGGCAATGCTTTGTGATCAGCTGATGAGGCTGGAGAGTGAATTGGCAGGGAAAATCTCCACTTCATTTTTTAAAGCAGAGAGACAAATTTCTTTCCTTTGCAGTGCTCAAAATTTCATCTTTGTATCTTGCAGTTCTAAATGGCATTTCTAAATTTTACTTCAGCTTCATTACAAATACCCCAATAAATTCATGGAGCTGTTATTTCTCTTCTCTCTGTAGACATTTTTCAGTGTTTCCATTCAACTTTAAATGATTTTTCCTTCAAACCCCTCGTGAATCTAATGAACTAGCACACCAAATAAAGATTTGAAGCTGTTCACCACCAGGTCTCTGGGCTTTTGTCATGGCAGATCTCAGCATGACATTGCAGGATATCAAGCTCAGGACTTTCAGGTGTCAGCAACAGCCCAGTTGCACTCTGAGTACAAGAATCACCCTTCATAACTATCTCAAGAAGACAAAAATCATAGCACCAACTTAAAATGAGTTTTAACATAAAAACCAGTAGATAAATGCTTTGAGTCAAGGATCATGTTTGTATTCTGCACGTGGCTCATGATGGGACACTTAAGCCCAGTGTAATGCTACACACAGGCACTGCAGTTGACTGCAAAAGGTATTCACTAACTTTTATCAATTTTGGCTGCAGGTAGTTTCTCCTCTTCTAATTTTAGGCTGTGTTTTGGCCTCTGAAGCTTTCCTGTATGTCTATTAAGGTGAGATTTTTCCAGCTGGGAGAGAGAACACTCCCACTACTCCAAAATCTGGCACTTTAAAACCACTAAATGTTATGGGACTTGCAGAAAAATGCCAGCTCCGGACACTGGCTGGGATCTCCTCCCACGGATTGCTAACACTGCATCTTTTCCAACCTTAATGATTCTATGATGTACTGACTGAGAGCCAAGCACTTTGTAGCTCTGTCAGAAAGCACACAGTGTGTTCAGTTGTGCAGGAAATTCGTTCAGCTGAAATACATCCAGCCACTAGTACAAATTTCATCAAGATGGATTTTCTTAACCTCTTAAATCCCTTCTGATACGTTTTAGGAAAGAAAAAGATACTGTGATGATGAGCTGTCTATATGGAGATGATGTCTATACGCCTGTATGGAGACCACCTTGCAGAAAAAAGGGACAAATTTCCAGTATCCAGACAACCTGTGGAAGAACAAATACAAACATTTCCTGAAAATCATCAGGAACTGTAGTTCTTGCACTCACGGGTAGAAATCCAGCTCTCTACAATCTCAATGGGGAAATTCAGAATAATAACCCAGGACAGCCTCCCCCTCTGTAAACCATGGAAGCCAAACCATGTTTGTGACCACAATGTCCTACGGATGCTCCATAACTACACTCATCCCATAGATTTGGTAATACAAGCTGCAACCCTGCAAAGCCCTGGTGCAGCAGAGACAATGCTGCAGAGAGCAGCCACTCAAACAGCTCTCAGAGCTGAAGAAGTTGCCTGGGTTACAGCTTAAAATCACACAAGTGCAAAAAAAAGTGCAGAAAATAACTCACCAGGTCCAAAAGTTTACAGAATTGGATCAGATGCTAAGAGTATGGGGTAAAAAAAGCAGTGTTTCAGTTTCCTGCTGTAGAAACCAAGGAATGAGTGATGACTCGGGCAAAGCAGGCAGAGCAGAGCCTTGCTCTGGCCGGGCAGCTTGTGGCAAAGGGATGGAGACACCCAGATTCTGGTGGCCACAGGTTCATGGCATGGCTAGGGAGGGCAGTCCAGCAACATGGTAGCTCACATCCTCCTTCCTTTTTTCCAGCAACACGGACAGTAAGTGCAAGGCTCACCCATCGTGCATCCCCCGCTGTGGGACCCACTCAGCTGAGAGTGCTGCATGCACCACTGACCCTT
The DNA here is from genome assembly GCA_013397845.1 of Melanocharis versteri. Lineage (NCBI taxonomy): Eukaryota > Metazoa > Chordata > Aves > Passeriformes > Melanocharitidae > Melanocharis > Melanocharis versteri. Next base: position 3,449 of record VZTG01008752.1, on the reverse strand, counting down.
TCTGCTGCTGCTCCCTCCAGGCAGCAAGGAAAACACCTCCCTGTGGGTGCTCCTGGGGAGCTAAGGCTGGTCCATCCCAGCTCCCGAGGTTTCTGTGCAGCCACCAAGAGGAGCCGTGTGTCACAATGGCCTGGAGGTTTCCTGCAGAGAGAGATGCAGGGGGCTGAGCTGTGTATGGAAGGTGGAAAGGCTGAACAAGCCTGGAAGACATCAAGACTGAATTCGCCTGTTAATCAACACCTGCTGTTCTACCAACACATAAAATGCAACTGAAAATAGCATGAGAGCTGCTCCTCCAAAAAACACCCCAAGCTGTCCACTGAACCATGGCTCCGTGCCATTCTGGCATGTGCTAAATGTCTGAGGGTGGGAAAAAAAGACAATAATCTAAGCAAACCATAAAAAACCCCTCCAGTCTCTAAAGTAAATCCCCAAGGCGAAGCCTTGTCAAAGACTATCTTTTTTTTTTGCATCTCTCAGTTTTCCAGATCTCTGAGTTTCCAAACTATGAATTCCCTCTTCCTTAATTCAGAAAAAAACAAGCAAGAGACCTGAAAGTTTTTGAGTGAACTCCAGGCCATGACGTGATAACCTGAACAAAACCCCCTTGTTTCTCTGGAGTTTAACTCTACGCTACCCCAAATACACAGTGGCACTCCTTCCAATTCCCATCACTGTCTTGAGTTCAGGAATTCAGCTGTGGACAGTGACAATCATTTTGGAAAGAGCTCCTCTTCTGAGAGCTGCTCCTCAGTCTAGAGAGCACCCTTCTTGTTCCTCCTGCCAGCCCCATTGGGAAGGAGCTGCAGGTCTGGAGGGTGGAGCTACAGCTGCAACCCCCAAAATGTCAAATAAAATCACATGCCATTGGATGCCATGCAGATCCAAGCATGTCATTATTAACTCTGCACAAGGAAAAGGCTGTGAAAAGCCTTGGTAGCACTAAAATGGGAAAAATGAGGAATCTCACCACAGAGGAAATGCTTAGGTCCTCTTTTGCATTCAGCAGGTGGTACTAGAACTCTTCCCATTACAACAGTCCTAAAGAAAAGGGAAAAGTCTCAATCATCTGCACATTATTCTGTCAATCCTCATCCTCATTCTGCTGCAAACATGATGGGATACAAGGCCTGTGCTCAGAAATCCCACTCCTGTTGCTAAATTTGTGCTGGTACCCAATGGGTGCAGTAAATAATCGTGTCTGATAGCACCCAGCTGAGCTCAGATGCAGGGCTGGGATTTGCATTACAGTTTTTACCAGTTGTTCCAAAGACTGGTTCACTCACTGGCTGATGCTTTTGCCTGATAATCACTGCACAGCTCCACCTGTTTAACAGGGATTCTGTTTGGTGGATGACAGTGCAGAAACCTCCCTGCTCAAGGAGCACGGGAGAGGTGTCATGTTTATTAATGCCCGGTGGCTGCCACAGTCAATGCTTCTGCAGACAATACCCACACTTGCTCTGCAGGAATGTATAACTAATGCATTTCTGGAAGGGAGCTCAGGAGGCAGAAACTGTGAAGCCAAGAACAGATGGGAACCAACCTTTCGCTCACAGCTGCATTTTGAAATCAAGAATAATCTCTAAAAAAGAACTCAAACGAACAAAGAGATTGCAGAAGTAGACATGCACAGTTTGTGCTTCTCCTGGCCTTTAATTTGGAACATTCAAGACGTCCCAGAATTGCATTTTATTTCAGTGTGTACCTGCCTTTTTTTTTTTTTTTAATGAAAAGTGTGTAATTGTGAGAAAATAATTACAGCACAGTTAATGTGAAGTGCTCAGTGAATCTTCTGTGTATCGTTGAATATGCTGAAACAAAGTCTGGATTTTTATCAATTACGAATGGGAGGAGTTTAGCAACAGCACACCAGTACAGGCAGCTCAAGGAGCAAGAGGAAGAAGAGTTTACTCCTGGGAAGCAAGGAACATCTCTTCCACATCCTCTTAGGCTCAATCTAAGAAGAAAAAGTTGAAAGGAAATTCATCACATACAGAAGGGAAGGTAAAGGTGAATGGAAGGGTTGACAAGAAAACAGGGAAATGATTCTGGAGAAATAATGGACAAGAAATAAGCACAGTGGGAGGACCAAGGGAACCAGTTATGAGTTTGATGAATCTGTAGAAAGCAGGCAGGTATGGTTTGGTTTGTATTTTTTAACATCTGAGAAATAACTTTTGTTGTTAGCTTAGTTCCTCTCCCTCCTTGTGAACTTGTCCTGCTTGAAGAACAAGAAGCAGAATTTAAAAAATAAGGTTCAATCCTTGAATTTCACCCTACGGATGTGCCATGAGCAGTGGCTCACACAGCTGATGCCCAAACACAAATTTCAGGGAAGAGATTGCCTTTGCACCAGTCCCTCCCCTGTGTGCTGCCTGAGGAGCATGAAAACACCCTGAAAGAGAAACAAAGAGCATGCCTAGGGCTGGAACGGGTTGGAAGGGTCATCCTGCTGATAAGAATTAGATCTAAAATTGCCGTTTCTGATGGCTTAAGCAAAGAGCTGTGGAAAAATGCTGGTTCTGCTCTCCATGAAAAGAACCCCTTGGGCAGTTTTGTGCTGCCTGCTCCGGGGGAAACCCCGACCTCAGGATGGACCATGGGGTCACTCTGGCTTCTGCACTGCAGTGCTGAGCTGCTGCTGAAACCACGAGCAGGGGGGAGATAACCAGGAGTGGCAGTGTTGGAGAATGTCACAGCGATGGAAAATCACTGCCTGAGCGAGCAGGAGTCTGCTCCTTATGCAAACCCGGGGAGGAAAAGGCCATTTCAGCACATCTCATAGGCACTGCAGAGCAATTAAGCTGCCTGGGCTCTAAGAGGAGATAAGAGCTCATCTTCTGGCTTGTTATTGCATGATTGTGGGCTAGTAGAGGGAAAATAATGGTAAAGGAATCAAAGAGAATGCAGGTTAAGTAACCAGGTAACACATCTAATGGAGATAAAAATGATGGAGACTAAAAGGGTTCATTGGCTGTGTTTTTTTATATGTTCTTTATTAAAAATACGAAGATGAAAGATGCAGTACCTTTAACAAATGTGTGGCTGAAGTGAAAGAAACACGAGTTACACAACACCTTCTCTGGAGAGGAGGGACTTCTGTGCAGAGGAGCAGCCACGTTGCATTTTCCTGACTCCTCTGAGGTCCTGCCTGCACCTCTCGGACATCTCTCTTAGAGGTAACAGAAGCAGACTCCTGCCTGCTGTTAACCCTTTTGAACAGATAGGTGCTCAGCCTTGGGTCTGTCTGTGCCTGTGGCTCTTCAGAAAGAGTAGGCAGAAGCCTGCATTATCCTTTTCTTTATCTCTGGCCTTTAATTCTTCTTCTGTCTTTATCTCTAGGATCTTTTGAAGTTCCTGGGAGTAGGTCTCTGGAGCAGCTTTGATCTTTCACAGACTGTGACAAAGACAGCTTTTCCCTGATGTGAGGTTGTCTCGGTGTGGAC
>VZTG01008751.1:108245-121016 GCA_013397845.1 Melanocharis versteri | reverse complement strand
GGGTGGCCGGGCAGCTGTGGCCGGAGGCCGGAGCCTCGCTGGCTCTCCGGGGATCCAGGGAGCCGGAGCTGAGCTCAGCTCCGTCTCGGGGCTTCCCCTCGGCTCACTCACAGGGGTCGGTTCTCCCTGCGCACCGCGTGATGCGGGGCTGGCAGGGGACGGGCCAGGTGGAGCTGTCCCCGGCAGGACCATCCTGACGCTCGGCACAGCCGAGTGCCCCTGCCCAGGGCGGCCGACACAGCCCCCGGTCCCCGCGCTCCCACCCGCCGTGCTCCCCCCTCTCCCCACACCCAGCCCCACCGCACACCTGCGGAGCCGCAAACCTTCACCGCCCCGCCGGAGCCGGGGCCCGGGGGGGCGGGGAGGGCGGGCAGGACCGGGCAAACCTCGATTCCTCCTCCCCGTGCTCCCCCTCTCGACGTCGAGCAGTAGGAAATCGCTGCCTTTTCCCAAGGGAAGCTCGAAGCCAGGCTGCTCCATCCCTGGGCAGGCGGGCACCTCGTGGGTCTCCGTGCAGGTGGGTGCTCTGGGTGCTCCGGGGGCACCTGCACAGGTGGGTGACACCTCCACCGGGGAGCACGGGAGCTGTGGGGCCATAGCGGGCACTGCCACCCCCGCGTGTCCCCTCCCCAGCACCCTCCTGAGCCCCATTAGGGTCAGTGGGCGCCAGCTGGGCTCTGGGGGTGTTTTAGGAATTTAGGGATGACTCTTGGCCCTCTCCTTGCTGTGCCCAGCCCTACATCCAGAGGGTCACAGACCCTGACGTGGTCGAGGGTTCCAGGTCCAGCTTTTGGGGTTCCTGTGCCCCAGGTGGGCTGGGGAGGAATTCGTGGATTATGGATGAGCAAAAGGGATTTGTGGTGGTGCTGGGCAATACATTGGAATCAAACCAGCTCTTGAGGAGCCCAGAGACAGAGAGGGCTGAGGGCAGACCTACCCCATTTATCTCCCAGGCCTGAGGACAGCCCTCCTCCCCCATGAGCTTAGGGGGCTGCAGGGTCCCCAGCCATCGTTCCAAAGCTGCCAAATGCATCTCCCGGTGGATTCGAGGGGTCGGGGTGCTGTGTGGACCTGAGGGAGGGGGACACCCTCAGGCCACCACCCCAGAAAGACCCCTGAGAGCATCAGGGCGTTTTCTGCAGTCATGGACCCCACACAGCCCTGCAAAGCGTCGTGTCCTCACCCCACTGGCCAGTCCCTGTCCCCGTGGGGACACGAGATGTTCAGCACGATGTGGGGGCTGTGGAAGGAGTCGCCTGGGAGAGGAGCACCCGTGTTTACATTGGGTGCCTCGAAACCCCCTCCAGCATCCCGGCCGCCCTCCCCCTCAGCAGCAGCACCTCTTGAGGTTTGAGGTGACATCCTGCCTTCTGCATCTCGCTGTCACCCTGCCCCGGGGGGCCCTGGAACCACAGAGGCAGTGGAGGCAGGGCTGGGGGTGCAGGTCTCCCTGCCCAGCTCCGGCTGCACCCGGAAAAATGGCAAATATCCAATGCAATGACCCCCCACCCTCCTTGCACGGCTTGTGAGGGGCACATCGCGGGGTGAAGGGCTCACGGATTCCTTTCCTGAGCACCCCATCCCTGTCTCCTTCCACTGTTCTGGGGAAAACCACCCCAATATTTGGGTTTTAAACTACCAGGCAAGGAAAACAGCAAGGTCTGAATCCCAGCGACGTCCTGCTGAGGAGAGGTTGGAGCAGCTGAAGCCTTTTGCATCAGGGCTTTATTCTGGAAGCATGTGGGGAGGCAGGATTAGGGATAAACACCAGGCTGTGCCCCACAGCCCATCCTGGCTGCCCCACAGCACGGCACCCGCAGGGCCTGGGCACCCCCAGAGCCACAGCACAGCCAAAAACCAGAGAAATGGGGGAAACAGAGACAAGGATGGTGCCAGGCAGCTCAGCCTCTGCTCCCTGGGATGCTGGGGGATGGAGGAGGGATGTGGGGATGAGGGGTGGAGGAGGGATTTGAGTATTGGGAGCACTCCTTGTTCCCCTGCAGGGAGCAGATGCTCCCCCCATGTGTCTCCTACTCCTATGATGAGCTCGTGGGGCTGTGCCCGAGTGATGTGGGTGCCCCGCAGGAGCGATTTGGGTGCCCTGGCAGGGGCCCTGTGGGTGTCCCACGGGTGCTGTGGGTGTCCTGGCAGGGGCACTGTGGGTGTCCCACGGGTGCTGTGAGTGTCCTGGCAGGGGCACTGTGGGTGTCCCACGGGTGCTGTGGGTGCCCTGGCAGGCAGGAACAGGGGAAGCTGAGGCACTTGGCACTCGTCTCGCTGCAGCACAGCTCGATGTAGAGATAAGATAAGGTGTCTGAGGCTGCCAAGGTAAACTGAGGTCACTGCAAACCCCAGCAGGTGAACATGTCCCCGCAGCCCCAGGTTACACACACAACTCCAGACTGGTTTGGGCTGGAAGAGACCTTAAAGCCCATCTTGTCCCTCCTCCTGCCATGGGCAGGGACACCTTCCACTATCCCAGGCTGCTCCAAGACCTGTCCAACCTCTCCAAAACTTCCAGGGATGGGGCAGCCACAGCTTCTCTGAGCACTCTGTATATCTCTGGCCAACATCCAGGTGTCTATTTTCATTTTAGGCAGATTTTTGCCCCTTCACTCATCTCCTGGTGTGATAAACTGGCACCTTTTCCCGCAGTGCCAAGTGTTGAGCAGAGCTGATGGCCAGGGGGTTCCAAGCTGCTTTTTGCCTGGTTTTGCTCAAAATCTGAGCAAGATGCACTGTGGGAGAGGGGCAGCTTCTGGGGCAGGCAGGATTTTTGTATTTCACAGTTTCACGAGGGGTTGAGGGTTTTCTGCAGTTGGTGAGGGGCTGGGATGTCAGGGCAGCTCCCAACCTGTCCCGGTTCCTCTGTGCTCCAGCCAGTGGCACCCCTGGCACCTCGGGCTGGTAGATCTGTCCCCAGCAGCTCCTGGGCATTCTCCAGTGCTGCCAGCCATGGAAAGCTTTGGAAGCAGCTCCAAAAGCCAGTCCAGGAATGGCAGTGCTGGGTCTTGGCCACACGTGTGGGCAGCCAAAGTCACCTTTCTGTACTTTTTTCTTCCTTAAGCTCCTGATTTTAAATAAAATTGTCATGAAATCCCCCAACTCCTTGAGCTGGAGCTTTTGGGAGACCTCAAAAGAGGAGAAAACTCCTGGGGGTCAAAAACTTGGGCTGGAGGTGAGCTGGGCGCCCAGGCCAGGGGCTGCCTGCAGGAACGAGAGGCACATCCAGGGTTTAATAAAGGTAAAAGCCCCTTTGACACCCCAAGGCCTCCTCTCCCCCTCGGAGGATGCTCCCACAGCCCCCCCCGGATGTGGCTTTGCAGGGAGCAGGGTGGGGAGGGGCTGCAGGAGGTGGGGGAGGCATCGCAGCCGGTTCGAATGGGAGCCGCCTGACAGATGGGGCTGCCCTACATTTCACGAGTGGCTGCCGTTAATCTGCTTCCTGCACCCTCCCCCAGCCCACCTCCCTGCAGCTCGGGGCTCCCCACTGCCGGGCCCGGGGGGTGGCAGGGCCCTGTGGGGGCACAGGCTGAGGGCCACGGTGCAATGGGGGTCAGCAGGTGTCCCCAGCCTCTGGCAGGGCTGCTGGGAACCCACCAGCCCACGGCCAGGGTCACAGCACCCTCCTCTGTCCTAAACACCCCCTGTCCCTCGGGCACAGCCCAAAGCCCAGCCCTGGGGTGCCCACGTCCCCTCCTGACCCCCACCTCTGACAAACTCCCAGCCACAGCTGGGGGCAGATGGGTTGTGCTGCTGTGTCCTTTTGCAATGCCCAGGGCTGGGCACCTCTTCAGCCTCCTCCTCTTCCTCCTTCAGTGTCCCTTAACCCACCTTTGGATTTCATCCCATGTCCCCTCTGCGACCCCTCTTCCCCAAAACCCTGAATGTAGGGGAGGGGCAGCACCCTGCCAAATGCCAGGGAGGGGACCCGACAGCTTCAGCCCCAGAGCAGGCACCCACGGCCAGGCTGCTGCCCCACTGCCCTGGCAGCAGCCTCCTTCCCTGCCCTGGGGACAGGGCACAGCTCAGAGAGGCAGCTCAGCTCCCCTCGGCCACGGCAGCTCCGCCAGCTCAGCCCTGCCAGGAGTTCCTGCTGCTTCTTCCCCTCCGCCGAAGTGACGTGAGCTCCCGGGGGTGCCGGCCTCTAATTTCACCAGGATCGGTGAGGTTGGTTCCCCCCTCGCAACATCTCAGCCCGGGGAAGTGAGAGAGAAGCGGTGCTGTGGTGGGAGGACACAGAGAGGCGCATCTGCAGCTGTGGTGAGGATGGGCGAGCGCTGGAACATCTACAGCATCCCTGCGCCCAGCCCTGCCCGGGAGAGAGGGATGGATTGGGGGCTGTCCTGCAGCTGCAGCCCCCAGCACTCTCTGGGATAAGGTGACGTGGGGTTGTGTCCCCAGGAGGAGCACACCCAGCCCTGAGCCCCGTGCTGGGGAGATGAGCCGTAAATTTAGGTCACTCAGGGGTCACACCAGGGGAAGTTTTCAGCACCAAAGGTTCTTCCCCTCAAGGCTGCTGGGCACTGCCCAGGCTCCCCAGGGAATGGTCCCGGCCCCAAGGCTGCCAGAGCTCCAGGAGCATTTGGCCAACGCTTTCAGGGATGCCCAGGGTGGGATTGTTGGGGTGTGTGTGCAGGGCCAGGGGCTGATGATCCTTGTGGGCTCCTTCGAACTCAGGATATTCCAGGATTCCACCCATGCCAGAGTCACAGGTAGTGGCACAAGGACATGGTGCAGTATGGAACACGGCAGAGCCAGGGGGGATGTTCCAGTGCCAGCAGGGCTGGATCCAGCAGCGGGAAGGCAGATGGGGCAGGTGATGCCTACACCACCCCTGGGCTGAGACCACGAGAAAAGAGGATGGAAAACGGGGCTGAGATGGAAAATTTGGCTCCTGTTTCCTGGCTGAGCCCTCTCCTGCTGCAGCAGAGCTGTCACTGGGATCTGGGGAGCCTCTCCCATGGCCGTGCTCCACGGACTGGGGACAGAGCCTGGAGCGGGGACTCACCTCACTGTGTGGTTTCTACTACTCCTCAAATGAAATTGAAACTTGACATTAGATCACGAAACCCACTAAGAGAAGAAATCTGAGGAGGGAAGGGAAATCCCCTATTGGGTCCCAAAGAGGCACCACGGTGTCCTCTCCTTCCCCCTGAAGCAAAGGCACAAAGGCCACTGTGGTCCCGGTGTCCAGTGCTTGGATCAGCTCCACTTCAGGGCACGCTCGCAGACTGAAACTTCCTCATCCTCTCCCATGGAGAGGATGGATTTACGGAGCTCTTTAGCTTGAAGAATCAGGAAAAGTGCCCCAAAAGTGCACATTCACATCCCAGTGACATCCAAAACTCCAACTCAGCCAGCCTCTTCCTGTCCCTTCCTCACTGTGGGACACCCACCCCTGCTTTGGGACTTTTCCAGCTGGTAGGGAATACATTGGCAGTCCTGGGTGCTGTCCCCTTCCTTGTCCATGGGCAATATTTGCCCTCAGACCCTGCTGTTCTCACCTGTGAATGCTCTCCATGCCCCATTTGGCATCTTGGACAGCGTCTGTGGGCAAGGCTCCTGTCCCTGTCCCCTGCTCCGTGTCTAACTCCTATGACAGCTGTCTCCTTTCCTCCATCTCTCACTTTCCTTCTCCCTCCTTCCCTCCTCTCCTTCCCCCTGTCCCCATCCCCCTTTCCAGAGCCTCTTGCCTGTGCCTCTGCCCAGACCAGGCTCCCTCAGCAGGTTCTCCCACCCCTTTTTAAACTTCTCCCAGCACGAGGTGACTCAGCCAACCTTCACCCCACACCCTGGTGGGGGAACACAGTCCCACCGGGCTCCCCGGGGCACCCCGGAGATCCCCTGGCCTCGGGGGAGGGGCTGAGATGGTTTCTGGGGGCGAGGGCGCCTTTTCTTTCCATTCAGAGGAGATTCCCCCGCCCCGTGAACACGCGCTGAGGGTTTCCTGCCCGTGGGCGGATTCTATCTTGGGCTGCAGCCGCACTGGGGGACCCCACCTGGGGCCGGGGATGCCGCGTTTCCTCCTCCTCCACACCATTCCCAGGGTGCTCTCATCACCCCAGCTCATTTTTTCGTCGATTTTCAAGCCGTTTTCCAAACCCCCTGGGCAGGATCGAACTCCCCAAGCAGTTCCCCAAGGATGCCCAGGCTCCGCTGTGCCTGTGTGGGATGATATCCCACTGCTCAGGGAAAACAGAGCAGAAGGACCTGGTCCTCACCTGGGTGGGACTTCTGTACAACCAGACCACCTGAACGTGACAATCTGGGGACCACTTTCTCCTGAGAGAGCGTCCCCAGGGCTGGGGTGCGTTCCCCAGAGGTCCCATCAGCAGCCTGCAGATAAAGGGATTAGGGATGATGATGGTGAGCAGCACTGTGGTGGCCATGGGAGGTGGCCGTGGGAGGTGACCATGAGAGGTGGCCATGGGAGGTGGCCAGAGGGGTTTTGTCACTGCCAAAGCACTGCAGCAGTGTTGCGATGGAGCACTTTTGCATTTTTCAACGCTCTGCACAAAACATGGGGTTTGCACTCAGAATTCTCCGGTGAACTTTCCAACGAGCTGCCCCAAGGCTCTCTGACGTGGGGTTGAGGAGTTTCCATTCCAGCTCTGCCTGGGCTGGGGGCTGGGTCCCTCCTGCGGATCCCAAAAGAGAATTCCAGACCTGTCCCCCCAGGGCCTCCCCCAGCGCCGTGTGTCCCCTCTGTCCCACGGCTGCTCCGTGGGGACGTGGCTCTGCCTGGCAGGTGCCTGTGGATGCTCAGGGGCCATCCCACTGTCCCTTCCTGTGCCTTGGTTTCCCCAGCTGCAAACGGGGCTGGGGGCTGTGCGAACCCCCCTGGGGGGGATCTGGAGGAGCAGCCGGGCAGCTCACACCGGGGCTGTCCCCTGCCCAGCCCGGGGGCCCTGGGGACACACGTGGTCCTGGGGACACACGTGGTCCCGGACACACACATGGCCCTGGCCATGTGCAGCCGTCAGTCACACTCAGCCTGGAGCAGAGCCCGGTGGACGGGGGTGTCCTCCCCAGAACGAGGGTGACAGGGACCCCTGGGGTGGTGGCAGCGGGGGAGCAGAGCCACTGGTGTCCCTGCTCTACGCTGTGCCCAAAGGAAGAGAGGAAGAAGAGGGTCCCTGATGCCTCCTGGCAGGGAGGACAATGAGGACGACAATGCTCTCGGCATCGCTTCTGTCGCCACAGCTGGAAGAACAGGAGCAAAATAGGTTGCAGAAAGGGATCCATCCCTGTCACCAACGTCCCTCAAATGCCCTGTGGGGCAGCCCCAGCAGGCAGGGATGAGCTGGGATCTGTCCTGTGTCTCCAGAGTGTCCCATGGAGATAGTGGGAGATAGTGACTGTCACAACTCAGCCGGCAGGGTCGGAACAGTGGCGGGGGCTGCTGGTGACAAATGGCACCCGAAGGGAGGACAGCAAGCAAAGCCAAGGATGCTCCTGGGGAGCTGCTGGTGGCACGTGCTCACCCTTTGGTGCAGGAAGTGTTCCTGTGGGTGCCAGGAGGCAGAGGGTGTCCCAGCTCTGCGAGGGTGGCCAGGAAGGAGGGGACACCCTCGGAGGAGAGGGGGACAGTGTGACCAAAGCAGCCAAGCCAAGCCCAGAAGTCCAAGCCAGCCCCTGCTGGGAGCCCATCCCGGGGGCTGCTCCCCACCACAGGGGTTGGGAGGGAGCTGGGGACAAAGTCGCTGTAATGTGAGAGATGGGCGGGCCTTAAAAAGGGGGAAAAAAAGGAAAAAAAAAAGAGTTTTGAGGCCTTTCTTCTCTCTCGCTGTTGTTGTTGTTATCCATAAATAATAATTAAACCACCATTTCCAGCCCAGGCCACTTGTTTTAAATTTCCTGGCTAAAGTGATGTAACAGCTGTGCGTGATGCAACGCCATGTGGAATGCATCATGCAGGAAACCAAAAACAAAATCGCCTTTCTGGCCAAGTGCTCGGCACAGCTCCTGCCCCCAGCCCCCGGCGCGGGGGTCCCGCAGCCCCCATGTCCGGGCTGGACACCCCGATGTCCCCGTGGGACCCAGCTCTAGGTGCAGGGGGACAGCAAGGGGAGGACCCAAGGGAGAGGCAGCTCCTGCTCCGAGCCTGCTGAGCTCCAGGTCAGGTTTAATTAAAAACTTCACAAATCAAGAACTGGCGTTTTGCTGAGGACAAACAAACCTGCACAAGCCTGACACGTACCCCGGAGCAGAGGGGAGGGTCTGGTGGGCTTGTCCTGGCAGTTTGTCCCGTTTCCTCCCACTCCTCCCCCCAGTTTTGCCCTGCCCTGGGACCTCTCTGCAGCTGCCAAGGGAGCCAAAAGCTGCTGGTGGCTTCAGTGCCACCCCCACGTCCCCCCACCACGGCTGGAGGGATGTGGGGGCTCCCTGGCTCAACCCCCTCCACCTGGCAGGGTTTAACTCTCCCTTGGCTTCCCACTGCTACAGGGAAGAACAAACTCTCTGGGATGCCCGTGCCCATTCCTCTGCCCCATCCACCTGTGCCCAGTGCCAATGACCTGCCTTTAGAGCGGGGCTGGCCAGAAAGGGCAGAGAAAGGGAAGAAAAAGAAGAGAAAGGGAAAGGGAAAGAGAAAAGGGAAAAAAAAACCCAAACAAAAAGAAAATCAAAAACCAGCCCAAGGTTGCAGTGGGAAATCAGAAGTCAGAGCTGAGGCATTTCGGCAGCCGGGGCTGGAATGTCTGACTCACACTGTGACTAAATGCAAATATGAACTCAAACCTGCTCCTTAAAGTCCTCGGGATCCAACGAAGAGCCCCGAGCTCTCACCGGGCCCTTGCCAGTGACGCAGCCTGGCCGGACACCGGCCATTCTCGGTGGCTCCAGAATGGACATCTGCAGCGAGCAATGCCCCGCATGCCCTGCTTTGTTTTGCCTCCCTGAACAGGGATGAAAGGGAGCCTGGGGCAGGATGGGGCCGCCAGACCTCGGCTCTGGGTGGGACACGCTCGCCTGCTTGTGTCCCTCGCTGTCCCCAAGCTGAGGGGACCTCCTCGGGCTGTCCTGGCGTTTAAGGCAGGGGGGCTCAGGGCAGCCACCAGCCCCGCTGACCGGTCCTGGTCCATCCATCTCCTCTGGACCAGGCATCAGGGCCCTGGCTGTGGGTGGCTGTCACTAACTGAAGGAAAAAGGGTCTGGGTCCCCAGAGGGGGCAGTGCCATGCCCAGGGAATCACAAGGTGGAAACCCAGCCCAGCTCAAAGGAAATTCCAGGGAAATGGGGGCTTTTCTCCAGTATATATACAATTTTTTTAAAAAGCCTATTTTGTTGCCTGGCACTGACTTGTACTTTACTAGTTTCCAGTTTTGTAAGAAGGGGTGGGAGGCTCTGAGGGCAGTGGCTGGTGTCCCACAACTCGCACTGGAGACAGAGCCTTCCCCACCCATTTCCACCGTACAGAGGCTGGACCAGCCCAGCATTCCCAAGCTCTCCCGGCCAAGGACTGCAGTGAGCCTTCCCCAGACCCTCATGAACCCCTGGAATGTGCCATGGGGACATTGACAGGCCAGGGTGGGGGTTCAGAGGCACAACAACCTGCCCCAAAGCTGCCTTTGAACAATCCATCCATCCATCCATCCATCCATCCATCCATCCATCCATCCATCCATCCAGCTTCAGGTCTCAGCCTTTCCTTCTGCACCAGCAGCCCTGAAGACACAAATGGGACCTGCACCTCCTCGGTGATCTCAGTGACCTCGGCTGGTTTTGGGCTCTGGGAATGCGGCCAGGACACCTCATGCAGCCCCCTGGGTCAGGCAGGTTCTGCCTCGGGGCTCGTTCAGGGCTCCTCTGCCAAGGGATGGTGGTGTAGGCTCACACCCAACAGTACCTACAACCGTCTCCAAGGGTTCCACATGTGGCCCTGATGTCATCACACAGAGGGGAAACTGAGGCACAGAAACCAGGGACAGAGATAAAAACCCAGTCAGAGGAACTGCTCCTCCTCCAGGGGAGATCACAGGGATGGTTTGGGTTGGAAGGAACCTTAAAGCCCATCTAGTTCCACTCCCTGACATGAGCAGGGACACCTTCCACTATCCCAGGGTGCTCCAGGCCCCGTCCAGTCTGGCCTTGGACGCTTCCAGGGATGGGGCAGCCACAGCTGCTCTGGGCAGCAGAGCTGAGAATGACATCCTGGAGGATGACCTGCCTGTGGGGGAAGCTCTCCATGCCCTCCTTTGGACACTGCTGCCTTTGGAGCCTCCACTACACTTTTCTCCCCTGGCATCACCAGCTCTGAGCATTGCAAGAGTCACTGTGAAACTGCTTCATTTAAGCCACAGCTCCCAGCACTTGGACACAACCTCAGCATTATTTTCGTATTTATCAGCTGAGTGTCATCAGCATAATCAATTGTGAAGATGGTGAAAACTGCCACTCCCATCCCAAAGGTTCAGGGGATGGAAACAATGAGAACTTGAGACGTTCTTGGGGTTCTCGGGACAATCTTGATGGTTTTGGGGCTGCCCTATGCAGGGCCAGGAGCTGAACTCTGCTGATCCTTGTAGCTCCCTTCCCACTCGGGAGGTCCCAGGATCCTGTGGTTGTGTTGCCCATGCTGTGTTTTATGCCCCTACCCCACCTCACGAGGTGGCCAGGGGATGTTGGGGTTGCTCCTGAGCCTGAGGCTCCAGCACTTCTCCAGGTGGGGAATGTCACCAGAGCCCCTCTGGTGTCACCTCTGGGTGGATGTGTCTGCACAGCATCCCCATGGTGCCCCTTTGTGCATCCCCCCATCCCCTCTGCTTCCTCCTGCCCTACCAAAATAGCCTGAAATGGGAAACTGAGGGGGCCATGCTGTGAACTGCAAGGGGGAACCTCTCAGCTTCCAAAAAACCCCCCACGATATCAGAGGAGTTTTAAGCCTTCCTGGTTCCCCACGAGCAGGCCTGGGGACACACTTTTTGCCACGATGCTGCCACCCACCATGAAGAGGGCATTATTAATTATCGGCTAATTAATTACAGGCTGTGGAGCTGGGTGGAGAGAAACCTAAGGAGGCTCAGCAAGGGCAAGTGTAGGGTCCTGCACGTGGGGAGGGACAACCCCCAGTGCCAGCACAGGCTGGGGGTGACCTAACGGAGAGCAGCTCTGCAGAGAAGGACCTGGGCATCCTGGTGGATGACAAGCTGTCCCTGAGCCAGCAGAGTGTCCTGGGGCCAGGGAGGACAATGGGACCCTGGGGGACATCGGGAGAGGTGGCCAGCAGGGCAGGGAGGGATCCTGCCCCTCTACTCGGCCATAGTGGGGCACATCTGGGGTGCTGTGTCCAGTTCAGGGACAAGAAGGACAAGGAGCTACTGGANCAGTTCGGGGACAAGAAGGACAAGGAGCTACTGGAGAGGGTCCAGCAGAGGCCCCACAGATGATTTGGGGTCTGGAGCATCTCTGTGATGAGGAGAGACCATGGGAGCTGGGCTTGGTTAGTCCAGAGAAGACTGCGAGTGTTGGATGTTTGGTTTTAAAAAACAAGACTAAAACTATGAATAAAGTCATAAAAGCTCAGAAGGTGCATTAGACAATATGGAGAATAAATTTACATGGCAACCCTGCTTGATACAAACAAAACATAACTCCAGCTCCAGAGCCGTGACAAGCAGCCCGGTCATTTAGCCCAGCTGACTTTGGGAATGTCGTAGTGCTCCGTCAGGGTATCCAAGTGCCTGTTGAACTCCTCCACTCGCTCNATCCCATCCCATCCCATCCCTCCATCACTTGGCTTTACCCAGCCACCAGCAGTGGGAGAGTGAAGCTTGGAGGTTTAATTACAATTGTTGACAGGGAAATTATGGCCACACATGCAAAATTAGAATATAATTGTGTTAGGGAAATGTTTCATCTTCTCCCTGTCATCTCCGGGAGCGGAAGGCAGAGGGGGAGCAGCAGGAGAGGGACGATGTTGGCAGGAGGCCTCACACTGGGGGCAGTGGCTGGGCTCGGGNCGCTTTCTTCAGGATCCGCTCCATCTGATGCCTCTCCTGCATCTTCTCGAAGGCCACCTGCGCCGGGGTCTGCTTGTCCAGCCCGCCCTTCTCCTCCTGCTTCTTTCTGCTCGTGATCTGCTCCAGGACCTGGGCTTTGTCTTTCGCCTTCTTCTTCCGCTTGCCGGCCCCCAGGGCGCCTCCGCTGCCCTTCAGCCGCAGGGGACCCAGCTCCATGATTTTTCTCAAACTACTAGATTTTTCTCAAACTTTATACGGTCCAAAACCCATAGAAATCCATTGGTTTAATGCTCATTGGTCCCAAGTTGCCAGTTCTCAGCATTTGGTTTCCTGTTGGATACGGATTTCCCCGCTTCTGATGTTAATTAGGTCTTCACTCCCGGGTTTCCTTATCAGCCTTTTCCGGCCCGGGTGTCTCCAGCCGTGCCGGGGGCAGGCCTGGAGTAGATGTTCGTTGATGTTCGCTGCTGGCTCGCCAATGGCCCTTGATGGCCGCTATCTCCTGTGTATCTCTTGTGCCGCTCTCAGCCTGCTGAGGTGCTGAACTCATCAGGCCTCAGCTGGTGGAACAATGCTTAGGAAAGAAACTTCAGTTCCCTTCCCCCGGGCCAAAGGCGAACAAACGCGACTGAAGTTACAAAATAAAAATTTTAAACTTGGTATATTTTCCAACAAGAGGGGATCTCACCAATCCATACAAATATGTCCAACGTGAGCGCCAGACTCCCTTCAGTGGTGCAATGGCCATAAACTAAACCACAAGAAGTCCCACCTCAACACGAAGAACGACTAAGGGCGGCAGAGCACG
>VZTG01008751.1:92855-106199 GCA_013397845.1 Melanocharis versteri | reverse complement strand
TGTGTCCCCAGCCGTGGGTCACAGAGGGGACAGAGCCCTCAGAGCCCCCGCCCTGCCCGCAGGCCCCCGCAGCCGCCGGACGGACAGATGGACACCGCCGCCCCGCCGCACGCCCCGGCCCGCGCTGCACGGCCGGCGCCAGCCGTGCCCAGGGCCAGCTGAGGACGGGGAGTCGTCCCGGCCTCTGTCCGATTCGGATCCTCCCTCGCTCCGGGCGCGGCCGCCTCCCGCCCCGCCGCCGTCATGAACGGGCTGTCGATCAGCCAGCTGTGCTGCCTCTTCTGCTGCCCGCCCTGCCCCAGCCGCATCGCGGCCAAGCTCGCCTTCCTGCCGCCGGAGCCCACCTATGCCATGGTGCCCGAGCCCGAGCCCGTGGGCAGCACCGGCTCCCTGCGAGGCGCCGCGGGCCGCTGGAAGCTGCACTTGAAGGACCGGGCGGATTTCCAGTACTCCCAGCGGGAGCTGGACAACATCGAGGTGTTCGTCACCAAGAGCAGCCGGGGGAACCGCGTCGGCTGCATGTACGTCCGCTGCGTGCCCGGCGCCAGGTGAGTCACCCGTGGGTGTGCCAGCTGCTGGGCTGCACTGGGCTGGGGCCGTGCTGGGGGCTCCTGTCCCCTCCTCTCCCTCGCCTCAGCGTCACTGGAGGAGCTGGCCCTGCCGCGGGGCTTTGGAGGCGTCCGGTGGGATGGGCGAGCTGGGCTCCCAGGACCGGTCTGGCTTGTGGCCGCACTGGGAATGGGGTTAAAACAGGAGCAGAGGCAAAGCCAGAGGCTGCAGGGATGTGGGGATTCCCCAGGCTGTCTCACAATCCCCCAGTGTGACCGCACTGATGCAACGCTCCGGTTGTTTGCGCAGAGCCTGGTTCTCAGGGAGCACCAGAGTGGCTGCACCAGCTGCTCCTCCCCGTCCCCAGCCCTGTGGTGACCATGGATGGACAACTGCGCATGCCAGCCCAGAGAGCCTGGTTTTGTCAAATTCACAGGGACATTTGATTCCTCAAGGAAAAGAATGATGGGAGTGAAAGCCAGAAAGGGTTTGGTCACTCCCGTGGGTCTGTGAACTGGGAGGCTGGAGAGAGGCAGCCTGGAGTGTGAAATGAAGAGCCCCTCCTGCTGCCAGTGCCTGGGCAGGAGGGGACAGGAGGGGACTTGGCAGCTGCTCCCCAAGCAGTGGCACAGTTTGGGAGTTCAGGTGCAGAGGGAGGCCAGGTCACCCCAGCTGACCCCTTTCCCATATCCTCCCAGGAACAACAGGTCCTCAAAGACCAGCATCCCAAGCTGCAGGGCTGGAGAGGAGAATCCCAGCTGGGGGGAACCACGCCTCCCAAACCCTGGGATATTAGGTCCTGCTGGCTGTCTGACCTCCCACAGCTCGTCCTGTCACTGACTTCCAGCTGGGGCTTCCTGGGCATCCAGGCCAGGATTGGAGGCTCAGCCTGGCCACAGACCCCTTGGACCAGCTGCGAGGGCTCAGCAGGGAGTGGGTCCTGCTCCCTCCCTCTGGCAGAAGGGAGCCAAGCTCCCATCAATCTGCTATTAGTGTTAATTTTTATGATTAACATTGTTTTTCCCCTTATGGTGGAAATTTCTTGTGCCTTGTCACTCCCACAATTCACTTCTCTCTCAGCATCTGGTGTCTTGCCAGGCTCAGGAGAGAAAAAAACTCACTGTCAGAATTCTTACTTGAAATCCCCATTGGGCAAACGGCCCCAAATCCTGAGCTTTTTACCAAAAATAGACTCAAAAACTTGAACAGAATCATCATCCTGCCTTCAAGCTGCCTGTTCCCGCTGGGAGCGAGCCCCTGGCTCCGGCAGCAGAAAGGTCTCGGTATCCCTGGGGGTGTCACGAGGACCTTCCTTGGTGGCCAGAGGCGTGTTGGCCCTTTGTGTCCTGGGGTTTGGTTGTTGGCCTCCGAGGCAGATGTCCGGGGATATCCACACCCGAGCTCCGGCACCGCGGCAGAGCCCGGGATTAACGTTCCGGATTAATGTCCCCGGTGCCGCAGGTACACGGTGCTCTTCTCCCATGGCAACGCTGTGGACCTGGGGCAGATGAGCAGCTTCTACATCGGGCTGGGCACCCGCATCAACTGCAACATCTTCTCCTACGACTACTCGGGCTACGGCGTGAGCACGGGCAAGCCCTCGGAGCGGAACCTCTACTCCGACATCGACGCCGCGTGGCAGGCGCTGCGCACACGGTGAGCGGGGCAGGCTGGGGCAGGGAGCACAGCCCTGCTGCCCTCAGGAAAGCCCTGTGCTCCAGCAGTCTGGAAAACAGGAAATCTCCCAGAAGGGGAGCCCTGGGCCACTTGAGACAGGAAGGGGTGGTTCGAAAACTGTAGAGGGAGCAGCTGGGGGGATCCAAGGGGCAGAGATGCTGCAGGGACTGACCTTGGCACAAGCTGTGCTTCCTGTCTCGCTGTGCTGGGCTCAGCCCTGGTTCCCCTGCCAAGTTTGGGGTGCGGCCCTGTGCCAGGCTCTGCCTCCTCTTCCTCAGGCATGGCTCGCAGTGTGACTCAGAGCTGGGGCTGCCCCACACAGCTGCAGTCCAGGGTCTGTGAACACCCTGATGTGGTGAGGGAAAGCCTTGACACCCCCCCCCAGAACTCACCTGGCAGCTCAGCCCTGGCAGCTCAGCCCTGGCTGCTCCCTGGTCCTTTGGGAGTGCAGGGAACTGCCCTGGGCGCAGCCATGAGGAGCTGGGGGAAGGTTGGGACAGACCCCAGACCCCGCCGGGAGCCTTGTGGGTGCTGTGGCCAGAGCAGAGTGACCCCTGAGCTGCATCTCCTGGCGATGTGCCTGGACACTGACCTGCCGTGTCCTCTGCCAGGTACGGGATCAGCCCGGAGAACATCATTTTGTATGGACAGAGCATCGGCACAGTGCCCACGGTTGACCTGGCCTCCCGCTACGAGTGCGCGGCCATCGTGCTGCACTCCCCGCTCACCTCCGGCATGCGCGTCGCCTTCCCCGACACCAAGAAGACCTATTGGTTCGATGCCTTCCCCAAGTGAGTGTCCCGGGCACAGGGAAGGGGGGGTTTGGAGGGGCAGTGCCCAGACCAGCTCTGGTCACAGCCAGGGGACATGGGACATGTGGACTATTTTTCGTGATAGGTTTAAACATCCCCTTCAGCATCTTCTTGCCCTGCATTTACGGCCCTCTGGGGGTCATAGCCCTCCCTGGGGTCACTGTGCCCCCTTGTGAGTGCCATGTGTGTACCCCAGTCCCCAGTGGCATCACCTCCTGGCCACCCTGTCCCAGTGTCTTTGCTCACCAGCTTTGGGGCTGTGCCGCTGGCCCCTTGTCAGGTGTCACAAGCCCTGGGTGTCCCTGGGACCCCTCTCCCCGCCAGGAGTAATTCCTTGGGGATTTTCCTGCTCTTCAGATGACAGGAGCAGTGCTGAAGGGACGAGCTCTTCTCTTGCCTCTCCCTTGCAGCCAGGCCAGTGGGGCCCAGGGGACAGTCCCCGAGCCGGAAGCTGTGGCTGGGAGCCACCAGCCCACACGCTGCATCCTGATGGCCTCGTGTGGCCTTTGGCACCGGGCTGGGAACAGCCGTGCTTCCCTTCCTTGGAGCCCGGCAGGGCTGATCCCGACAGGGAAGGGCTGTCCTGCAGCAGTTCCCATCAGCCCTGCCGAGGTCCCATGGGGATGTTGTCACTGCTGTCTGCTCCTTGTCTGTCACACAGGGCTGATCTTTTCCTTGGCAGAAACTCTGTGTCCCTCCCTGTCCCTGTGCTCTGCCATGATCAAAGAGTATTTCCTGGTCCCTCTCCCAGGGGATGTTTTGGGGGCAGGAGGAATGGGAATGCCTCATTCCCTGTGCTTACCCCCCTCTCTCCTCTCTTCCCCATCCACCCTCTTGGCAGCATCGAGAAGATCTCCAAAATCACCTCTCCTGTCCTCATCATCCACGGTACGGAGGACGAAGTCATCGACTTCTCCCACGGCCTGGCGCTCTTCGAGCGCTGCCCCAAGGCCGTGGAGCCGCTGTGGGTGGACGGGGCCGGGCACAATGACATTGAACTCTACAGCCAGTACCTCGAGCGCCTTCGGAAATTCATCTCCCAGGAGCTGGCCAGCCAACGCAACTAGCCAGGGGGACAGGCAGGGGGCTTCTGCTTGTTTCTCCAGTTCTCCCAGTAGCTCTGCCTCGTCCCTGCTGCTGGAGCTGTAATGAGTTTGTTCAGCCTCGGCTCCAGGCTCAGGAGAGGGCAGGCGGCCCTGGAATGGACAGTGTTTGCTCTTGGACACGAGCACAGCTCTCCTCCCTGCTGGTGCCAGCCCTGGCGCTGCTGGCACCACTGGCCCGGCTGGCCAGAGACGGCAGCTCCCTCCTTCCCCCTTCCCAGAGACATGAGCCCACCCTCCGATGGTGGATCCTTGGCTTCAGACATGTCCTCATCTCCTCTCCCAAACCGGTGAAGTCCCGAGTCCCTCCCTGCCGCTCTGCTGCTCTGACCATAGCAATAAGGCGAGTTGGAGAGGGGCTGGGGCCCCGGCCCCTCCCCGGTGTCCCTGTGGATGGGACAGAGGAGGTGGCAGTTCCCACTCTCCATGGAGCTTTCCCGGGACCAGCGCTGGTGGTGCCCGGTGTTCACCCCCTGGCTGGGGCAGAGCCGTGTCCCCAAGGGGACTATGGGGATGCATGGAGGAGGTGCCCCCCTGCCCCACACCTCCTCCAGTCTGGCACTGCTCAGCCTTCCCAGAGCACTCCTGGTGTTCAGGTCACCCCTGGAAAACCTCCTCCGGACCACTCGCCCGGGGAACGGGGCGAGGGAACCAGGCAGCGAATAAAGAGCAGAGGTTTAACGTTTCACCCGTGTGTGCCCTTTCCCTGGGTACCCCTAGGGGTTCCTGCCCGTGACCAAGCCCCAGGGTGTCCAGCCCCTCGACTTTCCCCCTGTTCAGCACTTTCCCTGGATTGCCTTTGGCCACATCCCCAATGCTTGTCACGCTCTGCGGTCCCAAGGTGCCAGTGGGAGGGGGGAAGATGCCCTTGGTCCCTGGGACCGGGCTGCAAAGGTCTGTGTGTCCAGTGGGACTTGGGGACAGCAGGAACCCATTCCCCTGCCAGCCCCCGTCCCGTGTCACTAGGGGATCCCATGGGGTCACAGGTGCAGAGGTGGAGGATGGCTTCAGCCCTCCAGGAGTTGTGGGGGGCCGGGGGTGCCACAGGGGAAGGGGGACGTGCCCATGTCCTGCTCTGTACCCGGGCCAGCACGGTGAGGGACACAGGGTGGTCCTGGGGCGAGCAAACCTTCGTTTTCACCTGCTCCATGCCCAGTTCTGCCCCCAGCTGTGTGGGGACCTCAGTGATTCTGAGGGTGTGCTGGCCATGGGGGCAGGTGCAGGGGTGTCCCACGGATTCCTCCCACCAGCACACGGAAACCTGCCCCAGGGAAGGGCAGAGGCTCAGGTTGGTGATTTTTGGGACAGCGCCTGCTCTTACACCCCTGGCAGAGCTGTTTGTCTGTGTGTTTTCCTGCCCCCGGGACATCCCTGGCCCCAGCCCAAACAGCCAAACACTGGGTTGCCCCTCCTGTCCCTGTCCCTGTCCTGCCGGTGTCCCCTCCCCGACACGAGGCCCTGGGGCCTGCCAGGCTCATGTGAGGAGGGATTTAATCTCCTTAGGGGCTCAGGGGCCAGGCGGGGGGGCCTCGCTGCACCCCCATGCTCCACGCACTCCAATGCACCTATTGTTTGGAGCTGGGAGCCAGGGGGGCCGAGGTGGGGTGCACAGGACCCCCTGCTCCCCACACATCCCTCACCTCCTCCAGGACCACAGCAGGGTGTTCTGGAGGAGGAGGGATGACCCTTCCTTGGTGCTGGGGCTGTGCAGGAGCTGGAAGAAGATGTGGATGGCTTGGGAAGGAGGCTCATTCCTTTCCCAGGGGGATTTTGGGGTCCAGGAGCTGGGATGTCTGGCTTCTCCCTGCACATCCCCCAGTCCTTCCTTCCCCATCCTTCTGCCAGCAGTGGCCAGGTGGCTTGGGAGCCTTGGGCTCACACGTGTGCGGGAAGCCAAAGCCGCCCAGCCAGGCTCCCTCCAGCCCCGCTGTCCCAGGGCTCCCTAATCCTGGCACAGAGACATTCTGTGTGCACCCAGGGCATTTTTATCCTCTTACTGCTGCCTGTTTCCTGTTGAGCTGCGGATGCTTCAGGGTGGCTCTGCCTCGCCAGCGGGACGGCTCAGAGCTCGTTGGGTTTGGGGGGATGTCGGGGTGGCTCAGTATTTCCTGTGTCTCAGTTTAAAACAAAGGCAGAAAGTTCAGCCCGATCCCCAAAGTCTAGAGCCAGGTCGGGAATATGGGAGTCCATGGAAATGGACATTGCTGGGTGCCACCTCCATGGTGGGGAGCCCTGACTGGGATCAGGGATCAGGGCTTTGGGTCTGGATCTGTCACTGCTCCTGGCCCAGGATGGAGGCTCCATCCTCACTCAGCAGCTGGAGCAAGGAGGGAGAGAGGAGCCCTCACCCCTACAAGAGCTGCAGGGACCTCAGAGGGCGTGGGCTGAGGGTCCTGGGCACAGCAACCCCCACCTGGGGCCAAACTGGGCCATGAGCCACTGGGACAGCACTTCTGTCCCCTCTGGGATGACACTTCTGTCCCCTTTGGGATGGCACTTCTGTCCCCTCCACTGGTGCTGCGGTTTGGGGCGAAGGAAGGGCACTGGATGGGGGACAGGGCTGGGTGGATTTGGTGCCTGGAGAGGGACTCTTCCCCCTGGAGGGGAAAGGCAGAACCAGGCCTTGAGTGTCCCCAAAGTCCCTCCTGCAGCTGCAGCAGAGCAGGGTCAGGGCAGGTGTCCCCTCGGCCGGTTTGAAGCCCCCAGCCAGGGGGGCCCAGGGGCCCAGGTTGGGCATGGGAGACGTCGGGTGACCAGCCAAGAGGGGTTTAAGTCTCTTTTGGGGCATAAATGAGGCTTTTGATGGCTGGGGCTTGCATGCCACAGTCATGAGACCCCGTTCAGAGGCCGAGCTCAGTCATGGGATCCAGGAAACTGAATTAAAGCATCTTAAGGAGCTTTTTTCCGAGCTCTGCTCTAGTTTTCCACGTGCTTGTCATATGAACAAAGATGGTATAAAAGGGCAGAGGGGAAGGATCCCATCGGTGGTCGGGCTGGGAGAGGGGACGTCGTTTGAAAAGGGATGCCAGGGTGAGAGGCACAGCACGGTGCTGGCTGAGGTGGAGGGAAGGAGACAGGAAAGAACAAGGAGAGGGGAAGATGCGCTGGCTCTGCCCTGCCCGGTGGATGAGGCAGGGGCCTTGGAGGCAGCAGGGACAGTGGGGACAGGGATGGGGCNGGATTTGGTGCCTGGAGAGGGACTCTTCCCCCTGGAGGGGAAAGGCAGAACCAGGCCTTGAGTGTCCCCAAAGTCCCTCCTGCAGCTGCAGCAGAGCAGGGTCAGGGCAGGTGTCCCCTCGGCCGGTTTGAAGCCCCCAGCCAGGGGGGCCCAGGGGCCCAGGTTGGGCATGGGAGACGTCGGGTGACCAGCCAAGAGGGGTTTAAGTCTCTTTTGGGGCATAAATGAGGCTTTTGATGGCTGGGGCTTGCATGCCACAGTCATGAGACCCCGTTCAGAGGCCGAGCTCAGTCATGGGATCCAGGAAACTGAATTAAAGCATCTTAAGGAGCTTTTTTCCGAGCTCTGCTCTAGTTTTCCACGTGCTTGTCATATGAACAAAGATGGTATAAAAGGGCAGAGGGGAAGGATCCCATCGGTGGTCGGGCTGGGAGAGGGGACGTCGTTTGAAAAGGGATGCCAGGGTGAGAGGCACAGCACGGTGCTGGCTGAGGTGGAGGGAAGGAGACAGGAAAGAAGAAGGAGAGGCGAAGATGCGCTGGCTCTGCCCTGCCCGGTGGATGAGGCAGGGGCCTTGGAGGCAGCAGGGACAGTGGGGACAGGGATGGGGCCAGACCTGGGGGAGCAGAGCCCGTGTTCCCACTCCCTGAGCAGCGCAGAGCTGTGAGAGCCCGACGCGCCCGCGGCTGCACCGCTACACCGGCGGCACCTCCCTGGTGAGACACGGTGAGGGGGGACGGGGGNGGGGGCACCCAGAACTGATGAGCAGCACCCAGAACCCGGGGGTCACCTGGCCCAGCACTGCTGGCTGGGGCTGGGGACAGGGGTGGCAGGTGGCAGTCCCTAAGGGTCCCTGATCTGAGTTGGGACCCTGGGCCTTGGTGGGAAACTATGGGATGGCCCCACCCTGATCTGCCTGTGCACATCCATGTGCACACAGCGCACCTGTGTACATGCACACGTGTGCACACAGACAGGTGAGCACACACACCCTGCACACAGGGACCTTTGCATGCGTGTTCACACACACACACACACACGAGTGTGCACAGCTGTGCAGACAGTGCACACAGATGTGCACTCACACAGATGTGCACTCACACACACGAGTGTGCACAGCTGTGCAGACAGTGCACACACAGATGTGCACACGCACACAGATGTGCACTCACAGATGTGCACAGATGTGCACTCACAGATGTGCACTCACACACACACACAGAGATGTGCACACACACAGATGTGCACTCAGATGTGCACTCACACAGATGTGCACACACACACACACACACACACAGATGTGCACACACCCCTGAGCAGCCCCAGCCCCTCTGGCCCCTCTCCTCACCCCTCGGGTTCCACACGCAGTCCCTGCATCCACCGGCCCCACTGGCACCTCACACCTGCCAGTCCCAAGCCATCCCCAGGGACCGCAGCATTGCCAGGGCTGTGGCATGCAGCGGGGAGACCCACGGGCTGGTTTTCACCTCCTGGAGATGTGGGGCAGGCTGAGAATCTCCAGCTCGCTCTGATCCCTCAGCTCCCCTGGCCCCACGGGATCCTCCAGGATGCCCCAGCGGCCATAGGATCCCTCAGCTCCCTGGGATTACCCCAGATCCCCGGGATCCCTCAGCTCCCTGGGATGCCTCGACTCCCCGGGATTCCCCAACTCCTCAGGATCCCCCAGCTCCCTCGGATCCTCCAGCTCCCCCGGCTCCTTGCTCTCCCCTCACCTTGCTGTCCTCTGTCCGCAGGAGCTCTCGGAGGAGTGCGGGGCCGGGCCCGCTGCCCCCTGTGAGCTTCCCTTTGTCATCCTATGCCTGAGCGATGCCTGGAGGCTGGGACGGCCAAGGGAGGCCCACGGGCTGCCACAGCCCCGCGGTGACAGCGCCTGGACAGCACACGTGGGACACGAGTCTTCGAGGGTCTGGGACCACCCAGAAATGTCCCCTTGGAGGGCCAGAGCATCCCCTTGGGGGGCTGCTCCCAGCCCCTTCGTGGGGAAGGCATTGCCTTGTAGGGGCCAGAACATCCCCTCAGGACACCGGGAACATCCTGGGGGGATGAAAAATCCTATTGAGGGACCGGAACATCCTGGAGGAGGGGCTGGGATGCATCCCCTTCACGTGCCAGGAGCACCTGTGGGGACCTGGAGCACCCCCTTAGGAAGGCCAAGCATCCCCTTGGGGTGTCAGGAGCACCCTGGGGAGCTGGAAACACCCGTGGGGAGCTGGAGCATCCCCTAGCGTGGCCAGTACTCCGTGGGCTGGGGCTGGGCAGGGTGGGATGCAGCGGCCAGGCCTTTGCCCCAGGATGTGGATGGGATTATGGGGTGTCACGGGGAACCCCTGTCTGGGGAGGAACTCCCACGGGTAACATGGACTGTGGGGGTTACATGTAGGGTGGTAGCAGGATGGGGTATTGGAAGTACTGGGAGCACTGGGAGCGATGTCACCATCCTGATCAGCCCATCCCTGCGAAGAGATGACCCCATCTGAGGATGTTCTGGCAGCTCCAGGGAAGGGCCTGTTCTCCCAACTCTGTTTCCTTCTCCAGCTTCATAAACCCCACCTGGCACCTTGTGCGGTGGCTGTGCCGGGACAATGGAAAAGTTCCCATGTGGATGCAGAGAAAATCTCCCCCATGGGGAGCAGAAACTCGTCCTGGGATCCTTGGATGCAGTGATGCAGAACAAGGAGCAGGGAGTGGGGGTCTGTGGGGGGAGGCTCTGGTCACACCAGCATCTCCAGCTGGTTTCCATTTTTTGGGCTCTTCTCCCAAAACTCGACCCCATTCACCCAGCTGGGGGTTTGTGGCAGGGCAGGGATCAGTTGGGGGGCAGGGCTGGAGGGTGGGGATGAGATTCCAGGGAGACCCCCGAGCCCCAGGGCTGGATCTGACCTCTGCTCCGGGGGGAGAACCAGGAGCAACCCCTGTGGCAGCCTTGGAGCCACATTCCTGAGTCACACCCTCATGTGGTCCTGGATATGGGGGGGACACCCAGCATGGTGTGAGGTCACCTTGGCACCAGGCCAGGTCCCTGTGTCCCCCAGAACAGTGTGGTGTCTCCCTGTCACCCTGTGTCACCCAGCATAGTGTGGTGTCTCCCTGTCACAGGGGACAGGTCACAGGTCCCTTTGTCATCCAGCACAGTGTGGTGTCCCCCTGTCACTGGAGACAGGTCCCTGTGTCCCCCAGCAGCAGGAAGGGCTGTGGCAGGGGTGGCTCTGGCCCCAGTGCAGTGACATCCCTCTGCCTGAGTCTTCTGGGGAGGCAAGGGCCAAACCCATGTCCCCCTTGTCCCTGCAGGGCTGAGGTCAGTGACAGCCCCACCCTGTGCCCACCCCTGCCTTGTCCCCCTCCTTAACTGAAATCAGGGGCTTTGGCTGTGGGACGTGGGGGGCAGTGGGGTTGTGGACCCCTCATTTCTCTGCAGAGGGTCAGGAGCTTTGAGGTGGTGAGGTCAGTTTTGGGGGTCCCTCGGTCAGTCAAGGAGGCTGGAGGGGGTTTAGGTCCTGAGCAGGGTTGGAGGGATTCCCGTGGAGTGCTGAGCAGGATGGGGGAATTTGGGGGTTGTTGCTTTCAAAGGAGCTGCCTCGGTGTGCAGAGGGACCCTCGGGACCTTTCCCAGTGCTGTTGACTGGGACCTGAGTGCGCATCCCAGTTAACTGAGCTTAGGGGGGAGGCAAAAGCACAGCCAAGACCAACCTCGATTCTGGGGAGGTTTTCCATGTGGGGTCCTCCAGGTCTGGGCAGAAACAAATGTTTTACTTTATTACTTATTTTATTTTATTTTGCTGGCTGGTGAGTTGAGGAAGAACAGGATGAGAATTATAAGGCAGGGAAATACCCCGTGTGTCTGCGCTTTTGTTTATGTGTGTGTCTTTCTTGAGGCTTCTCTGTTACAGCTGAAGTTCTATAAAATAGATTTATCCATACCATAAAAATAAAACCGCTCTGTTTTTGTGGGGGAAAGATGAGCTTGCTCTCCCAGGACTGGTGTGAGAAGGGAACTGGCTAGGGAGGTGCGGGTGGGGATCTCAGCACAGCCCTCCCCCAGTACCTGTAAAGCACCTTGTGCCAGGGCCAGGTTTCTGCTGGAGGGAAGGCAGCTTGTCTCCTGGAGTTTCCTGCTTTTTAGAAGCTTTTATGGATTATTCAGGTTTCCTGGGGTCAGCAGCTGCTGGTTCTGCTCAGTGTTGGGTTCCTCTCCTGGCATCCTCCTCTCCTGGACTCCGCTGGGATGGTGTGGGAGCGATGGGCAGGGAGGAGGCAGCAGCATGTGCCCAGTTTGGAAAACAAAGGGATTTTTTTTTCATTTAAGACTATTACAAAACACAGCTTTTGCAATCTTTCCTTTGTCTCTCCCTTTGGCCAAGGCCAACTCCTCCTTATTCACCTTTCTCTGCATCACCCAACTGTTCTGGCACTGCCCTCAAGCTTCCCATCTCTCCTTGCACAAGTGGTGAGGCTCTCCTGGCTCATCCCGTCTCTCCAGGCTGGAGTGTCCCCCTCCATGGGATTTCTCCTCAGAGGGCTTGGTCCTTGCGGATATTTCAGGGGAGGTGGAGTCTCCCTGCTCAGAACACCCAAGGCAGAGGCAGTGCCAGGTGATTCCCAGGAGCTGTGGATGCCCCTCACCTGGCTGATCCTCCCAGGGCTGGCTCCAAATCCCAGCTCCGAGTCCCTGCTCCGGTGCAGGCTCAGCTCAGCCAAAGCGCTGTCACTGTGTGCCTCAGTTTCCCCACTGGTAAATGCAGGTGTGGTGACTACCTGGGGCAAGTGACTACCTAGGCTCTCATGGGATGTGGAACCGGTTCTTGGCCTGGCCTCGACCTCGGGGCCACTGCCCAAACCTGTCCAGTGCCCTGCTGCTCTCCAGGAGGCCCAAGGTGTGCTGAGGCTCAGGGAGGTGGTTTGAGGTGGTCCATGCTGGGGTAGATGGGCTGTACTGGGGCTGGGGGCCATGCTGGGGCTGGTGATCCATGGTAGTCCATGGTAGTCTATGCTGGAGCAGTGGTGTGTTCTGAGACCAGGGCAGTGGTCCTTGCTGGGGAGGTGGTCCATGGTGGTCCATATTCGGGCTGATCCGTGCTGGGGCCAGTGGTCTATGGTGGTCCACGCTGGGAATACTGGAACGCGCTGGGGCAGTGCCCCACGCTGGGATCTGCAGGCTCTGCGGGTGTGGTGGTCCATGGAGCTCCATGGTGGTCTGTACTGAGGATGCTGGGCTGGCGGGCACAGAGCAAGGAATCCGTGACCATCACTGTGCCCACAGCCGGGGGACTCGTTCTGGGGGTGCCGAGGGGCTCTGGGGGTGGTCGGCAGCAGGATGAGGTGGCTCCAGCCTCAGGGCTGTACCACCAACCCCTCTCTCCCCTCACTACGGGGATGTACCAAATCCGGCCGAGCTTGGATTACACAATCCTGGAATACCCTGAGCTGTGAGGGACCCACAAGGATCATCGAGTCTAACTCCCGGCCCTGCACAGACACCCTAACAATCCCACCCTGTGCATCCCTGAGAGCCTTGATCCTGGATGGCGGCTCCGGCAGCCCGGCCATGCCCCGAGGGAAGGGGAACGCTGGAGTTCAGCTGGAGCAGAGGAGACTGAGGGGAGACTCCTCGGGGGCTGCAGCTCCTCCCGAGGGGAGGCGGAGGGGCAGGGGCTGAGCTCTGCTCTGGGACAGGGACAGGAGCCCAGGAACGGCTGGAGCTGTGTCAGGGGTTGGGATGGATCTCAGGGAAAGGTTCTTCCCCCCGAGGCTGCTGGGCACTGCCCAGGCTCCCCAGGGAATGGTCCCGGCCCCAAGGCTGCCAGAGCTCCAGGAGCATTTGGCCAACGCTCTCAGGGATGCCCAGGGTGGGATTATTGGGGTGTCTGTGCAGCGACAGGGCTGGACTAAGTATCGCGGTGGGACGCACCTCAGGCTGCTCCAGGATCCTGTGGCCGCTCCCGGCCGTCCCTCAGCACCGCCCCGGCCCCGCCCCGCCCCGCTCTCAGGCGCGCCGCGGGCAGCCCTG
>VZTG01008751.1:79054-92469 GCA_013397845.1 Melanocharis versteri | reverse complement strand
CCCCTCCCCGGGCTGCGGCTGTTCCCGTCCCTGCCGCCCCCCGCCCGGTCGTGCTTTTGCCCCCCTCCCTGTGTGTCTTTCCCCCCGGCGAGGGCAGGCCCGTGCCTGGCGTCCTCCTCTCCCGCCTGCCTGCCCACCCTTCAGGGCCCCGATCTGTCTGCGGCTCCCCTGAGCCCCCCTAGCGCCGCGGGATCGCCCCCCTCAGCCCCTTCCCGGCGCGGTGACCCCCGGGTCTGTCGGTGTCACCCGCCCGTCGCTCGGCTCTGTGGCTGCGTGTGCCCAGCCCTGCCCGGGCCGTGGGCTGTCACCTCGCCCTTGGTCCGAGGGAGGGTTCGAAGGCGCTTTGCAGCCCCGCCGGGGGAGAGCGAGGGGCGTCGCTGGGATCGGTGGGATCCCGCCGTGGCCGTTGGACACGGGGTGGTGGGGAGCAGCTTCCCGGAGCGCCCGGGGACAGCCCCGGCTGCGGGAGAGCAGCGCTGCCCTGATCCCGTTCTTTGTCGCTCCAGGCACCCGGCTCACGTGGCGCTGAGGTGTCAGCGCCGGATTCCAAACCTGCTGACAGCTCCCGGGCCGTTAGATCCCTTCAGGAGCTGCGGGGATCGGCAGTGTCCCGCAGCCCCTGCGGCGAGGCAGGGCCCGTACTGGCGCCTCTGGGGGGCTGTGGTCAGCCAGAACCCTCCCGAGAGGGGTCTGTGTGACACAGAGCACTGCCAGGCTTCTCAAAGGCAGCCTGGCACAAAAAAGCCCCAGTGAATCAGACAGTCGTGGAAGATCCTGAGTTGGAAGGGACCCACAAGGATCAATAGTGAGCTATTGTTGTCCATTCTTCCAGCAACTCTTGTCATTTTATTTATACACATTATTTGCTGTTCTGCTGATTTATTGGGAGAAAAAAGCCTTCATTCTTCTCCCTAGAAGAACCCCGCTGGCTTTCGTTTTGTCAAAGCTTTGTTATTTCTGTTAGGTATAATGGGATAGTAATGCTGGTGTGGACAGTCTCTAAAAATCTGAGGCAGAAATTGCCAAAACAAAGCCCAGCTTGTGTTTTTTGTGTGCTTGCTTAACTTTGGGTTGCTCTCAAGTTTGGAAGAGGATTAATTCTTGATGTCTCCTGGTTACCAGGCCAGCTTACCACCACTACTAGTTTAGTTTAAAATTAAGGAAGCATTCTCAGGGCTGTCACAGGTAGATAATCGTTAGAAAGAGAAAAATTTTTGCCGATTTCAGTGTTCTTTTGAATTTTAAAAGCTCCCTAGAATGCTTTAGGATGGTTCTTTAGATGAATCTCTCAGTTCCTGCATGTCTTTAAATGTCTGTGAAGCATCAGTTTTGGAACTGGAATTGCTCATTTTGGCCTGCACCAGGTGCTGCTGTGCTTGATAACAAGTGGGGCTGGGTTTGGGGTTTGAAATGGGCGAGGGAAAACCTCTGGATGCCCCTGGAAACTGTGTGAGGCTCCCAGAGCTGGCTGGAAGTGTTGGTGTAAGCTGAGTGTGAAGGGCAAGAAAAATACCCCAGTGCCTTGCTGGGCTTGGCCTGGATGTGTCAGAGAGGCAGGAGAAGCAGCCTGGGTTTGGGGGAGTAAAAGTTTACTTGCAATCTTGGAGTTGTTAAGGGTGGAAAAGCCCTCCAAGTCCATCAAATCCAACCTTCAGCCGCCACCATCGTGGTCACCACTGAGCCATGTCCTCAAGAGGCACATCCACACATTGTTTGGATACTTCCAGGGATGGGGACTCCACCCCTGCCCCGGGCAGCCCCTTCCAATGCTTGACAACTTTTTCTATGAAGGAATTTTTCCTAATATCCAACCTAATCTACAGCACTTAGACAAGAGTTCTTTTAGCAAATAAAACCCTGGGCCTGGTTTCCCAAAGGGAAGTTTCTGCCATTAGTGAAAGAAGCAGGATCACGAGGCTGAACTCCAGGCACTGCCTCCTGCTCCCTGCAGCCAGCTCAGAGCCTGTTCCTGCCTCTTTCCCAAATTCTTGGCATCCAGCACGTGGCACAGCTGGCATAACAGGGATCTGTGAGTTCTGTCTCAGCTAAGGGTTCGCCTCCAGCCAGTTTTTAATGTGGATTCTGTGCTGACTCCCACCTGCAGAGCTGCCTCCAGGTCTGGGGCCTTGGTCATGAGAAGGATGGGGAGCTGTTGGAGCAGGGCCAGAGGAGGCCACAGAGATGCTCCAAGGGCTGGAGCCAGGCTGGAAGAGCTGGGGGTGTTTACCTGGACAAGAGAAGGATCCAGGAAGAGCTCAGAGCCCCTTGCAGAGCCTAAAGGGGCTCCAGGAGAGCTGGAGAGGGACTGGGGACAAGGGATGGAGGGACAGGACACAGAGAATGGCTTCCCACTGCCAGAGGGCAGGGCTGGATGGGATATTGGGAAGGAATTGTTCCCTGTGAGGGTGGGGAGGCCCTGGCACAGGGTGCCCAGAGCAGCTGTGGTTGCCCCTGGATCCCTGGCAGTGCCCAAGGCCAGGCTGGATGGGGCTTGGAGCAGCCTGGGACAGTGGAAGGTGTCCCTGCCCATGGCAGGAGGTGGCACTGGATGGGCTTCAAGGTCCCTCCCAACCCAAACCATTCTGGGATTCTGGGATTCCAATTGAGAAATAGGAGGTGAGCGATGGACCTGCTGCAATCTCAGGCTTTAGAACAGACTCCAGCAGGTCACAAAATGTTCTTGATTTCTGTAGGAGCAGGAGACACTTCTGCAGTTATTTTGCAGGCTGTGCTTGGCTCAGCTTCCTGGGAAGGATTCCGGTTGAAGTGCTCCTGTCATTTCCCTGCCTGCCTGAGGCTCCTGTGGCCTGGAAGGATCTGTAGGATTTACACTAGAGGGTGTAGTAGCTCAGCCAGAACCAGGCAACCATCTTCTGGGAGCAGGTTCTCCGTCCCCCAGGACTTGCTCCCTGCCAGGGGAACTGCCTGTCTTGTTTTGAAGTAGCCTCCTAACCGTGCACTTGGGCAGATCTGACCTATTTAATCACATCACTCGATAGAGAAGCTTTAAAAGCGGCATTTTTTTTGCCAAGGAAGGTGGGTTTGTACACCAAGAGCTACAGCACAGATTGGTGTTTTCTGGGATGGTGCCTAGAAAAAAAAGGATAACATCTAAAGGAGCAGCCTGCTAAGCATATTGATTTGAGGCTGGGGCTGGCTTTGATGTTTGAGGATCACCGGAGGATTGGCAGGAACCCCAAAACTCTTGGTGCAATTTCATAGCTCTGAAAGGAGCTTTTGAAAACTGAGAGTGGAGCTGGCCCTGGCAGGTTGTGGCGGGGGGAGCTGTGGACACGTGCCAGATGGAGCAGAGAGGATGTGAAAAGAGGAAATAGTGGGATGTAGCACTGTTGCCCCCCTTTTCTTGCCCACCCTCACCGTTCCAGACTTCCCAAGGTTCAGGTGTTCATAACATGATCCCTGTTTTTCATACAGTGCTCACGTGTTCCCAGGCACTGGGGGACGGTGGTGCAGAGCCCTCCATGCCCCTTGGAGATTGCAGGAGCAGGAGGACTGAGTTTTCCCTGACTGCTGCTGCCTGGATGTGTCAGGCATTCCCTTTCCTTCCTGTCTGGAAGCAGCTCCATAAATACAAACATGTTGAGTGAGGGGCTCGTTTGAACTGGGGTCTGAAACATGGAATGCGTGGTGTGGGAAATGTATTTCTGTGTTTTACTGCAGGGATCTGCCTGTGTGGTAACTGAATGTGGCTGCCTTGGAGGTTTGTGAAAATTCTGTGCTGGCTGAGCACTGACGAAAAGGCTGAGGCTGATTGGGTTTTCTGTCCAGGACTGGGAATCTGGAGATTGCAAATTCTCATCCTGACTTGGCTGAAGTGCTTTTTCCATCTCTGAGATGACTAAAACCCACCTGCTTCAGAGCAGGATGAAAAGATTATTGAATGTGTGTGAAGTGCTTTGAAAGCGTGCGCTGTAAGGAGGAGGGAAGAGCTGCCTTCGGTCCTAAAAGCGTCTTTTCAAGAGCTGTAGAGGGGAAAAATAGGTCTCTCTTTAAAGTCGAGGTCCTGAGTATGCTGAAAGACATAAAAGAGGCATAATACAGCTCTTCATAAATATCTTAAGGTAGGCAGCCCTGGTTTGCTGGTTTGATGCTGTCAGGGGGTGTTTCGGAGGTGGATGTTTTTGAACCCAGAGCAGAAAGCTGCTTCCAGGTCTGGAGCTCTGAGTTCTTTTGTCTGCTCTGATCACAGAACCCTGGAATGTCCTGAGTTGGAAGGGACCCACAAGGATCATCCAGTCCAACCCCTGGCCCTGCACAGACACCCCAACAATCCCACCCTGGGCATCCCTGAGAGTGTTGTCCAAACACTCCTGGAGCTCTGGCAGCCTTGGGGCCGGGACCATTCCCTGGGGAGCCTGGGCAGTGCCCAGCAGCCTCGGGAGAAAGAACCTTTCCCTGAGATCCATCCCAGCCCCCTGACACAGCTCCAGCCACTCACTGCCTCAGGTCCTGATCCTTGTGTTCATGTGAAATGGGAAGAGCCAGCCAGGCTTCAGCACCCTGCCCTGAAGTACTTTATTCTGCAGTGGAGTGTACTGAGCTGCTCAGCAGTCTTCTGATGTGGTCCAAAGCTTGTGGAGCACTCTTCTTGCTGTGTGGATTTTCTATCTGGGCATACAAAGCTTTGCAGGTTAGACCTGGATCAAATCTGTGGAAGGTGTCAGGGACTGAGTTCTGCTCCTCTGTGTGATTGACACACAGTGAGCTGCTGCAACAGTGTTGGGCTCAGGTCAAGTGTGGAGAAATCCTTGGTCTTATCTCCCCAGCTTGAACTCTGGATCCTGTCACTGGTGCAGGGAAGCACTTCAGCTCTCCCTTCTTCTGCCCAAAAGCAGCCACACAGGATGGCTGTGACCAGGATGATCTCCCAGAGAGTGGTGGGGCACTAAATAGGCTCTCCAGGGAATGGTCCCTGGCCCCAAGGCTGCCAGAGCTCCAGGAGCATTTGGACAACGCTCTCAGGGATGCCCAGGGTGGGATTGTTGGGGTGTCTGTGCAGGGCGAGGGGTTGGACTCGATGGTCCCTGTGGGTCCCTTCCCATTCAGGATACTCTATGGTTTTGTGATACTTGGTAAAACCTAAAGAGGCTCTTTAAAAGTTGAAACCCGTCTTTAATCACCCCATATGCCCCCACAGGGTCAGGGCCATTGTCAGGTTCCTCACACAGCACTTTGCTGAGGGGCTGTGTCTGTTTGGTGGGAGCAGCCTCGGCACAGGCTGGGATTTAGAGGCGTGATGTGACTCGCATTGCAGGGCATGTTCACACCGTGTGTAGAAAGGATGAAAAAAAAATCTTTCCCAGTGCGTTTTCCTTCCTGGAATTGATGTTGTGCAAGATCATCTCAGCAAAGAGCTTTTATTACTGTATTTGCTCCAGCAGAAGTGGAAAGCTATGAAGTGTTTTCAGTATCATTTCACTGACAGAGCAAAGCAGCTGTGCAGTTTTGGGTGCTCCAGTCCGTGAACTGGGAGGGAGCATCAATTCTGCTTTTTCCCCCCACATTTGTGTTTAGGACAGTAATTACCAAAAAGCCACCAGTGGATTTTATTTTTAACCAAGTTTTGAAATGAAGAGTGAAAAATCACTTGGCGGTGAGGTCGGGATGTATCTTTTCAGCAGTTTGGGATTTGTGGTGGTTTCCCTGCCCTGTCAGTTGGGGCAGTTTCCTGTGGGTGGGCAGGTGCAGGTGCCGTGTGCCGGGATTTCAGTGCGGGCTTACGGGACACTTCCTATTTTTGGTCTTTCTGTGGCTGTGGGGAGATTCCGCCCAGAGTCCGAGTCTCCCCACGTGGGTCAGTTCCAGGTGTGTGAAAAGCAGGAGGTGGGAGCCGATCTCCATCAAGCCAGCAGGATTTGGGGTTTGGCACAGCTGGAGTTGTGCCAGTGCTGGTGAGTCCCCGGCTCCTCTCCACCTGCCCAGGAGCCCTTTGTCTGCTCTCCGCTGTGGGATATCTTCCCTGACATTTGAACACTTCCTCTGATTTATGTTTTTAATCTCTAGCCAAGCCCCGCCGCGCTAGTGGGAAGCGCACAATTCACTAACCCAGGGCTTCCCCGAGCGTGTTCCGTGTGCTGGGCGAGGCGGAGGCGCCGGGGCGGCTCACGTGGGCTTGGGCAGGCACCGACAGGCAGGGCCAGCCTGTGTCCCAGCCTGTGTCCCAGCCCTGCCACCTCCTCCCCTGCTGCCGCAGCGGGGGCTGGGGCTGTTGGGGTCGGGCTGGGGGCACCGCACGGCCGGGGGATGGATGTTTGGGGAGCCAGCGCGCACAGCGATGTGCGGGGCTCAGACCAAGCCAAAGGCAGCTGCAGGTGGGGAGTGGGGAGAGGAGGAGGAGGTCAGGAGCTCCCCCAGGGTGAGGGGAGCAGCCCTAGGAAGGAGGAACCGGGTCGGGACGCCCCTGCAGGCGCTCCAAGCCCGGCCGAGCTGGGAGCACACGGGGGTGAAGGCGGGACTCGGGCAGGTCCTGCCCCAGTTCCCACGAAGTGCTGTGTCAGCAGCGGGGCACCGCGTGCTGCCTCCAGCCCCTGCCGGGGTGTCTCGGCAGCACCCGGCAGCTCCAGCATGAACAAATACCTGCAGTGCTTGTTGACCCCGGGCAGCTCAGGTAACCCTTTTTGAAGTTTTTGGCTTCCTGCGGGGTGAGGTCGTGGTTTGGGGGGTGCGGCTGGGAAGGAGCAGCTGGGGAGAAGCGACTTCTCCAGGGAGGCTTTCACGTGGTCACCATTCATTGAACGGGAGACCTGAGTCCTGGGGCATTTGCCTCTGGAGCATGTGGACTGTGCAAAAAGCTCAGCTTGGCTTTGGAGGGTTTGGTTTGTGAGGGTTTTCATTTCCCTGTGGATTTTGGGTTTTATTGAAGGGAGGATTGTGCTGGGGCTGTTGGGTTCTGTGGTTAAAAGTGGCCATGGAGCTGCAGGTGTCTGAGTCCTAAAGGAGCTGCAGAGTTTTGATTCCACCTTTTAAATTGTTTAAAGCCAGACAGGTTTTAAAAACAGCTTAAGTTTTGCTTTTAGCTTTTCATACGTTGTAGCTGAAGTGTTTTAATGTAATACAGCTTGAAAGGTGCTTTTCTTTAACTTTTAACTTCGTTTTCAAAGTGTCTAGTTGTGACTAAGTTGAAATGGTTGGGTTTTGGTTGGGTTTTTTTGTCTTTTTGCTTGTCTTAAGTGGGAATTTTTCACCCACACTAGTTAAAGAAATAAGGCAGGTGTTGAGAAGATAACTTATCTTGAGCATGCCAGAGAAAGGCTGGAAAATTAAAGGACTGGTGGGTGTTGCTGCTTGTGACTGTCCTGGTTGGAGTAAGTTTTCAAGGTGGAGTTGAATAGAGAGAAGACACCAGAATACTTGAAATATTTAAATACTTTTTTTTTTTCTTCTTTGAAAAGAAGACTTGCTCTGCTAATTACATTTTGTGGTAGATCCTTAGCTTTATCCAGCACTTTACATAGGAGATGTGGAAGTGTTTTCTGGTCTTTTTCACAGGAACAGAAAAAACAAGTCTCTGTTAAGTTTATTTTTATTTTTGTTTGTTTTTTCTTTTCCAAACAGAATTTCAACTTTTCTTGTATTTTGAGGAGTAACTTTATAGCTAAAATGCGAGGGGGAATGGAAAGATCTCCAAAGAACCCAAACATTGACTATCCAGATTTTCAAACGGTGAGACTCCTTCCGGCCTGTGCGTGACAGGCCGTGGGGTCAGGCTGGATTTTGGGTGCCAGTCTTTGCCCTCTGCCTGTCCTGGCCAATCCACCAGTTGGGATTCTCACATTCTTTCCTAAATTATGGGGAGAAACAAGCCAATGGTGTGATTTCCTCTTAGGAAAATGTATCACAGAGCTTGAGGCTCTTTGCTGTTTTACACTGGAGTGTGTGGGACTGTCAGTGATTGTGGGGATAGAGGGATGGGATTGATGGGTTTGTGTGGGCCAGCTCATCGTGTCCTGGCTTTTGCATCCCTGCATTTAACTGGTGTTGCTGTGTGAGGCGGTGACAGTTCCACATGTCCTTGGGGACTTTCTGTGAGGCCGCGGAGAGGGTGAAGCTGCCATGTTCAGTGGCTTGAGGACCTTTCAGATTCTCATTTTGCTGCAGCAGAGACAAAACTGCCCACAGTTGTGTTTTCTTGAATAAATTGAGGAGGTGGGTGCTGCATCCTGGGATGTTTCTGTCTGAGCTGCTTTGTGGGATGTGCCCTGATGAGTTTCCTGCTGAGTGAGTTGTTCCCTGATAACACTTCCAGATCCAGGAAGGGCAGCTGCTTCTGCTGGAATGAGCCCACTTGGGCAGGTCCCTGTCTCAGGAGAGCAGGACTTGGGACAAGGGCTGGAGGGACAGGACACAGGGAATGGCTTCCCGCTGCCAGAGGGCAGGGTTAGATGGGATGTTGGGAAGGAATTGTACCCTGGGAGGGTGGGGAGGCCCTGGCACAGGGTGCCCAGAGCAGCTGTGGCTGCCCCTGCATCCCTGGCAGTGTCCAAGGCCAGGTTGGACAGGGCTTGGAGCAGCCTGGGACAGTGGAAGGTGTCCAGGAATGAGTTGGGCTTTAAGATCCCTTCCAACCCAAACCGTTCCATGATTTCTCCCTGGCCATTGCGTGCCCTTGGTCTGGGATGGCTGAGCTGAGGAAACAGCTCAGAGTACGATACAGAGGGGGTGTTTGGCTGCTCTTGTCCCTCGGTGTGACCCCCTCCCTGTGCAGTGTCAACCCTGGGGCTCAGCCCATGGGGACAGGTGGCCCCATTGGCCACAGCACCTGGAGAAACCAGCGCTGCCCAGGCTGGGTCCCAGCAGGGCTAAAAATACCTCGGAGTGAGAGATGACTGTTCATGCTTTTTTTCAGCCTTGCTAATATCAGACTTTCTTTTCTCATATTTGCATCGCTTTTTCCACTAAAGAAATGACTGTGGAGGTTCATGACTTTGAGGCTGTGGCATTAAATACCTCCTCTGGAGGAACAAATCCAAGGAGTGGGGCGCACAGGGATTCTTCTGCCTCTGATACCTCTCAAACCTTGCTTCTTGATGTTCCTTGACCAGCATAAGGTTATCTCTGCCTCTAACACTTAATTTTATAATTAAATTTACTTTTCACAAACACAAAAAAGGAGCAAAACAAGTCCTTGGACTATGGTTGAATTTAAAGTTGAAGAAACATTTCTCTTAACTCCCCTGCCCTCCTAACCCATTTCCTCTGGATGATTATTTGAAATGTACTATTTTAAATCTCACTGTTAATTATTTCCAAGCGGTTGCATATTATTGTTAAATTAATTGTTGGAAATTTGCTTTGGGTCTTGGCAAATGAGCTCTGTGCCAAACCCTGCCATTTCTTATGTGCTCTTTAATTCTGAAGAGTGGCAGAACTCAGGCTGCTGGTAAAGCCTCTCTGAAACATTTTGTTCTTGAGGAACCACTGTCCTTTCTGTGAAGTGTTAAATGAAAAGCTCAGAATGATTTTCCAGTGGTGATAATTTTTCTGCAATCACAGAGGTTGTCCCTTTGCTGAGTGCTGGCACTGTAAACACAGTGAGCTCTTAAGCCAACAAAGCTGTTCCGATGACGTGAAATAAAAGTGCCTCTATTTTTTCCTTTTCCAAAGAGTCTCCAAACAGCTTTCACCTTCCCTACCTCCCCATGAATGCACCTTTTGTTGCCAGCTGCAGGTGACCCTGGGGAATAGGTGACTTCAGCAGCAGCAGGGATTGAGAATCAAAAAGAGCTGTAAGATCATGGAGTCCAACAGTTGGCCGAGCCACCATGGTCACCGCTAAACCACGTCCCCAGGTGCCACATGCACACAATTTTTGAACACTTGCAGGGACAGCGACTCTGTCACTGCCCTGGCAGCCCGTGCCAATGCCTGACAATCCTTTCAGTGAAGAAATTTTCCCAATATCCAGTCTAAACCTCCCCTGGCCCAGCCTGAGGCCGTTCCCTCTCCTCCTGTCCCTGTTCCCTGGGAGCAGAGCCCGACCCCCCCGGCTGCCCCCTCCTGTCAGGGAGTTGCGCAGAGCCACAAGGTCCCCTCTGAGCCTCCTTTTCTCCAGGCTGAGCCCCTTCCCCAGCTCCCTCTGTTTCTTCTGGTGCTCCAGACACTTCCCCAGCTCCATTCCCTTCTCTTGACACACTGCAGCCCCTCACTGTCCTTCTTGTGGGTTCAGTACAAGAAATGTTCAATGTCTTTTGAGGTGTGCTGGTCCCTCTGCAGCTTGGCCAGCAAAGCGTTTTGTTTTGATTTCCTAATTGCTGTAAATTTGAAAGTTTCTAGTTTTTGAAGCCTTTTTGTCTGGCAGCAGCAGCAGCAGCTGAGTAGCTCTGTTGGATCTGGAAGAAGCAGTTGTCATCCAGCTGCCCAGAGTGGCTGTGGCTGCTGCATCCCTGGAAGTGTCCGAGGTTGGACGGGGCTTGGAGCACCCTGGGATAGTGGAAGGTGTCCCTGCCCATGGCAGGGGTGGGACTGGATGAGCTTTAAGGTCCCTTCTAACCCAAACCATCCTGGGATTCTGTTCCCCACACGCATTCAAGAGCTGGACTCCTTTTCCAAAACCTGCAGGTTTGCATTGACCAGCACCTCGCACACATTTGGGCTTTTCTGTATTTAAAGCATCTCAGGTATGTGCTGTGGTAGGGCTGGACAAAAAAAAAGAAAGACTTTTCTCTGGAATGATTCACTGTAAAATAAGTTTTACCTTCACACAGGTGACCTTATCCTCCCACTCTTCTTTAATGTCAGCTTTGTTTACTGCCCTTGCCTGTTGCCCAAACTAGAAGGACCAGTGGGGAGTCTGGCTCAGGGAAGCTTTGTAATAATCCAGCTCCACCTTGGAACTGAGG
This sequence comes from Melanocharis versteri, assembly GCA_013397845.1. Taxonomy (NCBI): domain Eukaryota; kingdom Metazoa; phylum Chordata; class Aves; order Passeriformes; family Melanocharitidae; genus Melanocharis; species Melanocharis versteri. The sequence goes on along the minus strand of VZTG01008751.1, from coordinate 81,610 downwards.
CCTCGTGTCCCACAACCAACATGACAGTAACCAGGAAAAAAACCCCATCAGCCTGGTTCTTTTAGGCAGAATCTTACTTTTATGCTTCCATATTTTCTGTGCTGCAATGGCTGATTTAAACACAGCTCAGTTGGGTGTATTCTAAAGCAGTTCTGGGTTAAACAAAATGTTCACTGAGGTTCTGTGTAAAATATTAATAACTTATTTTCAGTAATATTGATGGTAACCTCACCTTTTGTGTCTCAGGAGGGTTATTTTGTATGTCTGAGGTACATTAATTTATTAAAATAGTTTGTACTTTAAAAAGTGTTTCATTCGCAATCCTGCAAGGAGTCAACATCTCAAGTCTCATTATCTCATGATTCCCGAGGGTCAGAGCAGACTGCTTCTCATCCCTCCAAAAAGAGTTACTTCATTGTGAGTGCCTCTCACCCCTTCTGCTCCCTCAGGAGCTGCAGCCATCTGCTACATCAGAGCAGCAACCCAGTGTAGCTCATGCTGTACACCCTGAGTGTACAGGTTAGTGAAAGGAAGAGGAGTAAAGGAGAAGGTGAAGCAGACTCCTTTGAGTGTCAGATCCCAGTGGCAGGAAGATCCTTCCCTATCCTGGCTCCTGGGAGTGTAGTTTGGCAGCTGAAAAGCTGCTCTGATTTCAAATAGCAAGTTGAAGGTCTCTGGTTTGGAGACTTGTGTGTTTATGCCTCATCATATATATATAAATATATATATATTTGTGTGTGTGTGTGTTTTCATATAAATAAAACCCCCTCCTGCTGTGTTTCTGCTGCATTATCTGCAGATGCCTCGTGGCCAGAGGGGACGGTGCTGATGGGCATCGTGGAGCCACTTACTCAAGTCTTTCATGGCCAGGCAGCCTTTGATCAGCAGCGCTGGAGAATCCATCAGCCTCCCCCACACTTCCACAAGAGCTCTTTCCCTGCCCCGTCTCAAAGCCTGTAGCATGTCCTGAGGTTGCAATGTGTGTTTCTGTCTGGCCATTCCAGACGCAGAAAATGTGCCAGGAGTTTTGTGCTGGACATGAACAGCAGAGATGCAGACACGAGGTCTGTGCTGTGGTTGCCCTCTGCTTTCTCTGATCTTGATATATTTAGCATAGTTTGGTTTTCTGCATGGACAAGATGGCTTTTGTTTGGTTAGGGTTTGTTGCTTTATTTTGGCAAGTCTCTAGATCCAGACTCTGTGTTCTCTGTTTGCAGGCCATCTGATATTTAGCTCTGCATGAATTATCAGGCTTTCAGCTGTTCCCTTAAAATATTTGTGCTGAATTTAAGGTCTCAGTTCTGATTTAGGGTGTAGTAGCTGACTCCTCCAGGCTTCAGTGCACCGGTTCTTTCTGCCAGTGTGGAGCTGACGTGTCACACCATGGTCAGAGATGAGCTGGTGGGCGTGGAGGGCTATCTGCTCCTAATCACTTCTTAACTGATATTATCCCTAATAATTCTGATCATCTGGACATATCCTTGCCTTGATGCTGCTGCTGTTTGCATGTGGGTTTGTTCATGTTTTTCCCTTGTTGCCTGCTTTTCTTCAAGGTTTCTAACCAGGAATTGGTCTGCCCAGTGCCTGCTGCCCTGGTTTGTCACATGCTCCCTCCCTCTGTCCCTGGCTGTGCTGGGTGTCCAAGCGAGGAGCACACCCTGGGCTTGGGAATGCTCTTTGTGTCATCATTACCGCTCTCTGCAATAGCTGGAGGGGAACTGGTTATAGAAATAGCACCTTGTTCCTCTTCCCCACATTTCTGGCTCTGAACAGGGCTCAGACAGACCTGTGGAAGGTGGTGGCATCATGCTGCTGTTGCCCAGAGTCCCTGTTCAATCAGGAGCTAATTGGTTTGGAAAAAACTTGCAAACCCAAAGGATAAAAAGTATTTTCTGAAACTGCTGCCTTTATTTTAACCCAGCCTCTTTCTTTCTGCTTCCTTAGGGGGCCAGTTCTGCCAACTGCTAGACAGATCCTTTTCCTGTTGCCAAAGGAAGCTGTGCATTCATGTATCCTCTCTAAAAAACCCCAAACCTACCCCTGCCCCCCCCGCCCAAAAAAACCCCATACCCCTCAGTCTTACGAGAATGGTAGAAACAGCTCTTTTAATACTGTTTCTGACTGTTACAATAAATTCTCTCACCCCTCTTAGACCTGAGAGGTGTTTAATTTTCTGTTTTCTGTCTCTTTGCTTATTGTTTGGTTCTTCTGCATATCTGTATTGGAGAGCCAGTTTTAATACTGTCCTTGTAGCAGAGAACAAAAAGTTCCTTGGGAATGTCAGCATCCAGAGACGCTGTAATAAAACAAGGATTGAAAACAGTTCAGAGTCAAAAAACAGCTGTTAATGTTCCTGTAGCTTCTGTAGGTTTGCTAAATGCAGCTGTCTTTGTTGGAGTCCTGGAATGGTGTGGGTTGGGAGGGACTTTAAAAATCATCCAGTCCCACCCCCCACCATGGGCAGGGACACCTTCCTCTGTCCCAGAGTGCTCCAAGCCCCTCCAGCCTGGCCTTGGGCACTGCCAGGGATCCAGGGGCAGCCACAGCTGCTCTGGG
>VZTG01008751.1:42513-78846 GCA_013397845.1 Melanocharis versteri | reverse complement strand
GGGGGCCAGTTCTGCCAACTGCTAGACAGATCCTTTTCCTGTTGCCAAAGGAAGCTGTGCATTCATGTATCCTCTCTAAAAAACCCCAAACCTACCCCTGCCCCCCCCGCCCAAAAAAACCCCATACCCCTCAGTCTTACGAGAATGGTAGAAACAGCTCTTTTAATACTGTTTCTGACTGTTACAATAAATTCTCTCACCCCTCTTAGACCTGAGAGGTGTTTAATTTTCTGTTTTCTGTCTCTTTGCTTATTGTTTGGTTCTTCTGCATATCTGTATTGGAGAGCCAGTTTTAATACTGTCCTTGTAGCAGAGAACAAAAAGTTCCTTGGGAATGTCAGCATCCAGAGACGCTGTAATAAAACAAGGATNCCCTGGAGCCTTCTCCAGGCTGGAGGTGGAAGAGAGGCCACTGAAAGAACTTTTCTGGAAAGGGAAATGTGGAAAAGGAAAATGTTTTTGGTGTTCAGTGTTCTTGTCTTGGTGGTTGCTTGGAGTGGTTGAGTTGTGTTGCCTGTTGTAGTTTTTCCTTACCAGCAGCTCCCAGTTTGTCAGTTCAGTTCAGACTGGTTTTCCTGCAGCTGCCATGAGAAACACTGAGCCTTGAGGAATGCTGGAGGCTTTTGGTGGGCTTTGGGTATAGGCATTGGGAAGTGAGGATCTAATGCACAGTTTCTTGCTGGAATCCTCTTTCCTCCTTGGTGGCTTCACTGAATTAAGCAGATAATTCTGTGCACAGTCAGCTCCCCTTGGGCCTAATACAGTGGTTTTTCTTGGGTGCCCTGAAGAATATTTAATTTATAGAGCTTTTCCATGAGTATTAAAAGCACTGTGTTAACAGGTCTTTAGTCCTGGGAGTAGTTTGTACAATCTGCTCTAGTCTAGGCCAGAGAACATCACTGGTGGCTTTTGGTATCCAACATTTATTTATTCTGTGGTGCAAGAGTGTGGCTTTTGGTTGTGTTGTTCAGTGTTGGGGTTTATTCAGAGCAGACCTTGAAAGGACCTCTTTTAAATCTTACTTGAATTGCTGTCAGTCAATGATTTTTTTTTTCTTCCTAGAGCGAGGCTATGATCCCTACAACCCCGAGCTTCCCAGGCCCTCGCTGGAGGCAGAGGATGGCACTCTGGCTGACATTACAGATGTCACACCCGGAATTCTGGAGCTGGAGCTGGTCAACAAGGCCATTGAGGCGGTGAAGAACGAAGTGGAGAGGGAGCAGAAGAAGTACGAGGAGCTGCTGGAAACCACGAAGGAGTTGGGTGCTTCAGAGGGCTCCTCACTCATTTCAAACACACCCGTGTCGGCTGCTGGGCCTCAGAATGATTCCTTTGCCTCCTTGGAGTACAACCCAGGGAGCTACAACTTCAGTAATAACTCGGACTACAACCCCACTCCTCTAGCTGCTGCTGGCCGGTCCAGTAAATACACTTTGGATTCCTCCCGCTCCAAAGGGAGCTCACTGGAATATGTCCCCAAGGCTGTAGTACAGAATAAAAAATACAGCAGCACTGTCACTAACAATAAATACGTGATTGATGACTCCAAGCCTTCCACGGACTTGGAATACGACCCCCTTTCCAATTACTCTGCCAGGCTGTTGGGCAAAGCCACAACCAAGGGGTCCAAAAGGGAAAGGGCCTCTGATTATGAGGAGTGTTATTCTCCATCACGGAAGAAGCTCTGCGAAGATCCCGATGATGACGAGGTGCTGGCCAGGTTCTCCTCCTCTGAAGATGAGGCTGAGGTGGAATATAAAACAGCTTCTGGTAGTTCACCCTCAAAAGCTGGTTCTGAGAGTGAGTCAAACAACGAGTTCTCCAGCAAAGAGCAGAGCACAAAAGTGGATGTCTCTGCTTCCCAGGAGAGCAAAGAAGCAGCACAGCATGGGGAGGACCTTCCAAATTCACAGAAAAACCTTGCCAAGAACTCATCAGACAAGAACTCAAAAGCAGCAAAGTTGTGTTCTGGTAAAAACAACAAGGAAATTGAAAATAAAAACAAAGACTCCAAAGACAAAACAAAAAGGAAGAAAACAGATGTTATTAAAACACCAGGCCTCAGTGAGGCTGGGAAGAAGGAGAAAAATAAAAATACAGACAAAGACAAAGTGCTCAAGAAAGAAGAAAAATTAAAACCCAAGAATGAAGAGAAAAATTGCAAAGACAAAAGTGTCAAAGTGAAAACAGATGGGAACTTGAAGAAACCTGAAAAGCAGAAGTCAGAAAAAGTGGATGGGTGTAAGAAAGAAAAATCCAAGTCCACCACCAGCAGTTCAGGGAAAAGCAAGAGCGAGGGTGTCACCAAGGGCACAGAGAAAGTGGGGAGCAGCAAGAAAGACTCGCAGATCAAAACAGCTGATGTGAAAAATGGCAAGGAAAGCTCTGGTCGTAAAAACAAAGAGAAAGGGACCAAGACTTCCCTGGAGCGGAAGAAAGACAAAGTCAGTTCTGCAGAAAAAGGAGACTCGAAGAAGGGTCGGAAGCAGCGGAGTTTGAGTCATGTGGACCTGTTTGGAGATGAGAGTGGAGATGACGATGACAAAGGCCGGCCTTTGTCCTCCTCATTGCTTGATGTGAGCTCGGACTCGGATGGGGCTGACTCCGGCTCAGGCTCTGAGAGTGACAAGGACAGGACAAAGAAAGTGAAGCGCTCGAAGTTGTCCAAGTCATCATCATCTTCCTCAACATCTGATGACATTGATTATTCCATCCTTGAGAAAGATGTGGACTTCGAGTCAGACCCCATGGAGGAGTGTCTCAGGATCTTTAATGAATCTAAAGATGTGAAAACTGAAGACAAGGGCAGGCTGGGGAAGCAGGTAATGCTGGGTTGTGGTGGTTGGTTCTCTCCCCTCCAGAGGTGGAAGGATTCTGGTTTGGTTTAGTGGTGTTGCTTACCTCAGGTAGCTGAAGAGGGAGACTCTGTGTGTTGGAAGAATCTCATCCTTGTCGTGACTGAGTGCTTGGAAGAGTTTGCGCCTGAATTTTCATGCTGGATTGAAAGCTGCTGTGAAATGTGAGGGTTCAGTTCCCTCTTGTGTGGAATGCTTTCAGGTTATCAGTTACCTCTGTCTCTGTCTGGCCTGAGAACCTTGAGGGTGTGGATGGCTGGAGAAAAGGCTGCAGGGAGTGAGTTTTGGGAGTTTCAAAGCCAGTCTGAGATTGCCAGTCTGGGCACTGCCTTCTTGTTGCAGCAGAGTTTAAGGAACATAGGGGCAGGTAGAACCTGGACAGGGTGTTGGTGCAAGTCCAGTATTTGTCACTAGACACTTTGGAGACTCCTCAGATTTGTCTTTCCTATTCTAAATGCATGCTACAGGTAGTTCCTGAGGATCTCTGGGTACCTTGTGGGTGGTGCAAACAAGAAATGGAGAGTAAAATTTCTTCCAGTGGTACCAGGGGCTTCAGACTAAGGTAAAAAGATGGTATTTACAGAAAAAGAAAATAGTTGAAGGGCACATAATCTATAGCAGGAATTACTAATCACTGAATTCAGAAAGTGCTGAACCAGGAGCTGCCACTCACAGCAAGCAGTTAATTGTGGCCTGGAGTGACAAAGCTCAGCTGTCAGCAGCCATGTGTGGCTCCTTTGCATCCCTGCACTGACGTTTGGTTTCCTACTCCTTTGGGAAGGAGGCTCACTGCAGCACAGGGATCCTTCTTTGGGAGATGGGTGTCTGTGGGTAGGCACCTGGTGGGTGGGATTGGTCATGGGGCATTTTTTTTGTTTATGGAATCATTTCCTAGATGGACCCGTTGTGGTTTAACACTGGCCCAATGCCAGGCGCCCACGAAAGTCGCTCACTCGCCCTCCCCTGCTACTGGGAGCTGTGCAGAGGAGAGAAAAAATTTAAATGAAGGGTCATGAGTTGAGATAAGGACTGGGAGGGAACACTCCAAGGGCAAAACAGGCTCAACTTAGAGGTACAAAGTGAGTTTATTACTAAGAGAATCAGAGGACGATACTGAGAAGTAAAATAAGCCCTTAAAACACCTTTTCCCCCCCCAGCCCCTCCCTCCTTCCCACCGACAGTGCAAGGAGACAGAGTGTGGGGTTTTTGGTCAGTTCGTCTCCTGATGTTTTCTTCCACTGCTCTGAGAGAGGAGTCTTTCCCCTGTGAGACCGTGGGGTCCCTCCCACGGGAGACAGTTCTCTGTGAACTTCTCTGGCATAGGTCCACTCTCACAAGCAGCAGCCAGACCGCACCTGCTGCAACGTGAATTCCTCCCAAGGGCAAACAGTCCTCCCAAAGCTGCTGTGATGTGGGTCACTCCTCCACAGGGTGCAGTTCTCCAAGGACAGGCTGCTCCAGCCTGGAAGCAGGGGCCCCTCTCTCCGCTGGGAATCCCACTGGATCACAGCCTCCTCCAGGCATCCACCCGCTCCGGCACGGGCACCTCCCCACGGGCTGCGGGTGGATCTCTGCATCCCTGTGGATCCCCACGGGCTGCGGGTGGATCTCTGCATCCCCGTGGATCCCCAGGGGCTGTGGGAGGATCTCTGCATCCCCCGTGGACCCCCACGGGCTGTGGGTGGATCTCTGCATCCCCTGTGGATCCCCACGGGCTGCGGGAGCACAGCTGCTTCACCATGGTCTTCACCACAGCCTGCAGAAGAACCTCGGCTCTGGCACCTGCAGCACCTCCTGCCCCTCTTTCTCCGCTGACCTTGGTGCCTCCATGTTGTTTCCCTCACATGTTCTCACCTCCTCCTCTTCTCTAGCTGGAATTAAAACTGCCGCCCCAATTTGTTTTGATTTTCTTAAATATGTCATTACAGAGGTGTTACCGACCTCTCTCATTGGCCCAGTTTTGGCCAGCAGCATGTCCATCTTCAGAGCCATCAGCCATTGGCTCTGCTGGACATGGTGGAAGCTTCCAGCAGCTTCTCACAGAAGCCACCTCTTTGGCTCCCCTGCTACCAAACACCAGGCCATGCAAAGCCAACACAACCCCGTGTTGTTTGGTCTCGGTGATGTGTAGGGAGGTTGGGATGGATCTCAGGGAAAGGTTCTTCCCCCCGAGGCTGCTGGGCACTGCCCAGGCTCCCCAGGGAATGGTCCCGGCCCCAAGGCTGCCAGAGCTCCAGGAGCGTTTGGCCAACGCTCTCAGGGATGCCCAGGGTGGGATTGTTGGGGTGTCTGTGTAGGGCCAGGAGTGGGACTGATGGTCCCTGTGAGCCCCTTCCCACTCAGGATATTCCAGGATTTTGTGGTTCCAGGAAGCTGTGTGTGGGCAGTGCAGTGCTTTTCCAGCTGGGAGAATTGCATTGTGAGTTTATTAGGGATGTAACTGAATTTACAGACTCTGGGGTTCCTAGGGAGCCAAGGGATTCAGGGTGAAGCTATCATCCAGAGTGCTCTTGTGGTGATGAACACAGGCTTATCCCAAGTGGTGCCTGAGCTCGTCCCTAAATCCAGCCTTGGGCTCTGTTGCTGAATTTCAGAGATTGTCAGGCTCATCTCAGAGTTTTGCCAGGAGTTGTTTTGAAAAACTGAAAACAAGATTGTCTGGAGAGCAGCTGGAGTTTTGAAAAATAAACTTGTGAAGTGTGTTTTGTATCAATTAACAGCTGAGTCGAATTTCAAGTAGATTTCCGAGTGGTTCTCCCTGTCCAGGAGCAGGTCTGAGGTGTCTGCTCGGAGTCGCTTTGGCTGGAGAGGTGCTTCTACCTCCTGCTGAGTTTCTGGATGTGACCTGGGCTGTGTCACCAGAGTCTTCCTGCAGTGACAGCTGTGGATGAACCTGCAGGGAGAACCATTTCCCTAAATGTGGAGTGGGGGCACTGTGATTTGGTGTTGAGCAGGTGTCAGCACCTGCCCGGGGCAGAAATGAGTCAGTTCCCAACTTCTTAAAAAAACCAAAGCACCTCAAACCCCCTGGACTCTAAGAAGGCCTTGGGAGGTGAGGTGTGTGAGTTACTGGCAGGGGAGGGCTGTTCAAGACTCCTGTGGCAGGTGAGGTTGATCCTGCCCCATGAACAGCTCATGGAGCTGCTGCTGGGGTGGGAATGTCCTGCTGCTGTTCCTTGGCTTCCTTGGTGGCTCCTGGGGTCACAACAAGGTTCTTGTCAGTGGCCCAGCAGCTGACCACGTGTTCTCACCTGCCCCCTACAAGGCTGACCCAAAAGGAGACTTTCCACATCTCCCTCTCTAGCGAGGGATCTTCAAGTCTGTTCTCCTGTTGATTTGTTTTCCAGCCATCCAAAGAGGAAGCAAATGAAGAAAAGCCAGAAGATAATTTAACTACCTTGTTTCCTGGCCAAAAAAGAAGGATCTCTCATCTTGTCAAACAAGGAAATGTAAGTGCAGATTTAGAAGCAGATGTTAAGGTTGTTCCCAGTGAGGATCCTGACCCTGGAAAAGACTGCATTCCCAGGGCCAGGCAGCAGCGTGGGAGATGTTTGTGCTGGAATCAGTCTATGGCAGTTTTATTTCCTCTCTAATATCTCAAAAAACTCCTGTGTTTAGGATCTGTTAAAAGTGGCAGGAAAACTCTAATAAACCTTTCTAAAAGCTAGGGTAGGCTGGGAAGGGTGAATGGGTTCTGCTCTTGGTAACCCTTTGGGATATGTTGGGATGTTCATTTTTCTCCAGTACAGCTTCATTCAGTGATTTCAATAAAAACTAACTGGACACAAGGTCACACTGTATCTGCTGCTATTTTTCTGTGCCTTGTGGGTCTAAAAGATACTGCAGGAATTTGGTCAGATGTTTAAAACCATTACCTTACATCTGTTCTGAATCAGCCAAGATCTCAACAGTATTTGTTTGGATACTCTTCTTTCCCAGTTGTGAAAACACAGAGGAGAAGAATTAAAACAAAAAAAGCAAGGAAGACATTCTGATTTTTTTTATTCCTTTCTCCCTGGGATTTTAATTCATGTTTTCTCTGAGGGTTTAATGTGTTTCCCTCCAGGTGCTGAGCACAGATTAGTTTTATGTTGCAGCAGGATAAGAGTGGAGGCTTGTGCACTAATTTGAGCTGGATAGTCCAAATTAATTGTTCTGCCTTTCCTCTCTGCCTAGGAAAGGTTTTTTTGCCTTTAATAATTTGAAGCCCTGGGGTCAATACAATGGGTTTTATTTAACTACGTATCTCCAGCCAGTTCATGTGGTTTGATAAGGGCCCTTTCTTCCAAAGTGAGGAGATAAGAGACTGAAGCAAATGGCTTGGAAATTCATTAACTCAAATATTTATTGTAAAGAGGCGCCTTTTAGACATGTACAAATCTTTAAATATATTTTCTTAATGTGACAGCTGATCCCAAAATGCTTTCCAAAGATGGGAGCCCCAGCGCAGCCTTTGCTTGGGCAAACAGAGCCAGTCTGGTGTGCTCAGCTGCCAGGGCAGCTCCAGGACCTGCAATCCCTGGAGTGGCTCAGCTCAGAGCAGCTCCCAGCTCTGTCCAGGAGGTGCTGTAACACCTGAACTGCCACTTTTCACCTCAGAATTGAGGCCTGTGCTTTGCTGTGTCCCTCCAAGTGAAATATTTGCTCAGTCTTGCTCATGATTTATGGCTCAAGGACTAAGCAGGGGAAGGGGAGGGAGCCGAGTTCAGGGTTGGTTGCCAGGGGAAATGGGGGGCCAAAGGAATTGCAGGTGAGGCAGAAAATGAGTGGCCTGTCCTGCTTGGAAGTCTGTAATTACAATTTAATGTCTGGCTGCAGTCAGTTTGGTATCCAGAAGCTGCTGTCAGCATCAGAGGCCGGGAATGCAGGAGGTGCCAGCTCGCCCCCAGGTGTTACACTGGGCCACCCTCCTTCACGGAGATTTCGGGAGGGAAGGCCTGTTCCTCACATTTCAGGGGCTGTTAAGTAGAGTGGAGAAGTTTGTACTACTGCTGCTTCTCTTGCACTTCTGCTGCTAGGAAACTTCTCTCTTTGCTGACATCATTTCTGGCACTTTTCCTGCAAACCTAAATTTGGCCATCAAAGGAAATGTGTGTGGAACCTGTTTGTGCTGTAACGGCCAAGGCAGTGAGGTGCCTCCAGAAGTGGGCAGGGACAGAGCTTGTTTGGAATTCAGAGCTCAGTTTATGTAATGCTCTAATCCCATAAATACATTTCTGTGAGACTTTTAAGCAGTTCCAGGGCTGCAGAGAGGTGGGAGCTGCTGTGGTGCAGAGGTGGATGCAGGGGGTCCTCAGGGAGAGAGCAGCAGAGCTCAGCAGTGTGTAGCAAAGGGGAGTGGAGAATAGTTGTCGCTTTTTCATTGCAGTAGAAAGCTAAGTAGGCTTATGTTTGTGTTCTAGGGCAAGGCTGAGAGTGTTGGTAGAGCCCAGGATTGGGCTGGGCACAGCCACGGGGAACATCACGCCACTAAAAGCAGTTCATTAATACCACCTGCCAATTGATGAACGTGCCAGTGAGCTGGGAGGCCTTCCCAGAGCGTGAATCATTAATGCCATGTTTGTTGAAGGATGACTCTTAATTATTTTGTTCTGAAAGACAGTTGGGATCTTGTCCTCTCAAAACTCTGTACTTGCTAGCGGAGGGGTGGAGGAGAAGAGACCTTTCTGGGGTGAGTGGAAGGCAGGGGGTGTGGATGGAGCAGGGGAGCTGCTGGCCCTAAATGCTGTTTGTCTGTGCAGGCAGAGGCCCCGAGCAAGCCGGTAGTGCGGCCGTACCGTCCCCCCACGGCCCAGGAGGTGTGTTACCAGAGGATCCAGCTGGCTCAGCAGCAGGCAGCACAGCTGGCTGTGGCCGTTCAAAAGACCTCTCTCTGTTTGCCAGGAGAAAAGAGGAGGATTGCTCACGTGCCAAATGCAGCCCTCACCGCAGCAGCCAAGCAAAGTAAGCCAGCGGCGGGATTTGGGATCGCTGTCCCGTTCTCCCCCTGGTCAAAGGCACTACCGGGTGTTTACATTTCTCCTGAGCACATGGGAAACTGTCAGGGGATGTGTAGGACTGGCCATGACTTGAATCTTTGCTGATAGTGTCCAGTGGAAGGTCTTTCCCTGAGAAATTCCACCCTGTTCTGAAAAGCAACTGGTCAGACATTTACAGCCTCATCTGTCTCACCTGGCCTCCTTCACTTCAGCCTTTTCTTTTTCTGTTTCTTCCTTGGATTGTGTTTGCTCTTCATTCCCTCTTCCATTTAAGCCTTCTGAGGTGGCAGGAGCAGGAGGGAAGTGCTAATTAATGCTCATTGCTGCCCCTTTGTAGTGGAAGGACTCAGAGCTGACGTGTGCGGTGTCAGTGCCTTGCAGCTGGCAGGGTTACCTCTTTAAACTCTGCTGACTCAGTCACCCCAAAACAAACCCAAATGAGACACGTTTCCTGGCAGAAGATTTCTTCATCCTTGCCTGCAAGGTGGTAAAATTGCCCAATTTGTATCCCTTTGGAGACCTGGATTTGAGAAAATCACAGCTTGCAGCACTGGCCTTTGATAGTGAGTTCATTCTGGCAGCCCGAAGCCCAGTGGCAGGATTTGCACCTGAGTGTTTTGTGTTCCCTGCAGGCCTCGGGAGCAGTAAGACGACTGTTGGTGGCAGGAGTGTCACACCTTCCAATGACTCTGAAGCCCCCACCCTTCCTCTGAAGCCTTGCACCTTGGCTGGGATGGCTTCCAAGACCACCAGCACCATCGTGCCCAAAAGGGTAGCACATGTTCCCTCCTTACAGGTAAGGGGAATTTGAATTCTTTCCTCTCATTCCCTGGGGAGGGTGGAGTGTTTGATCGTGCTGTTCCAAACTTAGCACTCCCTGAAAGTGGTGTTTTGATTATGTTGATTAAGTGGGTTTGTTTCTTCCTGTGGTTTTCCTAGATAGCATTGTATAAAAAATTAAACACTTGAGGGGTAGGAGCTTAAAAAGGTAGAAATACTTAAGTGCTGCTCTGATCTCTGTGAATATTGATCACTTGTCACCAGTTTGAGCCTTCTCTTGTGCTGACTGGCCTGGGTGTGTTTGGGTCAGGGGCTTGGAACCTCCCGTGCTCCAAAGCCAGGGATGGATTAGTGGCCTTCCCAGGCTCTGTGGGCCACACTGAGGCAGGTGGTTATGAATAATGTCCCTCTGTGACCTAGATAGTAAAATGTGATCACTGAACTTCACGCTGCTGCTGGTGTTTAAAGAGAAGACTGTTTTTTCTTTGGTAGTTGTTTTTGTTTTGTTTCTCTTTACCCCCTGGGATCTCTGCCCAGCCTTTGGGTACCTTTGCTATGATTTCCTTAGCAAAGTGACAGGACAAGGGGAATGGCTCCCCACTGCCAGAGGGCAGGGTTAGATGGGATATTGGGAAGAAATTGGCTGTGAGGGTGGGGAGGCCCTGGCACAGGGTGCCCAGAGCAGCTGTGGCTGCCCCTGGATCCCTGGAAGTGTCCAAGACCAGGCTGGACTGGGGTTGGAGCACCCTGGGGTAGTGGAAGGTGTCCCTGCCATGGCAGGGGGTGGGAATGGGATGATTTTTAAAGTCCCTTCCCACCCAAACCATTCCATGATTCTGTAAGTCCCTCCTTTCCATGAGCACTGGGAACCTGTTACTTGCTGAGACAATTCAGAGTAGAATTCCTCATGGAGCAGCCTGGGGATGGCATAAGGAGCTGTTTGCTGGAGTGGATGGCAGAACGTGGTTAGTGCCAGGACTTGATTAAAGATCCCTTTATTGATGATGCCTTGTGTCAAGATCTGTCATAACTTGCTCTGTTTATTTCTAGAAGAGTGAAAAGTTATTTTTTTTCCTTTCCCACCCAAACTGCCGCCATAGTAACGTAGAACTTGAAGCTGATTAAAAATAAGAGAAGTAACCAAAAGGATAAAATGTTCAGGAGAGTTACAAAGTTGCTTAAGGGTATCAGAGATTAATAATTTCTATATTTAATGAAAAGGACCAAATCCCCTTGAACAGGGCATCAAAGTGAGAGTCTCCTGGGGAAAATAAGCATGTTTCTCATTGACATAGGACCAGTTGCTCCCCTTGGAACAAGGTCGCATCTTCTACAGAGCTGTTTTTTTTCCAGATTGCAGCAGATGGTTTGGTTTATGGATATCTCTTGGGTGGGATGGAGAACAACTGACAAAACAATTGGGTGTTTTAGAGATGAATCTACATTTTCCTCTCTGAAAAAGAGGCAAGTGCTGTGATCTGGGGAATGAGCTGGTGTGAAATGGAAAACTGCAGTGGTGGGTCGTAGCTCAGTCCAACATGCAGGTTTTGAAGAACATGCCATTAAATTGAAGGGGGAAATCCTTTTAGGAACATCATGATTGGCATTAAAAAAGGAAGAAAACCCCCAGTGCAATCAATTTGCAGGAATGCCCCAGGAAGTGGGATGGGTTAAGTGGCTGCCAGCCTGGCAGGAGGGGCCTCCTGTTCTCTCTTTACAGCCAGAGAACCAAAGCTGTGTGTGGTGCCCATAACTGATGTTGTGTGTTCTGGGCTCCAGTTCAGCCTGTGGTGCTTGGTGCCATCCTAACCGTGGATCTCTGGCTGGAAATGTCAGCATTCCCTGCTCTGGAATGCCTGTGTGTGCAGGCAGTGCTGTGACTAATGCCACTGGAGTCCTTGGCTCCTGGCTGACTTCAGAATGAAACACAGTTGTTTTCTAAAAGAGTTAAAGCACTGAAGGTGGTGAAGCCTCAAGTGGTATTTTTAGTACCAAAAGTGCTGCGTGTTAAGTTTGGCTTTGGGCAGATTTTCAGAAAGGAAGTCACCCCGTGATTAATAACAGCAGGAAGAGAGAGAGCCTCAGAGGAACCTCCTAGAGCCTGACCAGCCTCTTTCTCTCTCTCTGTCTCACCTCCAGAGCACCACTTTACAGAGGCCTGTTATTCCCACAGAATTTGGTGCTAAAGTCCCAACCAACATTCGTCAGAGGTATCTCAATCTCTTCATTGATGAGTGCCTGAAATTTTGCTCCTCCTCCCAGGAAGCCTTCGACAAGGTCTGTACAGATCCCTGCTTCTCAGGAATAAAGTTTGCAGCAGGGAATGACATCCTCTGCCTTGGCCAAGACCTAAAATGGTAGCAAATCCAGGAAACTGGATTGGATTTATGCTTGCAGAAACTTGGGGATGGGAACTAGATGATCTTTAAGGTCCCTTCCAAGCCAAACCGTTCCCTGATTCCATGAAAACTCCCCTATCCACAAACAGTTCTGTTGAGGAAACTGGCATTAAATGTTATCAGACTGGGCAACAGAAAGTGTCATTCCAGTGGGGGCTTCCAGCAGGAAATCCCATCTTTCCCTTCATTTGGAAAGCTTGCCTGATCCCTTTAATAACCCCAGGAGAGGAATGCAGAGGAATGTGCAGTGTGGTCAGAGACCTTTTGCTCTGGTGCAGCCAGGAACACCTCCTGGAATCAAAGTGTTGAACACAGGGGAGTGTTTGGGATAGATGGAATTGGTTGGGGGTTGGTTCCTTGCTGCTTCTGAAGGCTTTTAAGGAGACTTTTATGGAGCCTTCTAGCAGAAGGGACTGTATAGTAGGGTTTCCAAAAGCAGAGTTGAGACAGTAATACGTTTTATTGGAAAAGCTTGGCCATTAGTTGGGTAAATATGGGACATTGTGTGGTGTGTTCTGAAACAAAGCAGACACCACGAGGATTTCTTTTGTGGGATTCCACCTTCCCAACTTCCTGTTGCATCCAAGGAGTCACCATTTGCCAAACTTCCTTTGCTTACCAGTTAAGATCTTGCAGTGCACTGAAGTGGGCAAAACAGCTCTTCTCAGGCAGTTCCAAGAACAAGAATTAATTACTTGATGAAAACATGGCAAGGTGAGATCTTCCTGGTAGCAAGAGTAGCTCTGGAATACTTAGGCCAAGGTGGCAGCAGGCTTGATATTGGGGAAAAGAGAAGGGATGATACCAATTTAAAATATGTTGAAGTTTGAAGAAATTAATTTTTTGCTAATTAGGAAATTTTTATTAATCTCTTGGGGAAAGTTTCACATGAAAGTGCTTTTTCCAGCACTTAGTTTAAAATAAAATTACTTTTTTTCTCTTACTTACCTGAGCAAGACCCCACACCAGTACATATTGGTGCCATGTTCCACTTTATCACTCAGTTCCTTGTCAGGCAATTTTTTTTTTCTGCTGTCTTTCATGGCGTCTGTATTTTAAGAGCCAAACATTTCTTTTCTCTAAAAGCAATGGAAGCTGTGGCTGCCCCATCCCTGGAAGTGTTTGAGGCCAGGTTGGACGGGGCTTGGAGCAACCTGGGATAGTGGAAGGTGGAAAAACATGGTCTTTGAGGTTCCTCCCAACCCAAACCATTCTGGGATTCTGTGAACGGTGGGAAGAGGGTGCGTGGTGATGACTTGTGCTGTTCACAGGCGCTGGCAGAGGAGAAGGTGGCCTACGAGCGCAGCACCAGTCGCAACATCTACCTGAACGTGGCCGTGAACACCCTGAAGAAGCTCCGCAGCCTCGTGCCGAACTCCCCGGCCAGCACCAACAGTAGGTGCCTTGTAGTTTAATAACTGGAGCCCTGCTGGGATTACAAACCACAGAGAGAAACCTGTTTGAAAAGCCAGAACCCATTTCTCAGCAGCATTATGCTGAAAGGCAAACAGCTCCAGTTTAGCTTTTTATAGCCTGGCAAGCTTTAATGGGCCTTCAAGAGGCAGGTCCTGCAATGCTTTGTTGGCTTTCTCAGCCTAAATGGAGATAATGCCACACGGGTGGGTTTTTTTTTAGCACAAGTTCTTTCAAATGAAAAGCCCTGCTAATGGAGTAACTTTCACATGATGCCTTCAAAGTGATAGACTCGTCCATCACCACAGAAATCTGTTACACACATTAAGCTTCAAGAGAGAAACGAAGAGGGTTAAGACATTTCATTATTGGCTCTCGAGAGGGTACATTAAACAATCAATTTGTGCTGTTCTTGTGAATTTTTTTCCCCTGGTCTCTTCCCTTTTCTCCCCTCTGTCTTCATTACGTTCCTGGCCATTAGGCAGAGCAGCTGAACTTGGAGGCTGGCCTTTAGGAGAGGGCTGCCAGTTAATGATTAGTAAAAAGCCCCTCTCTGCCATTATCTGATGTGCTGAGCATATTCTAGAGCTCTGAAGCTCCTTTCTGAAAGAAGTTGAAAGATCCTGCGTGGGAGGTTGGTCTGCAGGGCCCCAGAATCAAAGCTGCTCCCTGGGGGTGGGTGGTGCCCCCACGCAGCACATGAAGGGATCAAGTTGTTTCTGTGCTGGCTCCTCTCTTGCTTTTGTCAGTTGGAGGGCTCGCTGTGCAGAGTGACCAGGGAGAGCTACAAATTTCTAGCAGAACTGTAAAAGTGTCCTTGCTGCCCTTAAAATTGCTGTGGGCCAACAGTGTGAACTGAAAACTCTCTGTGGTGCTGAAATGGAAATGCTGGGCCAGCACATGGCCCAAAGAATCCATTTCTGGAGCAAAACAAGAGTTCAAGGGGATAAACACAGTCCTCCTCTTTCCCATGTGTAGTGTCTCAAACTCGGACTGGTCACCCACTGGGTACCTGATCTCTGTCCCCTTGTCCTGTTCTCTTCTCCTTGCAGAGACAAGTAACAAGAAGGTGGTGTCCCACGAAGCTGTGCTGGGAGGGAAGCTTGCTGCCAAGACCAGCTTTACTCTGAACCGCTCAGGGAGCCTGAGAGCCGAGGATCTGACAGGTGAGACCCTGTTCCTGTTGGGCTGTCACTTGTAAGGGGAGAGCTGAGGTGTAACACTGATTGGGGGAGCAGAATTAGCCTGGTGCATTCACCTCGAGTCATGGGGGCAGTTTGGTCGCCACAAGATCAGAAGGATCCATAGCTGTTGGAGAGTGTCCAAAGGGAGGACATGGAGCTGGGGAAGGGTCTGAGGAGCGGCTGAGGGCACTTGGCTCGTTCAGCTGGAGCAGAGGAGACTGAGGGGAGACTCCTCGGGGGCTGCAGCTCCTCCCGAGGGGAGGCGGAGGGGCAGGGGCTGAGCTCTGCTCTGGGACAGGGCCAGGAGCCCAGGAAGGGCTGGAGCTGTGTCAGGGGTTGGGATGGATCTCAGGGAAAGGTTCTTCCCCCCGAGGCTGCTGGGCACTGCCCAGGCGCCCCAGGGAATGGTCCCGGCCCCAAGGCTGCCAGAGCTCCAGGAGCGTTTGGCCAACGCTCTCAGGGATGCCCAGGGTGGGATTGTTGGGGTGTCTGTGCAGGGTTGGACTCGGTGATCCCTCTGTGTCCCTTCCAACTTAGGATATTCCAGGATTCTGTGATCTGAAGTGCTGGGATTTCTCTGTTAGGAGTTATTACCTGGCTGCAGCACAGAGCTGCAGAGTCCCTTGGGGGATGGTGACACCACTGACCAGTGCTCTCACCCCTCCTTGCTGGGGCTGTGAGGTCACTGCTGCAGCCTGGCTGGCTTTGGTGGAGCATCAATAACCATTCAGAGCTGCCTCTTGTGCTTTGGGCATTATTTTGCTTTAACTGTCTTGCCCTGAAGCAGTTCTTTACAATGTGCCTGTCAGATTAAAAGGCAAACTTAAAAATCTCCATCTCTGCAGGGTTCAGTTTCACTTTCACCAATGTCACAGTAAGGTCGTATTGTAGCCAAAGGGTTGTGCCACGAGCATTTTTCATGTGGGCTCAAATCAGTTATGGGTATTTTCGTTGCCAAGAGATGTAGGCAAATTGTGGAGGAGATCAGAGAAGAGCCAGGGAGGCCACGGAGCAGAAGGAATTGACATTGAGAAAGCTTAAAAGGGCCAGTATAGCTCAGCTAAGCAACATCAAAGGGCACCCAGCAATATTGGAAGGGTTTAACGCAGCAGCCAGAGGAGATATTGAGCAGAGTGCAAGGAGTTATAATTATTCTGTGAAACAAGCAGCCTGAAATCAGTAGCAGGAAGAAACTTCCAATAATAAAGTTTTTAAGGAGCTGTGGGTGGCCTTTGAGGGGTGTTTGAGGGTTGTGTTACCAATTATCAGCTGTTGCATTTAAACATTAATGTGGGAGAAGTCTCACATTTAGTGACAGGACGAGGGGGAATGGCTCCCCACTGCCAAAGGGCAGGGTTAGATGGGATATTGGGAGGGAATTCCTGGCTGTGAGGATGGTGAGGCCCTGGCATAGGTTGCCCAGAGCAGCTGTGGCTGCCCCTGGATCCCTGGCAGTGTCCAAGGCCAGGCTGGACGGGGCTTGGAGCGCCCTGGGACAGTGCAAGGTGTCCCTGCCCATGGCAGGGGGCGGAATGGGATGTTCTCTAAGGTCCCTTGCAACCCAGATTGGGTTGGTTCTATCAGTAACAGGAAGGCTGAAGATGGGCCTTTTGGAGGAATTCTGTTCCAGCTGTGCTTTCCAGACTTAGTGGTCCTTGTTCAAGGAGTTTAAAAATCAACTTGTGNATGGATCTCAGGGAAAGGTTCTTCCCCCCGAGGCTGCTGGGCACTGCCCAGGCTCCCCAGGGAATGGTCCCGGCCCCAAGGCTGCCAGAGCTCCAGGAGCGTTTGGCCAACGCTCTCAGGGATGCCCAGGGTGGGATTGTTGGGGTGTCTGTGCAGGGTTGGACTCGGTGATCCCTCTGTGTCCCTTCCAACTTAGGATATTCCAGGATTCTGTGATCTGAAGTGCTGGGATTTCTCTGTTAGGAGTTATTACCTGGCTGCAGCACAGAGCTGCAGAGTCCCTTGGGGGATGGTGACACCACTGACCAGTGCTCTCACCCCTCCTTGCTGGGGCTGTGAGGTCACTGCTGCAGCCTGGCTGGCTTTGGTGGAGCATCAATAACCATTCAGAGCTGCCTCTTGTGCTTTGGGCATTATTTTGCTTTAACTGTCTTGCCCTGAAGCAGTTCTTTACAATGTGCCTGTCAGATTAAAAGGCAAACTTAAAAATCTCCATCTCTGCAGGGTTCAGTTTCACTTTCACCAATGTCACAGTAAGGTCGTATTGTAGCCAAAGGGTTGTGCCACGAGCATTTTTCATGTGGGCTCAAATCAGTTATGGGTATTTTCGTTGCCAAGAGATGTAGGCAAATTGTGGAGGAGATCAGAGAAGAGCCAGGGAGGCCACGGAGCAGAAGGAATTGACATTGAGAAAGCTTAAAAGGGCCAGTATAGCTCAGCTAAGCAACATCAAAGGGCACCCAGCAATATTGGAAGGGTTTAACGCAGCAGCCAGAGGAGATATTGAGCAGAGTGCAAGGAGTTATAATTATTCTGTGAAACAAGCAGCCTGAAATCAGTAGCAGGAAGAAACTTCCAATAATAAAGTTTTTAAGGAGCTGTGGGTGGCCTTTGAGGGGTGTTTGAGGGTTGTGTTACCAATTATCAGCTGTTGCATTTAAACATTAATGTGGGAGAAGTCTCACATTTAGTGACAGGACGAGGGGGAATGGCTCCCCACTGCCAAAGGGCAGGGTTAGATGGGATATTGGGAGGGAATTCCTGGCTGTGAGGATGGTGAGGCCCTGGCATAGGTTGCCCAGAGCAGCTGTGGCTGCCCCTGGATCCCTGGCAGTGTCCAAGGCCAGGCTGGACGGGGCTTGGAGCGCCCTGGGACAGTGCAAGGTGTCCCTGCCCATGGCAGGGGGCGGAATGGGATGTTCTCTAAGGTCCCTTGCAACCCAGATTGGGTTGGTTCTATCAGTAACAGGAAGGCTGAAGATGGGCCTTTTGGAGGAATTCTGTTCCAGCTGTGCTTTCCAGACTTAGTGGTCCTTGTTCAAGGAGTTTAAAAATCAACTTGTGCGCTAATGACCAGATTTTAAAAACTGCCACCCAACACCTATTCCCCTGTCCATCCGGAGCTGAGGCAGCAGAAGCAAGTTCAGAATAAGTGAGGGCAGTTCATGAAGCCAGGACACTTGGTAAAGGCAGAGGAACAGGCACTGCTTTAGTGGTGAGGGCTCAGCACTGTGTTTGTGTGCAGGAGCTGCCCTGTACCGGCGCCTCAAGGAGTACCTGATGACTGAGGAGCAGCTCAAGGAGAATGGGTACCCAATGCCTCACCCCGAGAAGCCTGGACGTGCTGTGCTCTTCACTGCAGAGGAGAAGAAAGTGATTGACTGTAAGCTCTGCTGGCTCTTTCCTTCCACAGGGTTTGCTGGGTACAGCTGGAGCTGCCCGTTCTGGTTGTGTAAAGGTCTCGGTGTGGAGCCTTTGCTCCTGTTGTGACAGGGGGTGTGGCTGCAGAACTCTGCTGCGTTCCTGCCTGGAGAGTTTCTTCAGCTTTCACATCCTGAGAATGCTGGTTTTGACCCAGAGTTTGTAGTCTGTGGGGCTGTGAGGCTGAGGGAGGTTTCTAATTTCTAATTCCCAGGTAACAAGTGACAGGATGAGAGGAAACGGCATCAAGTCTCACCAGGGGAGGTTTAGATCGGGTATAGGGGAAAATTTTTTCATGAAAAAGGTTGTGAAGTGTTGAACAGGTTGCCCAGGGCAGTGGTGGAGTCATCATCCCCATAAATGTAAAAAAAAAATGTGTGGATGTGGCACTTGGGGACATGGTTTAGTGGTGACCGTGGTGGTGGTGCTGATGGTTGGACTTGATCTTAAAGGTCTTTTCCAACCGTAGCAATTCCATGATTCTGTGCTGCCAAAGAACAGCAATTGAGCAGGTTGGAAAGAGAAAGAGGCTCCTGCTCTGCACTTGGTGACCCTCCCCTCTCCTGGGGGGAGGATTTTTTCTGTCTCTGTCTGTGTGAGCTGCTGTTGTGGTGGGATAAGGACTGACCCTGGGCCAGGCTGGCCTTGCAATGGGTCCTGCTGTGCTGCTCTGGGTTGCAGAGTTTTCTGTTTGATCTCGTAGCACTGCTGGGCCAAATAGTTCTCCAAAGCCCTTTTTGCAGCTGGACAAAATGATCATAAAATCTCAAAATGGTTTGGATCGGAAGGGACTTTAAAACCCATCTCATTCCACCTCCTGGAACACCCTCCACCAGACCAGGTTGCTCCAAGCCCCGTCCAACCTGGCCTTGATCCCACAGGTTTCCCCAGGACAGGATGGGGTCCTCCGCTGAATTTTCTGAACTCGTGGCAGGATTTTTGCTCCTCAGACCCTGGCTAAAGCAGGCTGTGCTGCAGCAGGGATAAAACCCAGACTGGGGATTTCTTTTGAGGTGCTTTGCCACGCTCCCCTGAGCATCTGTGTGGAGAGACCTCACTAAAGTGTGTTAAGTGCTCATCCATGTTAACACCTTGTGTCTACATTTGTCCTGTGGTTGCTGAAGCAACCTGGGCAAAAGCTCTCTTGCATTAACACTGTCAAGTGCTGTATTTGTGAGAGTCCTTTTTTCCAGGGAACCAGCCAGCTCCTTTATATGATCCTGAGCTCACGTTCCTGGTTTTATTCCTGTAGTTTCCTGCAGATGTTGCAGGATCTTTGAATTGCTCCTTGTTTAACTGAAGCTGTTGCTGCCGCTGTGACCTGTGGGCTGGTGTTGGGCAGAGCTGGGAATGTGCTAACAGCCTAAATCCTCACACCAAACTCATGGAATTGTGTGCAGATCAGAAGAATGATAGCTCCTTCCTAGTGGCTTTTTCATCTCCTTTCCCCAAATTTTGGGCAGTAAAAGCACAGGTGGTGGGGGGGAGCAATCGCAGACTGCCCCCCTTGCTGGGCCGGGTCCTGCCCTAAGTGCTCCTGGGTTTAGCTGCTGGAAAATCCTGACAGAAAAGCTGTGCCCTGGAAGAGGTAAAATGTCATTTGGAAGTGACAAGGCACAGATCCCCTGGAAACCAGGCTTCATTAGCTCTGGTGTCCAAAGAATGACTTATTTATCCTGTTTCTTAAAATAACTGTGTTAGACTCCAATGTAATTTGCTATGCATGGAGAGACAATTCAGCAAGCCTTGATGGAGCTGGGGGGCAGCTGATGTGGACCAAAGCCACTGGAGAGTCTTTGTGTTTGCCTCTGGGAAGTGTTTGGGGGGCAGATTTCAGAGGGATTGCTGTGCCTTTATAGCAGGTTGGAACAACATTTGGAATCCTTTTTAACAGAAAACGTGGTGTAACAGTGTTTGGGGCCTGAGTGATTGTGATTTGCGTTGCTTCCCCGAGGTTAAGCAGGTGAGGGGTTTCCAGTGACCTGGCTGTTGTTTCTCTCCTGTCCCCAAGCCTCGTGCAGGATCTGCTGTCGCTGTGGCACCGAGTACATGGTCTCGGCCTCGGGGAGCTGCATCCGGAAGGAGGAGTGCGTCCATCACTGGGGGCGGCTGCGCAAGCAGAGAGGTACAGCCCTGCCGGGGGGCTTGGCCCTGCTGGCTGTGCTCCAGCTCCAAACACAGAGTCTTTCTCGGGTTTGAGCTTGGTTTTTGGAGCTTGTCACGCTCCCAGGTGGTGACAGTCCCTGGGCCTGTCACTGAAATGGCCTTGCAAAGAGCTGCTGGGCTTGGTGGTCCCCAAAATGTGACACTGGGGCTGCAGCAGAAGTGCTTCATCTTTGTTCAAAAAAGTAAAGGAAAAAACCTTCTTGTGCTTTTTGGAAAAAATCAGCCTCTTAAGAGGCTGACTGGGAGCGCTAGAGGTCTGTCACTCCCAGGGGAGTTTACTGATCTTGGTTGAATTCATTTGCAGCAAGGCACTAACCTAGTTTGAGCTCTGCTCTGGTTTTCCATCAGAGCATCCAAGTGGCTTCTGGATTTTGTCTGGCTGAGTACCAGAGACTTAAACTCTTTAGATTGCTGCCTGTGAATCCACAGTTATTTTTCCCCTGTGTTTGACAAGTTATTGTGGTGCTCATTCAGGGGATCTGCTCGTGAAAGCTGAAGTTCAGGTCTCTTGTTAACAAGACTCTTCTTCTTGACCCTTCATCTCTTGCTCTTCCAGTGCCAGGTGGGTGGGAAACTCACTACAGCTGCTGCTCCGGAGCTGTGGGGTCACCAGGCTGCCAGGTTGCTAAAGTAAGTGATGGAACAACACCTTTTTATTCTCAGTGACATTTGTGCTCTGCTCACAGTGGCAGTGGCTGGGAAATCCTTCCTTAAGCCTTTAGAAGAGCAGTGGCTTCCCTTTAGGGGATAAAACAAGTGCAACCTAATTTTTTTTGCTCTGCAATGGTAGGAAAATCCAGTGTTTGACACTCAGCTGTCTGGAGTGAGTTGGGTTCATTTATCCCAAGCTGCCCAGCTTGTCTACTTGAGGGACATACAAGAAGCTCATGTTCTTTAGTGAATCACAGAAGAAATGAGAAAGAAGGGATTTCCTTTTAAGGAGCAGTCTCCAGAGCCTTGGCACCAGTGTGCCAAACCCTTTTTCCCATCTTTTCCTTTCCAGATTCCCATGCTAAGGTAACTTACTCCTGGTGGACAAATGTTTTCTTACAAGTTTTCTGTTTGTTGCCTGTTCTTGGTCGTAATGAGGGGAGGAGCCTTCCCAAGGAGCCTGTTGTAACTCTAGAATATCACAAAACTTCTTTTGAGGGAGCCCAGCACTAGAAAAAAGGAATTAAAAACCTGCTCAGATGTGGAGTTTGATGGAGCAGGGCACTGTTTGGGATACATTTGCACAGGTGCTTTTGGTGTTCCAGCCTGGCATCCCCAGTCTGTCTTGTGCCTTTCCCTCAGGTCTCTGGGCATGCTCTTTGTCACTTATTTTAGTGGCATTTTTATATTTGGCAGCTGCCACACAAGGGAGAACCAAAAGCTGGACGTAGAAGGTGATTCTGGGCAAAATTCAAGGTTTGTTACGATAGGAAGAGTTGTCTGGGCACCATAAAAGCCTGCCCTGCACAGTCGGATTGGATGGGATCAGGTTGTTACTTTTCTTTTCCACATGAATTTAGGATTTTTTAATATAGTTCTCTGGGTAACCTGTGCCTGGCCATCCCCACCCTCACAGGGAGCAGTTCCTTCCCAGTATCCCATCTATCCCTGCCCTCTGGCAGTGGGAAGCCATTCCCTGTGTCCTGTCACTCCATACCAGTATAAAAAGTCCTTCTCTTTCCTTTTTATAAGACCCCAGTTTTCACAGCACCCTTTGGAAAATTTGGATCCACAGTCTGCTCAGCATCAGAGCACGCACTGAAATTTTGGGATGTTGGGATGCTGGGGAGCACAGAATCCTTCAGCTTTGAAGACAGGCGTTGAAAGCAGGAAATACTTGTAATGAGGCACCGTTCTCAGTCAGTGGGCCCAGGGCTGGTTAGGAAAGCTCTCGTGTGTCTGTCCGAGCGCAGGGGTGTCCCTGCCTGGGCTTGCTGCAGTTAGGCAGGGAGGCAGGAGATGGCAGGATGGAGCCGTGCTGCTCCGGGGAGCCTGCAGAGGCTGCTCTTTGTGATACCCGAGGCTGCTGCTTCCTCGGCTCTCGAAAACAGGAGCAGCTTCCCTGCCCTCCTCCCAGCCAGGAAGAATTGGGCAGTTTCAGAACAGCAACTGATGGAGAAAAATACCTAATAGGTTTTTTTTTTTCGCTTCACTGCTCAGTTCTGTTGTATTACACAGGGAGGGAAGGGCTGAAGCTGTGAGGGAGAGGTGTTTGCTGTGTCCTGGCTGCTGGGCTGCTCTCCCCATTCCCTCAGCAGAGCAGGATCCCTGCCATAGGTGCAGAGTGGACAAGTGTGGCCCCTTGCTCCTGGGAAGCAGCAATCCATGAGGCCTTTGAGCAGTGCTGGCTGTGGATACAGGGAGAGATTGGCCTCAGTGTTGGCCCAGCTGCCTCATTAACTTCAAATGATGCAGTTCCTGTGCTCTGGCAGCACCTGCAGTAGTGACCCGTGCAGGAAAATATGCAAATCCTGCTTTGGTTTCCTCTCTGCCCACACATGTCAGCTTTACAAGGGCCTCAGATCCTCATCTCTCCAGCCTTTAATCCTGAGACAAACCAGAACAGTTTCATTCCTTGTCGGGTGAGAGGTGTGGGAAGCCCTGTACTGTGCTGGGCACTGCTGAGGCCTCACCTCAAGTCCTGGGGTCAGTTTTGGGTCCCCCATGACAAGAAGGACATTGAGGGGCTGGATCTTGGCCAGGGAAGGGAACAGAGCTGGGGAAGGGTCTGGAACACCAGGAGCAGCTGAGGGGAGCTGGGGAGGCTCAGCCTGGAGAAAAGGAGGCTCAGGGGGACCCTCTGGCTCTGCACAACTCCCTGACAGGAGGGGGCAGCTGGGGGGGTCGGGCTCTGCTCGCAGGGAACAGGGACAGGAGGAGAGGGAACGGCCTCAGGCTGGGCCAGGGGAGGTTTAATTTGGATATTGGGAAAATTCCTTCACAGAAAGGGTTGTCAGGCATTGGAAGGGGCTTGCCAGGGCAGTGGTGGAGTCACCATTCCTGGAAGTGTTCAAAAAACATATGGATGTAGCACTTGGGGATGTAGTTTAGTGGTGACCGTGGTGGGGCTGCTGGGCTGACTTGATGATCTTGAGGGTCCTTTCCAACCTTAAGGATTCAGTGCCTCCATGGTTCTGGGCATGGTGAAGGAGGCTGTGCCCAGGCTGCTGTGATCGTGCACAAAGACATTGAGATTCAAGGACAGACGAAACTTAAACACAACAAAAAACCCCGCTGGGGAATAAGGGAGGGAGAGCATCACCTCTGGGTGTGGTGCAGGTTGGTTTTACCTAAAACCATGTCAGCAGGTAAAAGGGCAGTCACAGCTTTGCCTTGCCCTCAGTTACCTGTTCCTGCTTCCCCTTTACGCTTCATCCAGCTTAGAACTTGGGCTGCCGGGAAGGTTTCAGGATAACCAGTGGGATCTGTGCTGTGAGGGAGTGTGGGAGTGTACGTGTGTTGCAACAGCAGCTCAGTCATGCAGTGGCTTAAGCACTTGTGAAATCACTCCCTGAGTTTTCCTGCTGGATCTTGTTGACCCTGGAGCTTTAGCTGGGAACAGTGCAGAGTGCTTGGAAATGCTCTCTGTTGCCTCAAGTGCTGGTGGGCTGGAGCTGCTGTTGGTGTGGGCTGGCTGGGTGTGGGATGCAGTGGCTGTGAGTGGATGCACACACAGACACGCTCTGGAGCTGGGTGTCTCCTGTCACCTGCACCTGGTGCTCGTGCTCACACAGGGGTGTCTGGGGTGAGGATCCTGCACCTGGGCTTGTCTTGGCCACAGGAACCAGGAGCTGGAGTTACATCAGTGTCAGGCCTCAGTGTGACCCTTCCTGACTAATTCTACTCCAGATTGAAAGCTCCTTCTCCCCAGATATGTGATGTCCTGCTCCTCCATGTGCTGTCAGTATGGTGCCACCAGCCCTGATGGGCCTTTGGAATTAGGGTTGCCCATGGCTGTGTTTGCTGTGGTTGTGAACTTCTCAGGCTCTCTGTAGGCAAAACTTATTCCTCATTAAGAAATAATGAAAAACCCACTTTTGTTGAAGCAGAGGTTTGTTGGAGTGGGCTCTTTGGCTTCTTGCTCATGTCATCACCAACTGTCCCTTTCTTTTCCTTTCAGCAACACGTGCACGATGGGCGCAAGGAGAGCCTGGATGGCTTTGTAAAGACTTTTGAGAAGCTGCCCACGACTGATGGCTACCCTGGGATCTATGCCTTAGACTGTGAAATGGTGGGTCCAAAGCCAAAACAAAGCTTTTTGGGGATGGCTGAGGTGTGACACAAGTGGCTGAAGGGAAGCTGTTTCCTGACCTCCTTTTTTCTGTTCTGAATATTGGCTCTGGAGGTGTAAATGAGCTCTTATTGATTGGTGTGTTTGACTTGAGGGCTGTGCAGCCCTGGCAGGCTCTGACTGGCCCACGCTGGGCAGTGCTGCAGCCTGGCCTTGCTGCACCAGGTGTGCTGCATTTTGGGAGCTGCAGCACTTGGGTGAGGGGCTGCACAGATCCCACACTGTGGTTGGCCTGTGCCTCTCTTCACATCTGCCCTGTTCCTTGCAGTGCTACACTAAGCAAGGACTGGAGCTGACAAGGGTAACTGTGATCAACTCGGAGCTGAAAGTGGTGTACGACACCTTCGTCAAGCCGGACTCCAAGGTGGTGGATTACAACACCAGGTGAGGATGGTCTTCCTTGGGACAGAGCTCTGTGCTCCCTCAGAAACTTGGCGTGGCTGGGAGCACTTGATGAAACTCCACTGACCACCACTCCCTGAGGGCTTTGGGGCTTTGGGCCTTGAGGTGTTTCCTCAAGTGAAGGACCCCCGCGTGTGTCCTGTTGCCCTGCAGATTCTCAGGTGTGACAGAAGAGGACCTGGAGAACACGAGCATCACCCTGCGGGATGTCCAAGCCGTCCTACTGAACATGTTCAGTGCAGACACCATTTTGATAGGGCACAGCTTGGAAAGCGACTTATTTGCACTAAAGGTAACGTGGGCTCTTGCCTTCCCATCTCCCTTTGGTGCTTTCCCACCTTAGAGGGTGTTAGATGTCTCTTTAAATTTAGGAACTGTTTATTTCTAGGGACCAGGAGTTCACAGTAGTGTGATGGCTGCAGCTCAGGTCCTATAGGCGGTTTGGGCACCACAATATAAAAAAGCCATGCAGCATTAGAGAGTGTCCAGAGGAGCTGTGAGGATGGGGAAGGGTCTGGAGGGGCCTCATGAGGAGCAGCTGAGGGTACTTGGTTTGTTGAGCCTGGAGGAGACTGAGGAGAGACTCACTGTGGTCTTCAGCGTCCTCATGGGGGAAGAGGAGGGGCAGGTACCAATCTTTTCACTCTCATGACCAGGGACAGGAGCCCAGGAACGGCTGGAGCTGTGTCAGGGGTTGGGATGGATCTCAGGGAAAGGTTCTTCCCCCCGAGGCTGCTGGGCACTGCCCAGGCTCCCCAGGGAATGGTCCCGGCCCCAAGGCTGCCAGAGCTCCAGGAGCGTTTGGCCAACGCTCTCAGGGATGCCCAGGGTGGGATTGTTGGGGTGTCTGTGCAGGGCCAGGGGCTGGAATGATGATCCCTGTGGGTCCCTTCCCACTCAGGATATTCCAGGATTCCATGGTCAGTCCAGTCTCTGAGCCTGTGCGAGGTTGGTTGTGGTGGAAGAGCAGGGGAGTGTGTGTCACTCATGCTGTCACCACAGCTGTTAGTGGCTGCTGCTGCCCAGGGTGACAGACCTGTCAGAGGTGACTGGGCTGGACAGGGCTCTAAGCAGCCTGGTCTAGTGGAAGGTGGAATAAGATAGCCTCTAAGGTCTCTTCCAACCCAAACCATTCCATAGTTCTATGACTGATCCCAAATCATTTGCCTTTCACCCCTGTCAGATCTGTTCTCTGTTCTATGCCAGCTTTGCTCGGACTTGTGGCATTACTTTGATGAAGTTATTTTGACCTTTCACCTATCCTGTTTCCTGCCTGGCCCTGATCAGCTCGGTGTGTCCATCCCTCAGCCACCTCTGTGTCCTGCCAGGGAGTGTGTCCTGCACTGGGGCCCCAGGGCTTTGTCCAGGGTCACCAGGAGAGCGTGTGGCAGGCAGGAGCCAAGTCTTCGTGCTCACATGCCAGAACTTCCCTCAGCCATTCTTTGTCCCACAGCTCTCCTGCTGAAGCCTCTGTGGCTGCCAGCTCCCAGCACTGGGTTGGAAGCAGGAGCTTTTAATGCCTGTAAAACACTTTACCTCTCTGTGGCACCCTTTATCTCATCCTCGGAGAGGCTTCATCATCATCAGAAAAACATTATTTCCAGTTAGATCAGCTCGAGATGACTGCCTTGGCCTCTTAGAGGCTTGGTTTTCTCTCGGCACCGCAGCTGCTGCCAAGAGAAGGAGCCCAGAGCAATCCAGCAGAGCCGTGGGGTGTCACGGCGGAATGGCCGAGGGCTGTGGCAGTAAAGCCATATCTCACTAATGGCTGTGGCAAGTTCCAAGTGCTGATGGCATTTCAAGTTTTATTTAAAGCTTTATTATCCTGTTTCCTCAGTCTTCCTGATCTACATAAGTAATTACCATTGTGTCTGGGAGGGTGCCAGAGCTTAGTGCAGTCCAGGGGAGATTATCCATAACGTTGGCGGTTTTACGCTCCGAGGAGTGGAGCAGGTTGTTTCTGTTCAAGTGCAGCTGTTCTGGGCTGGTTGTGGATCTGTTACTGATGGAGTTATGGGTTGTCCTGCAGCATGAGCTGGTGCCTGGAGGCAGAGAAGAGAGGGGATTATCAGGGTCCTTCAGAGTCATCTGTGCTGGGATTTGCTAAGCCATCTCTTGGTCAGGACGCAGGTTTATCTCTTAGGCCCTGAATTTCACTCCTGTGCTCAGGATATGGGATTGCCTTCATCCAGATTCCTTTAGCTCCCACTGAATGCAGTTCATGGCAGCAAAGGATTAATCTTGTCTTAGCCTGAGAGGAAGAAATCAGTGTTAAAGCAAGCCAGCCTGCCCTATGATTATGGACTTTGTCAGGTGGGGCGTTTTGGCTGTCCCTGGGTCCCTTGGTGCAGGGCAGGGAGCACTTTGACCTGTTCAGCATCCTCAGTCCCTCCAGCGTGGTGACAATTCATAGCTGAGTGTTGGATTAGGGGGCTGGAGCCCCTCTGCTCTGGAGCCAGGCTGGGAGAGCTGGGGGTGCTCGCCTGGAGAAGAGAAGGCTCCAGGGAGAGCTCAGAGCCCTTGCAGGGCCTAAAGAGGCTCCAGGAGAGGGACCGGGGACAGTGGATGGAGGGACAGGAGACAGGGAATGGCTTCCACTGCCAGAGGGCAGGGTTGAATGGGATATTGGGAAGGAATTGTTCCCTGGGAGGGTGGGGAGGCCCTGGCACAGGGTGCCCAGAGCAGCTGTGGCTGCCCCTGGATCCCTGGAGGTGTCCAAGGCCAGGTTGGATGGGGCTTGGAGCGCCCTGGGATAGTGGAAGGTGTCCCTGCCTATGGGAGGGGATGGAGTAGAAGCCCTTTAAAAAGTCCCAACTCAAAACACTCTCTAATATGATTCAGTGATAGAATTTCCTTGTCCCATTCCATCCTTGCTGAGCTGGTGCTGGTTAAAAACTTCCTGTTGAGTCACAGCTGACGGATGGGAGGATTTGGGGTTGGTTTGCACCCCGAAGGCCAGGCCTGTTCTGTAGCAGCAGTGTGATGTACATCCTGCTGTGTCGTGCACATCCTGCCCACTTCTGTCCCCATCTTAGAATCCCAGAATCCCAGAATGGTTTGGTTGGAAGGGACCATAAAGATCACCCAGTTCCAACCCTCTGCCATGGGCAGGGATGCCACTCACTAGACTGAGCTGCCTCGTCTTGAGAAAGGTTGCTACAACTTACACAGAGGCTGCTGTGCAGTCAGCTGCTTCCTCAGTTTAGTTTTTAGTTGTGAAAGATTCCAGAGCTATTCCAGCTTCTCCAGGCCGGGGGATTAATGATTGACCTGTCCTGCTTGAGCTACACAAACTGGACCAGCCCCGAGTGTCTGCTGCCCTGACTGTGAGGTTTCAGGGCTCTGGGGGCAGGTGTGTGGCTGGCACAGCAGTGGGAATCCTGTGTGCACACACCCTGCGAGGGGAGTCATCCTGGATCCAGCCACAGCCTCCTGCCAGACTGGTTGGGTCGGAAGCTGCCGAGAGCATTGCACAGAGCCCCAGCGGTGACCGGAAGGTTGCTGCAGCATGGCTGATCCCTTTGGGAGTGGGGGAATAACCCCATTCTCTGCTGCTCCTTCCCTCAGCTGATCCACGGCACCGTGGTGGACACAGCCATCGTGTTCCCCCACCGCCTGGGGCTGCCCTACAAGCGGGCCCTGCGCACGCTGATGGCCGACTACCTCAAACGCATCATCCAGGACAATGGTGAGACCTCTGAGGGCTCCTGGCCCACCCCGCTTCCTCCTGGGTGTGGGCTCCTCAGCCCTGCCTTCCTCTGCTCTCCCCAAGCCCCTCCTCTTGCTCCTGGTGTTTTCTCCCCAGCATGTGTGTGGTAGCTGGGAATGTGCCGGCGTAAGAAGCCTCAGCCACATCCCGTGTCAGTGTGACCCCTGTTCCGAGGGCAGAGCTCTCCCTGCTTCCCTCCCTGTGCTGAGTGAGACAAGGGAAGTGGTGTGAGGAGGCTGAGGGTGGCTCTGCCAAGGGCAGGTCCTGCCCTCCCTTCTCTCTGGCCAGCTGAGATGGACCCTCCTGTTGGAAGTGTGGCCTGTTCCCTCCCATCTTCCCTGAGCACATTGTAAACACTGCTGGGGAAGCTCCCTGCTGTTCCATAGCTGATGGTGTCAGGCTGAAGTCCAGCAAAAAGTGTGGGTTTAGTGGAAAAAAAAGTGTGTTTAAAGTTGGGGTTGTTCAGCCTGGAGAAAAGAAGGCTTTGGGGATTCCTTAAAGCTCTTTGCTGTGCCTAAAGGGGCTCCAGGAGAGCTGGAGAGGGACTTGGGACAAGGGATGGAGGGACAGGACACAGGGAATGGCTTCCCACTGCCAGAGGGCAGGGTTAGATGGGACATTGGGAAGGAATTGTTCCCTGTGAGGGTGGGGAGGCCCTGGCCCAGGGTGCCCAGAGCAGCTGTGGCTGCCCCTGGATCCCTGGCAGTGTCCAAGGCCAGGTTGGACAGGGCTTGGAGCAGCCTGGGACAGTGGAAGTTGTCCCTGCCCATGGCAGGGATGGGACTGGATGAGCTTGAACAAACCACAGAACACAAACCACCTGGGGATTCTGTGGAATTCTTCTCCTTTCAGTCCCCAGCTGTGGCTCGGGGTGCTCCCAGGTGTGGAAGTGGCTGCAGGGGACAGGGAGCAGCTGGTTCTGTCTGGGGAGCCGTGCTGAGCTGTGCTGTGCTGAGCTGAGCTGGGCAGGCAGCCCGTGCAGCAGAGGGTCACTGCCACGCCTGTGTTTGTGTCCCCAGTGGAAGGACACGACTCCAGCGAGGACGCCAGAGCCTGCATGGAGCTGATGGTGTGGAAGATCAAAGAGGATGCGAAAGTGAAGCGATGACCCGCGCGTTGTCTCTCTGCTGTTCTCCTGCACCTCTGTGAAGAAGCAGTGCAATAAATGCCCACAGCCACTTTGTCCCCCCGTGCCAGCAGCATGTTCCTGCTCCCCAGCCATCCCAGCAGGACCCCTGGACTCACACCTGCAGTCCCCCTGTCCAGGTGGTGGCTCTCGGATCCTCAGACTCCACCTGAGGGATTCTCTGTGGTCCAAGCACTGCCTTGTGGGCCTGGCAAGGTGGTTTTGAGTAGCACAACCAGAACTTCTTGGTTCCTAGGAGAAGCTTGTTAGAGGTAGGTTGGAGATGTGCAGAAGGATCTTTCTGGTTCAGTTAAAGGTAGATCGTTTACTTTTTTTTTTGTTTTTGTTTTTCCAGATGTAACTTAAATTGCCTCTGTACTCCAAAGCAGTGTTTGGAGAGGGGGGAGAAGGTTGGGCAGGAAGCTGTGAGTGGATTGTGTAGCTGGTGTGGGAAGCAAGAGCTGAGGATCCAGCACTTGGGAAGAGATCCTGGTGCAATCCCAGTGCGGAGCTGCAAAAGAGGGAGGCTGGCTCTGAGCAGCTGGAGGGAGAGGAATGAGATGGGATCTGGGAATTGCCACCTGCTGTGCCCCAGGTGATCTCCTTGCTGAAGGCTGGCTGGCACCTGGTTCTGCAGTCACTGCAAAGGGGGAAACCACGAGTGTCACACCTTGCCCAGACCTCAGGGAGCCACGTGGCAGGGCAGGGACAGCAGGGCAGGGACAAAGCTCCCAGAGCCAGGGAGAGCCTGCATCCCATCACTGCAGGGTAGGACAAGCTGTCCTTCCCCGACCCTGAGCTTCCAGCAGAGCCCCAGTGAGCTTGTGTTCAGGGAGGAAGGTTTTTGGGGTGTGCAGGTAAGGCTGCACTTAAGGGTGGCCTCAGCAGTGTGCAGGACTCCCCACCAGCCTGTCCCTGGTGCAGGGACTTGGTACAGGCAAAAGCAATAGGGAAAAATCCTTCGTTTCAGCTCGTTTACATGTTGGGAGTTCTGCAGAGAGTGAAGGACCCAGCTGTGTGTCTGGCACCTGGACAAAAGCAGCTGCTGAGTGTGACTGTCCCGGGGTGACTGGGGCAGAGCCCAGGCAGACTGGATGGCACTGGTGGGTCCCTCTGCCCAGACCCTGCTGCTCTCTGGGGACAGCAGAGCTGGGGGAAGCAATCCCCATGGACGGGGTCTCAGCTGGGGTCAGGCAGCACCTTCACCCCGTTCCCAGGGCAGTGATCCCTCACCCTCCCTGGCAGCACTGGAATTGTGTCCCTTGGTGGCTGCTGTGGTCCCTGTGTCCCTGGCATGGGCTGGCTGTATCAGCCTGGGGGCAGTGGGGCAGAGGAGCTGCTGGGGTTTGGTTCCTCTCAGGGCCGGGTCCTGCTCACTCCTTTTACCCCTGCTGGGCTCACGGTTTGGGGACAGCTGTGTGTCCCCTGCATGTTCTGCTGAGCTGTCCCACCCTGTGGGCAGGAGCGTGGGCTGGGCTGTGTTCCAGGGCAGGGGTGTCCTGCTCCAGCCCCACGCTGGGCCTGGCGAGCTCTCCCCAGCTCACTGCTGCCCTCGGAGGCAGGGAGGTGGCTTCTCTGCCGGGCTCGCCGGGAGCCACCGGGAGAAACGAGGCTGCAAAGACTCCTGTTACTCCTGAGCCCATCTGTGCTTCCTCTGGCAGCCTGTTTCTTACCCCAGGTTTTGGGGATGCAGCTCCCTGCCGCTCCCCCAGTGCTCCACATCCAGCTCTGCTCCTTCCCTGCCTTGGGGCTTCCACCCCGAGCAGCCTTGGGACACCTTGGCCTGTCCCCCTGTCCCACGGCCTGCAGGGAACGGTGCTGTTCCTGCCCAGGCTGGGGGAGAGACAGAGTTACAGTGCTTCCTATCTGGGGAGGGAAGGTTTGTTCCTGCTTCTGCCTCTTTCCCGTGTTTATCCCCCATTTATCTTCACCCCTGGCTGCAGCGATGGAATGTCCCTGGAGCAGCCACGTCAGATCTCAGATCTGGCTCTTGCCTCTTGCTTGTTCCTGAACAGGCAGCCCCTGCTTCCCAGCCTTCCCACAGCAGCTCCTTGCCTGGAAAAGCCAGGACATTCTAGCATGGACACGGTGTGCTGGTGTCCTGCTTGTGGAGCTGCTTGGCTCGATCCCATCTCCTGGGGCTGGGGCAGGCAGGACGTTCCTCCAGGCAGGAATCCTGCCAGGCCACGGGACCTCCATCATTTCCCCTTCCTTTCCCCATGGGCCAGCCTGAACTGAGGCTTTTGGGGTGGGAGTGTGGGGGGGTTGCCTGTGTCAAGGGATGTCCCTGGGAAAGTGGAACCATGTCCAGCCACGCCGTTGGTGTGGTCAGAGCCAGTCCTGGCCCAGGGCTGCCATCGCCTCCCCAGGCACTAGAGGTTTGGTTGGGTTGTA
The DNA here is from genome assembly GCA_013397845.1 of Melanocharis versteri. NCBI lineage: Eukaryota > Metazoa > Chordata > Aves > Passeriformes > Melanocharitidae > Melanocharis > Melanocharis versteri. Next base: position 46,771 of record VZTG01008751.1, on the reverse strand, counting down.
CAGACGGTTGTAACCTGTAACTTTTTGTAATTGTTTTTAATAAAAGCGTGTTGACTAGGTGCACATTCCTGAGTCTGGGGCTGCTCTTCCTGTGGATGGGTTGTGGAGGGGAGACACTGGAGCCATCCTGGAGCTGGGGAGGGGCTGGTCAGGCTTCCAGGACATCCTTTCCCAAGCTGGTGAAGTGGGTTCAGCACGTCCAAGGTCCTGCACCTGGGTCTGGGCAATCCCAGCTGTGAGCTCAGAGTGGGACATGAACTCACTGAGAACGGCCCTGGGGAGAAGGACTTGGGGTTGTTGATGGGTGCGAGGCTCAACCTGCCCCAGCCACGGGCACTGACCCCAGAAACCCCCCCTGTGCTGGGCTGAGCCCCCAGCGTGGGCAGCAGGGGAGGGGGGATTCTGCCCCNGTGGAAAGTGTCCCTGATCATGGCGGAGGGTGGCATTGGATGGGCTTTAAGGTCCCTTCCAACACAAACCGTTCCATGATTCTGTGGCAGTGGCAGGGACAAGACCCTGTTCTGCTGCTTGGGGCTGGGGGTGGCCGCGTGGGGTCCCGACGTGGGCCCTTAGGTGTGTCCCTCCCACCCCCACTCTGGCACAGAGTGACACCAGCACCTCCCTGGCACGGGCTGAGGGGTGAGCGGGGTCCCAGCCCGTTCCCCCTCTGCACTTTCAGAATCTGGGCATTGCCCAATCCAAACCATTCCACGATTCCACGATCCCTTCCATTTGCAGCCGCTGTTCGTTCCCCTGTGTGCCCCAGCGTGGCTCTGCAGCACAGCCCAGCCTCCCCCGGCACCGCTCCCCGCTCCCGCTGCTCCGTGCCCCTCCAGGACACTCCCGCCCGCCGGGATGAGCCGAGGAGCCCGAGGAAAAGCGATGAAACGGTGCCGCTCCTTTCGGAGAGAACCCCGATCCCAACCCCCTGGACTGAACGAGGAGGGAGGGCCGTGGCCGGAGGCTCGCTCTGTGCAGAGCCCCCACACCCCGAGGGGTGCCCGAGCCCCCGGGCAGCAGCCGGGCGCATCCCGGCTCCTGCTGCCTCATCCCGGAGCTGGGACGGAGCCTCGGCATCCCCCCAGCCCTGCCCGGGCGCTCCCCGGAGCCCGTATCAATCTCCCAAATGGGGCAGGAATTAAAGTGCCAAGCCAAGGAGCTGATTCAGCACGGAGGAAGAGGTGAAGGTAAAAAGTTCAAATAAAAAAATAATGGGCCATTAGATGACCTCACTGGCAATGTGTTTTATTTAACGCGCGGGTGATGGCTCGGCGATGGCAGCGGCTGCTCCGGAGGCTGTAAAAGTCACGCCTGGCGCGTGTTCTCAGCCGGCTCCGCGGGCCTGTGTGGCATCGGGTGCTCCGGCAGTGACCTCCAGTGTCACCCCATCCCCGAGGGTCCCTCTTCTCCCCCCCTTGCAGGTCACCTGCCAGCCCGAGGTGACACCAGGGAACCCCTGTAGTGACAAAAGCATTTTGCTTTGTTGCTCTTTTGGAGCCTGGAGGGTGACAGGGACCCTTCCAGACACCTCCAGGTTGAGGGTGGAGGCAGGTGGGATTTTTAGGATTATAAGAGCCCTGGTCTTAAGGGAGCAGCACTCACCCAGCCCCAGGCATGTGGAGGGGCAGGAGGACACAGAGCCAGGCTGGACAGGCTTGGAGCACCTTGGGACAGTGGAAGGTGTCCCTGCCCATGGTGGGGGGTGGAACTGGATGAGCTTTAAGGTCCTTCCCAACCCAAACCCCTCTGGGATTCGATGACACCAAAGCATGTTCAGGATCTGCCTCAGAGGGCTGTCCCTCCTATTTTTCCCTGGAAGATCTTGGCTCCCAGGGCACTGCTGGAGTTGGGGCATCAGCAACAGAAGGGGTTTTCTTGCTCTCTGAAACCTCTGCCCCTTCTGGGTGGCTTTGCCTCTGGCTCTGAGCGTGGCCCCCTTGGCACTGCCCATCCCCACCTCGGTGTTCAGATGCTGCAGCTGAATTGGGGGAAGCAAAGGAGCAGAGAGAAGCCCAGAACCCCATTCCTTCCCCTTCCCAAAACCCTCTGGGATGAGCTGAAACCTGGGAGACGAAAGGAAGAAGCTTGCTGGGGAAAAGGCTCCATTTCCACGCCAGCAAGAGGAGAGGGGCGAGCCCAGAGGTGCTGGTGGATCACAAATCCTCCCACTTTGCCCCCCTCACTGGGGTGCAGCCCCTGATCCCACACCGTTTCCATACCCATGGAAGCCGCCTCCAGCCCGTCCCAGCCTGAACTCTACCAGTGAATTGGTGCTGGTGGTCTGGTCCTGGGAGCTGTCAGGGATCCAGTGCCCCACAGGGTCCCTGACAGTGCTGTCAGAGTGTCCCAGCCCTGGACGGGGGCCCTGCCGGGCTTTCCCTGCTCCCTGTCCCCACCCTTTCCTTCCCAAGGATGGAGGGATATTCCAAACCTGAATCAAAGCAGCCTCGGCCCCAAAGCTGCCTTCTCACGGGGGGAGGGAGGTTTTGGGCAGCCCGGGGCCCGGCAGTGCTCAGGGACATTACATGTCCCTTCTTCAGCTGAGACCGGGCAACTCAGCACACCCAGCCCCGCGTTTGCAGATGTTCCAGGGTTTGCAACAGGGTCTGCCTTGTCCTGCAGCATCTCCTCCCAGCAAGAGACATCCACGGGTTCTGTGTGTCACTCCCTGCCCCTGAGCCGCCTGGCGCAGGTCAGGGGTGACCATGGTCATCAATCCTCTCGTTAAAAAGCTTTTTACCCCATTTCGTCCAGACCCTCCAGGACGGGGAGGGCTGGGGCCGAGGCAGGGGGTGAGTGTCCATCCCGGCTCGGGGTCCCACGGTTCGTGTGTGCAGGCAGGAAAGCTCCTCACGTGGTGACATCAGTGAGGCCCCTCTGTCACAGCCGGTGGGGACAAGGACCTCACAGCAGCCCCTGCTGCCTCCACTCTCCTCCCCACTGCAGACTTCTGCTTGGCTGGACCCAGGGACGGTCCTTGGCCGTGGTGCTGAGCCCGGGCACCTTGGTCACTCTGCTCTGTGCCTTGGATTCTCCTGGATGGCAGCGCGGGATGCCTGTGCTCCCACCTGGGATGGCCCTGTGCCCCTGCCATGGCCCTATGTCCCCAGCAGGGATGGCCCTCTGCCCCAAAGTGCAGTGCAGGGGGGCTGTGATGCTCCCCAGGCATTGGGGTCCCTGTCGCCAGCCCTAAACCTGCAGCAGGGCGAGCTGAGTGACACCTGTGTGAACTCTAGGACTGGGGTCCTCCTGCACCCTCCAGCCACCAGCGAGAGGTGACCTGGCCAGGCTGGGGAGCAGCGGCTGGCGGTGGGCAAGAAACAGGGTCAGCACCAGTGACCAGCCCTGTCCCCTCCCTGGAGCTGTGCCCTGCCTGTCGTGGCTGTGGGGTGGCTGGGGACAGAGGAGGAGGAAGAGGAGGGTGGAAGGAGCCGGAAGGAGGGCAGCAGCCACCGCTTGTGCAGGTTTTGGGAGGGCAGTGAGGGGAGTTTTTGGGTGTTGAAGGCAGGTTCTGGGTGCTGAGGGCATCACTGACTCCGGCCACCGCCTTCGAACCAAAGTTTGGGACATGAATAGGTGCCCAGGAGGTGTCGGCTGGAGGTCAGGGGATGCTCATGGGGCTGCTCCCGGGCTGGGAAAACACCCCTGTCCCGCAGGGAAACGCTCCTAAATTATTATTATTACTATTATTTTCTCCGAACAGACGAGGCTTTGTAACTGCTCGGCCGCTCGGAACGGGGCACCGGAGCCGCTCGGTCCTCGAGGAGAGGCAAAAACCGGGCTCAGGGGTTTAACCTGGCTCAGAGGTTTAGCCCTTCCCTGTGAGTGCAGGGGCTGCCAGGGGCAGCTCCCGGAGAGGGGACAGGCCAGGACAGCCACTGCAGAGCCCGGAGAGGGGACACGCCAGGACAGCCACCGCGGCGCCCCAGGGACACCCTCTGCCCCGGCCTCCCGGCGCTCACTTAATTACACGGGAAGGGGGGCGGGGGGTGACAGCTAATTGCAGAGGGCGATTGATTGGGAAAATGTCATCTTCACTGGCCTCTGTTGCCAGGGTGACCTCGGCCGTTCTCGTTCCCGGGCGCCCAAAGCCACCCGCTATGTGGCCTGCGGGGGGGACACAGGAGTGGGATGTGGAAATCCTTTTCCTTCCTCCAGCCCCAGCCCCGATGCTCCGGAAGCGGCGAGAGGCTGCGAAAGCCGGGGCACGCCGAGGTTTGGGGCACGCCGATGTTTGGGGCACGCCGAGGTTTAGGGC
>VZTG01008751.1:12427-42444 GCA_013397845.1 Melanocharis versteri | reverse complement strand
ATCGGAAGCGGCAGGCAGGGGATGGGCTCTGGGAGAGGGGGGGAAGGAGGCTGGAGCCCCCCGGTTCGGTGGAAGGTGCCGCTGCCCACGGCAGGGGATGGAGTGAACTGGGCTTTAAGTCCCTTCCGACCCCAGCCAGTCTCCGGTCCCGAGGCTCCGCAGCCCGGCCCCGCTGTGCCCTCTGCCCTCTCACCGCTGGCCCCTGCTCAGACCTTCAAACCCAGACCTCCCGCCCTGCCCGCTGTGCCCGGACCTCTCCGCTGGGGCTGGACCCCCCCAGCACCCCCGAGCTTTATTTCCAGCCTGTGGAAATCCCGCCACCAGCCCTGCGGGACAGTGAACAACAACTCGGCCATTTGGCTCAGCACAGCACCGGCCCCTGGGGCAAAGCCCGGGAGAGGCTTCTCCCTCTCGGTCAGGAGCCGAGGAGCGATCCCAGGATGGGAATGTGCCCCAATCTGTCCCCGCTGCAGGTGAGATGCTGCCAGTGCCACCCAGAGTGGGAACGTGGAGACACATGTGGAGACATCGGGGCATGTATAGGGACATGGGGACACAGGGACATGAGAACATGTACAGGGACACGGGGACACGGGGATATGTGTGGGGACAGGGGAACAGGGAGATGTGAGGACGCGTATGGGGACACAGGCACATGAGAACACGTACAGGGACACGGGAACACGGGGACATGTGTGGGGACCTGGGTAAATTTAGGAAAACACAAAGACCCATATGTGGACACGGGGACATGTATAGGGACAGGGGGACACGTGTGGGGACACGTATGGCGGCACAGGGACATAGGGACACGTATGGGGACACGTGTGGGGACATGGGGACGCAAGGACATAGCAGGCACCGTTCATGGAGCCCGAAGGAGCCGCTCCCGGCTGTGCAGTAAATGCTTTATGGACTGCGGGGCTGGCGCTGGGTGATCGCCTCCGGGTCTCTGCGGTTAATTGCAGGCAGTAATTAACGTAATGACGGCGATCGCGGGACCACTGCGGGTGCGCAGCATGAGTGCGGGGTGGACGCCAGGCTCTGGCCTCACTGCTGCCGTCACTGACGAGGTGGCCTCTGTCCCCAGCTGGGTTCGCAGCCCCGGGGCTGGCGCTGCTCGGAGGTGCCGTGGCTCGTTTGCGCCTTCGGCCTCCTCTTCCTCGCTGTCCCCTTCTCCCGCCTTTCTCGGTCCCCAAGGCACGGCCCAACCCCCCGAGCTGCTGCCACACCCCGGGGGCTCGGGGGGGACTGGCGCTCCCCAGGGACACCAGCCCAGCCCCGGGGCTGCCCAAATCTGCCCCGGGCATGCTCGTGCCCACCCTGCCCTGGGATCCAGTCTGGGACCACCTGCCCCTCCACTGGGACGGTGGCAGGGACACGCTGCCCGTGTCACCGTGTCCCGGAGCCCGGACAGATCCCACGGGAACGGCTCCGGCAGCAGCAGCTCGCGTTGGTTTGAACCGAGACCGTAAATCCGGGCAGGGGAGGGGAGCGGGGGCGCCTGGCCGGGGGCCCGGCCGCGGGCAGGGACGGGCAGGAGGGGAGGCGGGCAGGTCCCTGCGGAGGTGTGGCATGGGCTGTCCCCACGGTCCCGCGTGGGGCAGGACGGGTGGCAGCAGTCCCGCTGGCGGCGGAGGCGGCAGGAGCGCGGCGCTGCCCGGGGCTGTCGCTGGGTGCAGGTACGGGGACCCCGAGGGGAGCGTGGCGCGGTGACAGCCACCCACCCCGGCTGGGACAGCGGGGACTGCGGGGGTACACGGCTGGCAGGTCCCCTGGGGTCTCCGGGGAGCTGCATCTCTCCCGGAGGGAGCGGGGGGCCAGGGCCGCCTCTCGGCCGGTGCTGCCGCGGGATGCCGGGCACGGGGCGGCGTCTGGGGATGGCGGAGCCGTCTTTTCGCCTCAAACCGCATCCAAGCGGCTGGAAAATAGGGCGAGAGGAGGGAAACTCATGGCTCGGGCACGTCCTGGGAGCGGGGGAAATAACCCTCGAGAGGCTTTAATGATGCACCCGGCCGGAGCGCGGGGGCGTTTCCGGCGTGCCGGGGACAGGAGGTGACACCCACCCACCTGCTCAGCCCGGCCCGGGCCGCTGTCGCTGTCGCCTGTCGTGGTGGGTGACAGCGGCTGGCCCGGGGGCGATGTCGGAGCGGGGTTGGCGGTGGGCGCGTCCCCGGGGTGGCTCTGGCTGAGGTCCCACTGGGACTCCGGGATCGGGGAAACAACAGCAGCACTCCCGGGAGGGGTTACGGGACCGCGTGCCAGCCCCGGGAAGGGGACAAGGGTCGGGCTGGTCCTGTCCCCGCCGGTTTTTGCCTGGGAAGGAGCAGGAAGGCACAGAGGTGCCCAGGAACCCCCAGCTGTGGGCACTGCCCGTGCCGGCTCTGCCGGGCGCTCCCAGCACTCTCACACCGATTCCTGCACTGAGCGAGAGCTCCGCGCCGATCCGGTGATTTCAGGAACAAAACCTCCACAGAATTCCCGTGGCAGCGGTCGGATCAGCCAGGGACATAAATCTCCTCGTTTCACCACCCCGGGCCAAACCCTCGTGGCGCCGTGCCCGGTCCTCCTTAAACCTGACTTTTGTTCAGCCGCGCAAAACTCCAGTAGCCCAGAACGGCATTTTTGGGGTGAGAAAGCCCTGCTTTGGGGCTTCTTAGCACCCGGCAGCGCCACAGGGATGCTTTACAGCTGGAGACCTCAGGGGTGAGACATTCCCTGCGGGACCTGCTGGTTCATCCCAGGTGCTGATTTGGGGGAAAATCCCACGGGTTAAGAACTCGCTGCTGGGCTCACTGAGGTGTGGGGCCGTGGTCACAGGATGTCCTGTGCCTTTGGCCATCACTAGCCCTCCCTGGCCCCCCAGGGAGCTCTGGGCTGGGGCTGGAGCAGGGTTTGGCTGTCCAGGCTGTCCACCTGTGTGGCTGGGGCTGGCAGGGAGCCCTGGCACCAACTTCCAGCCTGTTCCCACCTTCCCAAAGTGCAGTTTTTATCTCTAATTACTGAGGTGATGAGTGAGGTTTGTCAAGAGCTTTCTTGGAACTGAGGTTTCTTGGATACCTCCTCGAAAATATTTTCCCAGTGCTTTGAATCACCTTTTTTCCCCCTCTCCCCCTGCTCCAGGCCCTGGCAAGAGGCAGCATTCCCGGCTGCCTTTGCAGGGCACTCAGCCTCATGGAGTGTCCTGCCTGTGCCAGCTGCAGGTGCTTAACAGGCTGTGCTTTTGTTCGGCACCGTTTGGGAGCAGGGATGCTTTGGAGCTGCTGAGTGGAGTGTGGCTGGGGGCAGTGGTGATCCTGACCGGGCACGATGCGGCTCGGAGGTGCCAGGTGTGGTGGGGACGTGATGGATCAGCAGCTTCAGGCCTGATCCTGAGCACGGGGGGACCAGGATAACCACAAATAAACCCGGGAATTCCAGTGTGTCTCGGTGAGACTCGGGACAGGGTCCAGCCCGACGCTGCTGGTCTGGAAGCAGCGAGCCCAGGAAAACACATTGGCATTTCTCACTGTCAGCCTCACCTTAAATATCGGTGTTCTGGAGTGAGGAGTGAGGGCAGAAGATGCTTTGAGCCACTGATCAGGGCCCCGAGGACACAACCAGGGGTTACTGGCCCTGAGCAGCCCCACTGGGACCCCCACCCATCGTCCTGGGCTCGGGAAGCTCAGCCAGGGCTCAGTTCTGGACCGAGCCCCCAGCGTGGGTCTGGCTCCAGCCTGGCCACACTCCTGGGCCTTGCTGTGGACCCTGAGCCTTGGAGCTGCCTTGTCCTGATGGATGAGCTGTGTCTCACCCCGGCCTTTGTCCCCTTTGCAGTCCTGACTCCGGACTTCCAAACTTGAGCCTGGACCTTCATCAGGAGCTTGACTGAGGCTGAGGCGCAGGGCTCATCCCAGCTGCCACCCCTGGCCCTGCCCTGGCTGCCCATGGCTGGGACCTCAGAATGGTTTGGGTTGGGAGGGACCTTAAAGCCCGTCCAGTGCCACCCCTGCCATGGCAGGGACACCTTCCACTGCCCCAGGCTGCTCCAAGCCCTGTCCAAGTCCCTGGGACACTGCCAGGGATGGGATCAGGGCAGGGATTGTCACCTCCTCCCGTCAAACGAAGGGGCACTGCCTGGCTTCGAGGGCTGGGAGCAGGTGACTCAGTTTTCTCCATCCTGGATACCCTGAATTTCATCTTGTTTCCTGTTGGATTTTCCCTGTGGAGCAGCTGCCTCCACTGAACCCGCATCCCTTGGTCTGTTTATGGTCCCTGGGGAGCCCCCCCATATCCCTACCCCAGGGGAGCCCATCCCGCTGTCAGGAGGAGAGAGGGGAATGTGCCTGCCAGGAGCAGGAGGGGTTTGGTGTCCCCCCTTTGTCCCTTGCAGATCCAGGCCTTTCTGTCTGCAGGGAAAGGTGTCCCCAGCTGGCAGCACCCCTGGGACAAGGACATCGGTGGGGTCACAGCAGGGAGGAAGGTGGGAGATTTGCATTTCTCTGTGTCAAATCCTGTTTTGCCTAAACTAAGTGGTCACAGCCAGTCTGGGCACCGAGGGGCTTCTGTGGGCTTTCTGAATGGATCCCATCCCTCCAGGAATCCACCTGCTCTTCCTGCTCCCTCTCATCTGTGGGACAAATGGAGTGGGAGCTTTGGGATGTAGCAAAAGTGCTCCACCACCCCAGCAGCTCCCTGGAACCCTTCCTTCCTCCTCAGCCATGCTGTGAAAACAAAGAAAGCAACATTTGGGGTCCAGATTTGCCCAGAGCAGCTGTGGCTGCCCCTGGATCCCTGGCAGTGTCCAAGGCCAGGCTGGATGGGGCTTGGAGCAGCCTGGGACAGTGGAAGGTGTCCCTGCCATGGCAGGGGGTGGATGGGATGAGCTTTATGGTCCCTTCCAACCCATCCCATTCCCAGATTGTGTGTGCTGAGCTCAGGGGTGTCCTTCAGGATCCCAGGACAGGGACAGCACCAAGTCCTTGGTGGTGAAGAAGGATTTGGTGGATCAAAGCTTTTTCTGGGCAAGCTCCTGGCTGCAGGGGCTGAGGTGCTGTTGGTGTTTGGGGTCTCTTTGACCTGGAATGAGGATGGATGCCCAGCCAGTGGCATCCGTGGTGTGTTGGGACAAGCCAACAGCCACGGGGAGCAAGAGAGAAGTTGATACTTTGGGTAAAAGAATGGAAGAAGTGATCAAAGGAGTGAGATAAGAAATAACGGCAGGGACTGACTGCTGGTGGGATTATTTAATAATGAGGTAATTAATGCTTTATCCCTCACTGGCTCCCTTCATGTGAGGATCACAAAGCACTTCACAAACATTAATTAATCTTCCCCACCATCCCTGCAGGAAGGTCGCGGAGCCACCGAGCGTGAGGGAAATCTTGTCATTGATGGAGGTGGCTGCTCTCCCGGCACGATGGGAGCTCGGGTGGGGTGGCAGGACAGGGAGAGCTCCAGTTCCTCACCGATGACTTCCAACGATTTCCCATAACTTCCCCAGAAGGCAGAACTGTCTTTGAGTTGTCACAGGCAGCAGGGATGGGCGAGGGCTGCTTGGGAGAATGTCCCTCCCACGGGGTGTCCTGTCCTGGAGCTTTGGGAAGCTGCAGCAGCCCGGTGGGGTCACGCTGCCATCGCTCTGAGTTTCAAACATCCGTGGTTGTCCTTGTCCCCAGGTCCCGGCAGAGGTGCCAGCATGGCTGAGCAGGACCCAGCCGCAGGCTGCCCGCGTGGGAAGCAGCAGCTGCCAGGTCAGTGCGCAGTGGGTGTGGTTTGGGGATTTTCCCTGGTTTCAGACAGTTTATGAGGAAGTCGAATGTGGGACACGGTTGTGAAATGAGGAAGAAGAAGGTTTGGGGTGAGGAGGGGCTGTCAGCTGGGGGCGGGTGTCGGGAGCAGGGCTGGGATGTTCCCTGCTTGCCAGGGTCTGCACCGGGATGGCAAAAAGGGAATTGGGGGAGGAATGACTGACTGGAACAGCAAAGACTGGGGGCTCATCCTGCACCTGTGTGGCCTGAGCACGCTGTGAACCAAGCCCTGAGCCCCAGGGGTGACCCTGAGGCCTGGGGGGAGCTGTGGGCAGCGCTCCTGCAGCTCTGGAATGTTCTGCTCTCCTGCTCGCTCTGTCCCCTGTCGCTGACCCTGAGACCCAGCCCAGCCCAGCTGTGCCTCCAGCTGTGCCCCTGGAAAGCCTGCAGTGACCATCGCTGTCCCGGTGCCCTGGAGGCCGCAGGGCCTGGCCTGGCTCCCACGGGAACTCGTGGGTGTCCTCTTGCTTTTCCAGCTTTCACCTGGGAGGTGAGGGCCAACGACCGCGGCTACCACAGGCAGTTCAAGAAGAAATTCGCCTTCTGCCTGAGCAAGAGGAAATACTCGGTGAGCCAGGATGGCCCTGGGCTTCCCTGACCCAGCCCCTCAGCCCTGAGCCGGTGGTGGCTGGGGGGATGTGGCAGAGATGCTCCAGAGGGGTCTCCAGAGGGGTGGAGAGGCACACACACAATCCCCAGGGAGGAAAAGCGCTGCTCCCTCCCTGCCTGGTGCCCCCAGAGCTGTCTGAGAGGGAGCGGAGCTGTGGGAAGGAAACTTTTCAGTCTGGTGGTCTAATCAAGAGAAAGATTGTTCAAAATGTGTTGAGTGAGCAAAACCAGATTTTATTTTTTTTTTTGCCGCTAAGTAACATCAAGGTCAATTAGCTGGGCTTTAGATCAGAGTCAGAATCACAGAATATTCTGAGTTGGAAGGGACCCACAAGGATCCAAGAGTCCAACTCTTGCTGAATGGCCCACAAGCAAATGATTTTTTTCTCAATTTTACGTGACCCTTGGATCTAACAAACCCCATTTTTCCCTTATGGCTTTGATAATTTTTTTTTTAAAGCATTTCTCGCGCTGTGAATAATCCTAAAAACACCAGAATGTTCTGGCATTTGCAGAGCAGGTCCCTGATTTCCCATGGCTGACCCTGGCAGTGCCCCCCTCTCCCCCACAGGGCAATGCCATCAGAACAGCCAAGTACAACCTCCTCACCTTCCTGCCCCTGAACCTCTACGAGCAGTTCCACCGCATGGCCAACGTCTACTTCGTCTTCGTCATCCTCCTCCAGGTGGGCTGGGCACCACAGGAGCACCAAGGGTGTGCCAGGGGTCTGCCCAAGGAGGGTTCTCTGGAGTTCAGAGCTGGGAATCCAGGCCAAAAGGTTTCCCAGGATGTGGCTTTTCCATGGTGTTTGGTGTCTTTTGGGAACTCTGAGGGGTTTAACCTGTGGTTAATTTAAATTAAAGTCTCCCAGCATCAGGAGGACGTGGAGCTGCTGGAGCCAGTCCAGAGGAGGCCACGGAGCTGCTCCAGGGCTGGAGCCCCTCTGCTCTGGAGCCAGGCTGGGAGAGCTGGGGGTGCTCACCTGGAGAAGGGAAGGATCCAGGGAGAGCTCAGAGCCCTTTTCAGGGCCTAAAGGGGCTCCAGGAGAGCTGGAGAGGGACTGGGGACAAGGGATGGAGGGACAGGACACAGGGAATGGCTTCCCACTGCCAGAGGGCAGGGATGGATGGGATATTGGGAAGGAATTGTTCCCTGGGAGGGTGGGGAGGCCCTGGCACAGGGTGCCCAGAGCAGCTGTGGCTGCCCCTGGATCCCTGGCAGTGCCCAAGGCCAGGCTGGACGGGGCTTGGAGCAGCCTGGGACAGTGGAAGGTGTCCCTGATCATGGCAGGGGTGACACTGGATGGGCTTTAGGGTCCCTCCCAACCCAAAGCTTTCCTTGATTCTATAAAATGGGTTTGGCTCACATGTAGGCGAAGCTCACACTGACCACCCCAAAATAGAAATTCACCCCTCCAAATTCAGAGACCCAGGAGCATTTCACACCTCAGAAAGAGGTGGAAACTCACCAGAAGAGGTGTCTGTAACAGAGATATTGATTTGATGAATCTGAGATGGGTCCTGGCCACCCTTGGGCGCTGGTGTGGGAGCAAAGGAGTCACTCAGTCACCTCAAGTGTCCCAAGGTGGGACAGGAGTTGTGCCAGTGGTGTGAAATTCTCCTTCTCCAGACTTTCCCTGAGATCTCCACGCTGCCCTGGTACACTCTGCTGTTCCCCCTGAGCTGCCTGCTCATCATCCGGGGGCTGCGAGACCTCATCGATGACATCGTGAGTGGGGCGGGGGGTGTGGCCCTGGGGACCCCGGCAGGGAGGGGCTCTTTGCCGTGAGCTGAGCTGGGAGCTCAGGAGTCGCTGCCACCCATCACTCCTGAGGTATCACCTACTCCACCACACACACATTTTTAAAAATTTTCCCTGAGGAAAGATGTGACTCCCTGGCTGCTTTCCTTGGGGTCTAAACCCCCATTTCTGCCACCTTTAGTACCTTGACCACTGGCTGTAGAGCCAGGCTGGTCCCCAGAAACACCCAGGGGGGAGAATTCAGCCTCTTTATTCTTCAGAACACATCTTCCCATGGCTCAGAATGCAGGTCTGGGGCTGAGGAGGGAGGTGGTGGCGTTAAGGGGGTGTTTTTGTGGGACAGGACAGCCTGGCGTGGCCCATCCCTTCCCCTTCTCTCTGTCTCTCCTGTGTGCAGGGCCGTCATCGAAGCGACAGGAGCATCAACAGCAGGCCGTGTGAAATCCTGGCTGGCAAGAGGTGAGGGGCTTTGGGAAGCTGTGCCTGTGCTTTCCACACCCGTGTGGAACAGTGGAGCAGCTGAAGTGCTGAGAATCCTTGGGCAGCTGAGAAGGGGTTCGGTGGGACTGTCCCGGGCCCTGAGAACTCTCATCAGCTCCCAAAACGTGCTACAGGCCTTCCTGTAGGACTGATCGTATTCCAGTCATGGGCAGCAGGTTTGAAAAAGCCCCAGTTTGCTGTGATGTGCTGGGGGAGGCTTTGCTTGGCCACAGAGTTCCTCCAGGTCATCATAACCCACCCACAGAGCTGTGTCCCTGCTCAGCACTGCTCCAGGGAAAGATGAGCTTTCCCCACCTGTGGCAGGGGTGCTGGAAGCCCCTGTCACCTGTAGGTACAGGGACACGGATGTGACACATGGGTCCTGTGCCACCCTCGGTGCTCAGCCCTCTGAGGGTGGCACAGGAGTCTGGGACCCAAATCCTGCAGGAATTTGGGACAGACACGGGCTGAAACACCCACAGCCCCCGCTCCCACTGCTCTGCAGTGACAAAAAGTTGTCCCCTGAATCCCCCCGCAGCTTCCGCTGGCAGCAGTGGCGCGACATCTGCGTCGGGGACATCGTCCGGCTGCGCAAGGACAGCATCGTCCCGGTGAGTGGTGCCCGAGCTGGCTGTGCCCTGGGGGAAATCGGTGACCAGGGGCTCATCCAGCTGCTCTCTCCCCGTTTTCTGCTCCTCGAGGCTGACCTGCTCCTGCTGTGCAGCTCCGAGCCCAGCAGCCTGTGCTACGTGGAGACCGCCGACATCGACGGGTGAGGACGGGGACAGGGACAGGGATGGGGACAGGGACAGGGGCAGGGATGGGGAGAGGGANGGATGGGGACAGGAACAGGGACAGGGATGGGGACAGGGCCAGGGACAGGGACAGGGACCGGGATGGGGAGAGGGACAGGGATGGGGACAGGGACAGGGACGGGGACGGGGACAGGGATGGGGACCCCTCTGGCCATGGGGGGACAGGGGCAGAGGCCGGAGACCCTGGTCTTGGGGACCCTCCAGCGCTGGGAGGGTTCAGCGGAAACCACAGAACCAAAACCCAAACCTGCGGACACCCCAGAAATCAGGATTTGAGCCCCAGATTTTGAAAACGGGAATCCAAAATCTCCGGTGAGGGTTCCACAGCGCACCTGGTGACCTCAGGCTGGTGTCTCCATCTCCCAGCTCCCTCCCAGCCCGTCCTCCCACCTCCCCGTGCAGGATGATTTAATGGCAGGGTCCCTGGGCCAGGGCTCTTCCTGCACGAGTGCTCCACGTGTGCCGTGACCCTCTCTGGCATTTCACTGCCACCGCTCGTGTAATCACCTGATAATTAATGTCTGTGTCTGTCCCGTGGGTCTGACAGGAGAACGAACAGCTCTGTCACCCCACGGGGTTGTTTTATTTTCCCTTCCTTGGCTCTTGCTCACAGGGAAACAAACCTGAAGTTCAGACAGGCGCTTCTGGTCACCCACCAGGAGCTGGGGAGCGAGGAGAGCATGGCTGCCTTTGATGGTGAGTGTGCTGGGTGGGGGAGGATGTGGCCAATCCCACTGGGATGGGATGGATTCAGCCTTGGGAATTCTCTGATCCCCACTCCCCATCAGTCCAGCAAGAGGCTGGCAGCCAAAGGCCTCGTGTGGGGGCACTTCCCATCACTTCTGTGACGGATCCATCAGGGATGGGCACCTTCCCCCTGCCCTGGATCTTGATTTTCCCACTGGAACCAAGCTCTTGGTTCCCAAACCTGAGCTCGGCCCCTGCTGCTCCTCCTCAGGGTGCAGCACTCCCCTCCCCACAGCCCTGTGTTTGCACCTTCTCCAGCTTACAGCCCCGTGCGGCTCCTGCACTGACCAACCCCCAGCACCCCCAGCAGCCTTACCCTGAGCCACCCAAACCCCACGCTGACAAACCCCGAATCTCCCTCTTTGGGGGCACACGGGGGGGGCTGAGAGGGGAGGAAGGGTCCGTCTGGCCCCTGACCCTCCCTGTGCAGGGCGAGTGACGTGCGAGGAGCCCAACAGCCGCATGCACAGCTTCACGGGCGCGCTGCGCTGGCGGGGCCGCACCCACGCCCTGGACAGCGACCGGCTGCTGCTGCGGGGCTGCCGCGTCCGCAACACCGCGCTCTGCTACGGCCTGGTGCTCTACGCAGGCGAGTGTCGCTGCCCGGGCCGGGGAGGGCAGGAATCGCCCGGCACCGCGGGGTTTGGAGCGGCCCGAGCGCTTCCAGCAGCCGCGGGTGCCATCGCCCGCCGGCGCAAGGCGGAGGAGCTGCCGCGGGGTGTCCTGGCGGCGTTGGGATCGCTGGTGGGAGCTGAGGTGGTACCAAAGCTCTCCTGAGCCCGGGGTGTCTCCCAGCTGCACCTCAGCCCGGATCCAACCCGTGAGCATCCCGTTCCGGAGTGCGCAGCCACGGCTGGATGGGCACCGAGGGAGGGAGGGGCTCCTCCGGCTCTTCAGGGGAGGGGAGGTGTCGTTATGGAGGGAGGCAGCCTCAGTGACCGGCAGCTGAACCTCCTGGGGACTTGCATCTTTACTTTGGGAATGTTTCTTGCCCAGGGTTTGATTCCAAAATTATGAGGAACTGTGGGAAGATCAAGCGGAAGAAAACCAAGCTGGACCACATGATGGACCGGCTGGTGGTCGTGGTGGGTGTGGTGCAAACAGCTCTGCCCTGCTCCTGGCGTGGCTCACAGGGCTCCTCGTGAGAGGCCTCTTACTTGGGTGGTGCTGATTTTTGTCATCCTGCAGTATTTGGCCCAAAATACCCTGGGTTTAACACGTTCAGAGAATCAGAGAGTCAGAGAATCGGAGAATCCCAGAAGGGTTTGGGTTGGAAGGGACCTTACAGCCCATCCAGTGCCACTCCTGCCACGGCAAGGACACCTTCCACTGTCCCAGGCTGCTCCAGGCCCCGTCCAGCCTGGCCTTGGACACTGCCAGGGATCCAGGGGCAGCCACAGCTGCTCTGGGCACCCTGTGCCAGGGCCTCCCCACCCTCCTAGGGAACAATTCCTTCCCAATATCCCATCCATCCCTGCCCTCTGGCAGTGGAAGCCATTCCCTGTGTCCTGTCCCTCCATCCCTTGTCCCAAGTCCCTCTCCAGCTCTCCTGGAGCCCCTTTAGGCCATGGAAGGGGCTCTTAGCTCTCCCTGGAGCCTTCTAGAGAAGAGTCTGGTGGGCTCTGTGATCCTGGGACTTTCTCATCTTGGGACCTTCTCATCCTGGCTCCCCACCCCAGATCTTCTTGGTGCTGTTGGTGACGTCCCTGGGCCTCGCCGTCGCCTCTGGGTTCTGGGCCAGGACATTCCAGGAGAAGCACAGCTACCTGGCTGCCGTCTACAAGCACACAAGCCCTGCCCAGCAGGCCTTCCTCAACTTCTGGGGCTTCACCATCCTCCTGAGCATCATCATTCCCATGTCCATGTACATAACGTAAGGACCACGGAGCTTGGAAGGGATCAGGGCTCAGCCCCTGCCCTCGCCCCTCACCTGGAACTTGGGTCATGGCCCCAAAATGGGGCTGCACTGAAGGTCAAGGTGTGGCCCAGGTCATCCCCGGGTGCTCCCTTAGCCGGGAGAGGGGAAGGGTGGATGGGGTGTGCATCCTACAAACACCAAGGATGTGCTTTGAGATCTTCTCAGGGGAAAAGCAGAACAGGGATCCAGGCCCTGTGCTGGTGTTGGGAATCGTGGGCGGGCTGAGGATGGCTCTGAGGAAGGTGCAGCTCCCTGGGAGCAGGATCTGGGATATTCCTGTGCTTCTTATGGACAGCAGCAGGGTGGGGAGGAGAAGGGCACAGCTGCTCTGCGCAGGCAACGATCACAATTTATGTTGGAAAAAGCTGTTTCCAAACTTTTGGGCCCCTCGCTGGACCTCCAGATCTGTGAATTTGGTCACCAAGGGCCAGAATTCCCAGAGGGGACCCAGTGGGTGATGAGCCTTTTGGAAGCCTGGCCACGAGCAGTGAAAACCCTCTGGCCTCCCCCAAGCCCAGAGCTGTAGGATCAAGGTGGGGAGCTCCCCCTGCCTTTTCTTCCTGGGTCAGGTCCCCAGTGCCCCCGGGCTGTGAGGAACACCACCTCCTTCTCCCTGTTTTCTCCTCCTGGACTCGCTAGGTTTGAATTCATCTACCTGGTGAACAGCTGTTTTATTAACTGGGATCTGGAGATGTATTACGGTGCCAAGGACATTCCAGCCGAAGCCAGGAGCACCAGCCTCAACGACCAGCTGGGCCAGATCGAGTTCATCTTCTCGGACAAGACGGGCACCCTGACTCAGAACATCATGAGCTTCAAGAAATGCTGCGTCAACGGGACCATCTACGGTAACCTGGGGTGGGATAAGTTTGTGGGGGCTCAGGTGAACCTGGAGCTGGTTCTTTCCACTCCTCCTGGCTTGCCAGGGTGCTTGGATTGGTGTGAGTGGTGCTGTAGGGATTCCCTGTGTCCTCATCCCCCACGTTTTTGGGGCTTTGAGGGGCTGCCACGCCTGAGGCCCCACTGGTGTGGTGTTCCCAGCACACGGGGTCAGGGCACAGGCCTGGCCTCCAGCATGGAATAGGTTTCATGGCCCAAACCCAGCTGAGATCAGCAAAGCTTTCCCTGATAAGAAACGGAGCCTGGGGCAGGACCCCGGGGCAGCTCCACCAAACACGGGGTGGGCGAGGCAGATCCTGCCTGGAATCATGAGCTGATGCTGAGGAGAAACGGGAGATGGGCCAGGGGAGACCGTGGATTTTCATTTTCTTTTAAGGTCTCCTAGAGGAAAAGGAGGTGTTGCTTTTCTTCTTTGCATCAGTTTCTGGGGAATCTCCAGCTCGGTTTTCAAATCTGGGCACTTTGAGGTTTTCAGGTGACCTATGGAGGAGGCGAAGAAATTGTCATTGTTCTTAAGTTGTTTACTTAGAATGAACATATGTAGCTGTTCTTTGCTTTTTTCATTTTATTTTATTTTATTTGTCTGTTCACAGTTTTTTGGTTTCTTTTTTTACATTCCTTATATTTTTAAAAATTATTTTTTTAATGATTCTGCTTGGTTTTCCGGGGAAAACCTTGAAAATTGCCAAGTCCTTCCTCTTCTCATTGCTGTACTTACTCCAGCTCTTGGCTCACCTTGGGAGCTGTCATGATGCTTAATTAGTGAAATTTAATGAGCAGCGCAGGCCCAAGCTTTAGCACGAAGCTCTGTTTTCCTGAGATAAGTATCATGTGCTCGAGACAAATGGACAGTGATAAAAGCAAAAAGGGGAGCAAAAAAAATCTAGCAAAGCTTTTAGTCGGGAATAAACCAAATTTTCCTTGCCTGGTGTAGCACATTCCACCTCTGTGGAGCAGCATCGCCCTAATCCCAGCAGTCTTTGGCCAAATGCAGAATCTCCCAGGAAATGCAGATGAGAGTAGACCTGAATTTTTAACATTAAAATCATGGTGAAAATCTGAACAAAAAGCCAGAAAAGTGAGGCCTGGATATCCCAGTGGAGTCCGGCACCGAGCAGACGCTGAACTGGTGCCTTTTTGCTGGTTTTTTGGGCAGCAGGAGCCCCTCCAGAGAAGCTGCTCCAAGCCCCCTGC
The DNA here is from genome assembly GCA_013397845.1 of Melanocharis versteri. NCBI lineage: Eukaryota > Metazoa > Chordata > Aves > Passeriformes > Melanocharitidae > Melanocharis > Melanocharis versteri. The sequence goes on along the minus strand of VZTG01008751.1, from coordinate 28,231 downwards.
CGGCCCTCTATTAACTGGATTATTTTTATTTTGGCAGGTCCAGGCACAGGCCACGAGAACAAACAGCCACGGGTGCGTAAGTCCCCCCTCCCACGTGCCACAGGGTCACTGGTGACACTGGTGACACTGGTGACACCAGTGACACCGGGCACAGCCTGCTGCTGAGGAGCTCGGCTGGCTCCCAGCAGACCCCGGCTCTCAGAGGGGCCTGGCGAGCTCACCCCTCCCCAGCTGCCATTCAGGACAGGGGAACCGGGGTTATAAACCAGTGCAGTTCTGGTTTTTAGGGCTTTTTCGTTCCCAGCTGTTCTATGCTCACTCCCATGGCGTGGGCAGCGCAGAGCTGGGCTCAGCCCCTGGCCTGGGTCTGTGCCAGCAGAGTGCCACCGTGTCCCATCCCCAGTGCTCCTGGGGACACAGAGCCCCGTGCTCGGTGCCACCGGGCTCCTGCATCCTGCCTGTGCCTCTCGCAGGGCTCGGGGCTGGCCTGGGACCCCCCCGGGGAGCAGAAGTCGGGTGTTTGCGATGTGACGCTGCTGGAAGCCGCCCAGAGGGACAACGACCCGGTGCTGAGGGAGTTCCTGAGGCTGCTGGCCCTCTGCCACACCGTCATGGTGGAGGACAGGGGCGGTGGGTTGAGGTGCCCCTCGGGGCCGTGGGGTTCTGGTGGGGTTTGGCAGCGCCCAGCAAAGCTCAGCTGTGGGGAGCAGCAGGTGTGAGAGCCTGGAGGGGGCTCTGCCACTGTCCCTGTGCCACGGATTTGTGTTTGGAGTTGTTTTAAAGCTCATGGGTGGGAACAGAAGCTCAAGGGGGATAATCCTGTCCGGGGCAATGAGCAAAAGGGATCATAGAATCCCAGAATGGTTTGGGTTGGGGAGGACCTCAAAGCTCATCCAGTTCCAAAGCTCATCCTAACCTTTGGGTTAAGGTGTCCGACTATCCAAGGTTGCTCCAAGCCCTGTCCAACCTGGCCTTGGACACTTCCAGGGATCCAGGGGCAGCCACAGCTGCTCTGGGCACCCTGGGCCAGGGCCTCTCCACCCTCCCAGGGAGCAATTCCTAATTCCCAATATCTCATCTCTCCCTGCCTTCTGGCAGTGGGAATCCATTGCCCTTGTCCTGTCCCTCCATCCCTTGCCCCAAGTCCCTCTCCAGATGAGACAAGCAGGACTGAGTTTCTCCAGCCTGCTAGCTCGGGTTTCAGGGTGTCACAGCTACTACTGGGCAAGAAGAGGGCATTGCAGTTGTCCTGATGTGGTTTGGCTGGGAGTCTCTGGGTGTAATCCCTCCTCCTCTCCTGCAGACCAGCTCGTTTACCAGGCAGCTTCCCCGGATGAGGAAGCGCTGGTGCTGGCAGCCAGGAGCTTGGGCTACGTCTTCCTGGCCCGGACACAGGACACCATCACCATCAGGGAGCTGGGCAGGACCAGGACGTACGAGGTGCTGGCCATGCTGGACTTCAACAGCGACCGCAAGAGGATGTCTGTCCTGGGTGAGTGGGGTGGGCTGTCCCAGGGGGCCCCTCAGGGTCCCTTCCGTGCTCAGCCCTACAAGGGATGGCACCAGGGCGGCTGCAGGTGGCCACAACTGGCGCCAGGCTCCTAAGGGTCATCCTGGTCATCCCCGTGGATTTGCTCGCCTTGGTCAAGGCAGCCGGGAAGGGTTTGAGCAGCCAAGAGAGAGGAAGTAAATGCAGGGCTCAGAGGAGCTGCGTGAGGAGCTGACAGTCCCTGAGGCCTGATTCTGCCCCGTGGTGGTGCGGATCTGGGGATATTCCTGTGCTTCCTATGGCCACAGGCAGAAAAGTATCAGCGAGCCCTGTGGTGCCTTCTGGGGGCCAACAGGGGCCAGTGTGGCCACTGTGCAGGGACAGCGATGAATGGAGCCACTTCTGAGGGGAGTTAAGGTGTGTTTGCCGTCCCTGCCAGTGCGAGACCCCCAGGGCACCATCCGGCTCTACACCAAGGGTGCTGACACCGTCATCCTGGAGAGGCTGCGGAGGCGAGGCCCCAGCGAGACGCTCACGGAGAGGGCGCTGGATGTGAGTGCCATGCCAGCCCGGGGTGACAGGACTGCTCTCCCTCCTGCTGGCTTTGGGCTGGGTGTGCTGCAGTCCGTGCCCTGCTGCTCTTCCTCCCTCTGCCTCAGGGATTTTCGGTCTGCCTTCTGCTCTGGGAGCCTCAGCTGCATGTGGGACAGGGGGTAAGAGGGCATGGAATCCGCCTCCAGTGTTCTGCATGGACCAGCTGCATCCAAGGATGCTCATGGGGATGCTGTAGGATGCGGGAAGGGAGGCAGAGCCTGGAGAGAGACGCCCAGGTCCTGGAGCGTCTTTGGCTCTGCCCGCGGCTGGCCTGGGGCGATGCCCCGGTCCTGTGACGGTGATCCTGGGCCGGGAGGAGAGTCCTGATGTCTGCTCCCTGCAGCGCTTCGCAGAGGAGACGCTGAGGACGCTGTGCGTGGCCAGCAGGGAGGTGAGCGAGGCCGAGTTCCGCGCCTGGAGCCGGAGGCACGGCGAGGCCGCGGTGCTGCTGCAGGACCGCGCGCGGGAGCTGGACAGGCTCTACGAGGAGATGGAGCAGAACCTGCAGGTGGGATGGGCCGGGGTCAGGAGGAGCTGTCTGTGCTCCAGACAGCAGGCGTGTGGGGTTTGGCTCTCCAGAATGGGGAGGTGGAGTGTCCAACCCAGCGCCCGTTCCCTGGGTGGGAGGACAGGTGGAGTTTTCCCCCAGGGGTGACTTTGTGACACGCCAGTGGACACTGCGGTGCCAAGCTGTAGCTGCTGAGTTGTGTCTACCCCCAGCAAGGGCTGCTGGTTGGATCCGGGGGTGATTCCCACCTCCCTGTCCTGCCCTGCCCCCCTGACACCCAGTCACCCCCCCTCCAGCTGCTCGGGGCCACGGCCATTGAGGACAAGCTGCAAGACGGAGTCCCCGAGACCATCCAGCTGCTGAAACTGGCCAACATCAAAGTGTGGGTGCTGACGGGAGACAAGCAAGGTCAGTGCAGGCACCCCCAGACCCCCTGACACATTTCAGCTTCTCCCCTAACCAGGACCAGAGTGGAGAAGGGCCACTGGGAGTGGGCAGAGCTGGTTCTGCTGCTCCCTTTACTCTCCAATGGCAGCACATCCCACACACCAGGGGAAACTGAGGCAGGGGATGCAGCTGCTGCCCACCGAGGGCTCTTGGAGCCAAGGCCCGGGGGCTGCCCTGGGCTGGGGGCAGCACCATGGACCATTGACAGCTGGGTGTTGCAGAGACTGCAATGAACATCGGCTACGCCTGCAGGCTGCTGACGGATGACATGGAGATCCTGGAGGAGAAGGAGGTCAGGTGAGGAATCGTCACCTCCTGGCTCAGGGCGTTGCTGTCCCTGCTGAGGACACCCGAGGGCAGAGGAGCTGGGGCAGAGTGGGCAGAGCTCAGCTCAGCCAGAGGTGCTTCTCCTTCCTGTGCCAGCCTGGATGTCTATGGTCCTCATCTGATGCTTTTCCAGGTCTCCCCCGCTGTTTCTGCTCCCACCCCACGCTCTTCCTTGGCAGGCTTTGACCAGAAAGGGTTTAAGCTTCTCTCCAGCCCCTAACCCAGGCTGATTTCTGATATCAGTGAGCCTCCTCTTTGTTCCCCTGTTCCCACCACAGTCCCATCTCCCTGGCTTTGAGATGACCAAGGCCCACTGTAGGTCTCACCAGCATTCCCAGTGTCCCCAGCTCATGTCCAAGCCCCCCTTCCTCCCACAGCGAGATCCTCCAGGCTTACTGGGAGAACAACAACAACCTCAGTGGCAGTGGGGATGCCCCAAGCAGCCGCCGACTCTCCCAGCAGTGCCCAGAGGCTCCGTGCCACAAGAGAGCCGTCATCATCAGCGGGGACTACCTGGTGAGGTGGCACCTGGATGCTGTTCTCTGCTCCCTGCCTGATGGGTGTTCCTACCCTGGTGGTACCAAAGTCCTGGGTGGCCCCAGCACGTGTAGGACGTGGTGCTCCTCCTGCCCCAAAGGTGGGAAAAGCCCATCTGGGGCTGGGGGATGAAGGGTGGAGAGGGGAACAACCTTGCACTGAGCATTTGGTGTTGGGGGGCTTTGACCAAAGCTGCCCAGGCTTCTGGGCTGACACGGGCTGGGTGGTGATCACAAGCTCTCGTGGTCACACTGGGACATACTGGGCTCATGGTCACAGCACCTGCTCTGTGAAGAACTCAGAGAAAACCACAGTCACTCTTTTGGAGCGTTGAAGAGCATTGCTGAGGAGCTGGGGGCTCTGAGGGCTGTGGGAGAGGTCCCAACCATGTGTGCTCTCCCCCAAGGACAAAATCCTGCACACGGGAGAGGTGCTGAAGGAGAAGAAGGGGTGGCCGTGGCGGTGGCGGTGCTGTGACGGGGCCGAGGCCGCGCAGGACCAGGGAGGTCTGGTGGAGAAGGCCTTCGTGGACCTGGCCACCAGCTGCCAGGCCGTGATCTGCTGCAGGGTGACCCCCAAGCAGAAAGCCCTGATGGTGCAGCTGGTGAAGAAGCACAAGAAGGCCGTCACCTTGGCCATCGGGGACGGGGCCAATGATGTCAACATGATCAAAAGTGAGGCTCGGGCAGGGGGAGGTTGGGGCTCAGTTGGTGTGTCCCACTGGTGATGGTGGTGCCCCGTTTGTCATCTCCACCACCTTGCCCCCTGCTTTGGGGTGAGGAACTGGGAGGGGAAACCCCAGAGCTGTTCCCCACATTGCTGTGCTGGGAGGGGAGCGAGAGACACAGGGCAGGGACCAGCCCGAGACAAGTGCAGGGTGGCCCACGTGCTTTTGGCATCTGGGGTGAACCTTGATGAACCTTCAAACCCCAACGTGGGCAGCTGGCAGAGCCGTCCCTGCCCCTCCCAGCAGCCCCGACACGGGGCTGTGCTCTTGGCACAGCTGGAATTTCCAGGACATGGGGTAGAGGGGGCTTGTCCCCTTTGTATGTCACTCCTGGATTCACATTCCTGGGGACAACCCACGAGGAAATCAAGCCCCCAGCTCCCCCCAAAGCTCCCCACGTGCGTTTGCCACCCGCAGCCGCGGACATCGGGGTGGGCATCAGCGGGCTGGAGGGGCTGCAGGCCGTGCAGTGCAGCGACTATGCCCTGGCCCAGTTCTCCTTCCTGCAGCGCCTGCTGCTCGTCCACGGCCGCTGGAATTACCTGCGCATCTGCAAGTTCCTCCGGTACTTCTTCTACAAGACCTTTGCTGGCCTCCTGGCCCAGGTGTGGTTCGCTTTCCACAGTGGATTCACGGCCCAGGTGAGGGATGCAGGGGTCACATCCACCCCGTGGAGGTCTCTGCACCAGAGTTACAACTCCCCCTGCTCAGGATCCCCTGCAGGAATCGTGCCTGGGGCTGCCTGGAGGACACGTGTCCACATCACCACCTTGGTGCCCTTTTCTCCCTTGCCATGTCCAATTTCTTGGGGATGCCTGGCTGGGACACATCTGGTTATCTGCACTGGTTATCTGCTTTTTACCTGGCTGGATTGGGTAAAGCACCCTGGGGAAACTCGGGATCTCCTTGTGAGCTGCAGTTCAGTCTTGGACAGATGCAGGATCCCATGTGCATTAAGCTGGTTTCCTCCAAAATGGGAGCTTTGATCCCAAGGGCCATCATCAAGTGTGACTTGACCAGCAACATGTGGGGCTCCAGCCCCATCTCTGTCTGCAGCATGACCCTACAGACAGTGTGGGGCTGAAGCAGGGGATGGGGCAAGTCCATAGGGATTTCCATGTCTGGATCTGAGTGTCCTTGGGCCTGGACATCCCTTGTGAGTCTTTCTAAAGCAGCTCCAGGCTCACAGCTTCTCCCTGTTCCCTTTTAGCCTCTGTATGAGGGCTGGTTCCTTGCGCTCTACAACATTTTCTACACTGCCTACCCCGTGCTGTCCGTGGGCCTTTTGGAGCAGGTACGGCTTCCCCAGGCTCACCCAGCGCTGTGCCACCCTCGGCAGGTGGGAATCAGCCTGGCAGTCACTGTCCCCATCTGCACTGCCCTTTGTGCCCGGACACGGCATCGGCAGCTCGCTGGGCGTTTGGGGCTCACCCTCACTCCTGGGGTGCCTGTCCCCCATCACCCCAGAGCCACTGGGCAGAGGGACCCACTGCAGCTCTCCCGAAGGGTGCGTGGGGTGGGGTGGGGTGGCCCCATCCTGCTCCCCCAGTCCCCTGTGGGATGCTCTCCCGGCAGGACGTGAGTGCCAAGAAGAGCCTGGAGTTCCCTGAGCTCTACGTGGTCGGGCAGCAGGACGAGCTCTTCAATTACCGCGTTTTTGGTGTCACCCTCCTGCACGGGGTGGGCACCTCCCTCATCAGCTTCTACATTGCGCTCTGGGCCTTTGAGGACCACGTTGGCACCAAGGCCGTGGGCGACTACGAGTCCTTCTCTGTCACAGTGGCCCTGTCAGCGTTGCTGTCGGTCCTCGTGGAGGTGAGCACTGATCTGCTTTTCCTCATCCTGCCCCGCAGCAGATCTTTAGGGTCCCTGGGCTCTGGTGGTATCCCCAGTGGCTTTATGGCTGGGGGATGATCTCCCTGGGATGGAGGAGGAATTTGGAAGAAGCAGCTGAATGGGAGAGGGTCACCACAGCCCTCATGAGACTCTGTGCTCTGCCCGCTCTGCCCTTGTCCCCACAGATCATCCTGGACACTAAGTACTGGACAGTGTTTTCCTTCCTGATGGTCACAGCCAGCCTCCTCCTCTTCTGCCTCTTCTCCTTCCTGACCCAAAGTGTTGATGCCTTCAGGATAGCCCCTGCCATCTTCCCCTTCCCAGGTGAGGTGCCCTGGGGATCCCCGTGGTCCTTCCCTTCCCTGGCCTTGGTGCCAGGAGCTGTTTCCCACCCTGTAGATCATCTCCTTGTTGCCACTTCTCCATCTGCTGTCTCCACTCTTAACTCCAGTTTAGGTGCCATCTCCTCTTTGGAGCCCTCAGCACCTTCCTGGGTGGGGGCCTGTCCCCCAGCACTTGCTCCCTCTGCCCTCTCCACCTTCCCTACTCAAACATCACCCCCAGCTCCCTGTGTTGACAGATGCCAGCTGGAACGCCCTGACTGACCCCTGTGTCCTGCTCGTGGTCCTACTGTCCCTGGTGGTCAACACCCTCCCCTCGCTCACTGTCCGTGCCCTCCGTGCCATCCTGGGCAGAGCCACCACCCAGCAGGTGAGGGCTGGGGGGCACTGGCAGGGCTGGGTCCTGCTTCCCACCGCTGTTGGTGTGTGGGATTGGTGGTGGCAGGGGGAGGTTCCCCGGGGAAGCCTGGGCTTCAGTGCTCGGACGTGTCACCTCTCCTTGGTGGCCCCACTCATGGTGGTCCTTCATGATGCTGGTGCCCAACTCTGACTCCAGGGGCCTCTCCCCAAATTGTTCCATGGCCCAGCAGGGGGGCTTGGGCCGAGAGACCTGCTCCAGCTCTTGGAGAGGGTCTGCTTTTGGCTGCAGTAAGGAATTGTCCTCCAGGACCCCCCAGGAGGGTCTGGGGGCTGGTGCAGGTCCTGGTGCCACCCCAGCCTTGGTGGAGCCCAGCCCCATCGGGATTCTGGGTTATACCTTTGGAAGAGTCCCAGGTGGAAGCAGGGGTTGAGACCGTGCTCCAGAGCTCTGTGAGCTCTGCAGACCCCTGGGAGAGTGCCCACATTCCTCATCCCATCATGGAAAAGGAGGTCATGGTGGAGCTGGGATCCAAACCCTGTCCTGGTGGAGGCCGTCCCTGTGCTTGCTGTGTGTCCCACCTTGGGCTGAGGACTTGCCCGGGAGGTGTCCACAGCCCACGCGGGAGCAGGGGTTGACGCTGTGCTCCAGAGCTCCATGGGCTTTGCAGATCCCCGGGAGAATCCCCACATTCCTCATCCCCACGGGAAATCAGGTCATTCTAGAGCTGGGAGCCAAACCGTGTCCTGGTGAAGGTGCCCCGCATTCTCTTCATGTCCTCCCTTGGGGTGAGGGCTCTCCTGGGAGGTGTCCCCAGCCCCGATGTCCCCATGTCCTTGCAGAAGATCCAGCTGAAGGCCAAGCGGGATCCGGAGCCCCCGGTGGAGCTGCGATCCCACGTCCCCCGCGGCTCCTTCTGCCGCCGCTCCAGCTACGCCTTCTCCCACCAGGAGGGCTACGCCGGCCTCATCACCCGCGGGGACAGTCTGCGTGCCAGGGCCACCCACGGCACGGCCCCGGGTGCCCTGCGCCCCGAGGGGACCCCGGCTGTGCCCTCCCTGCGCTGCCCCTCGGTGTAGCTGCCCCGGCCAGCAGCCTCCCACCCTGCGGACAGGGCAGGAGCAGCGGGGCGCACACCTGGCTGCTTCCCCCCTTTCAGGGGCCACCTTGGATCTCGCTTGGTGGTTTTGCAGCCCCTGCAGCTGCAGGAGGGCTGGCCCAGCATGGGGGGCTCCTGCTGCGGGCGCTGAGCCCTGGGCTGTGCCCTGCAGTGGCTCCAGGGCCCCCACGCTGTGTGCACATGGCCTTCGAGCCTGTGAAGCTGTGAAAGCCACTGACCGCTGCCACCAGGCTCGTCCCCTCGCCCTGTGACCTCCTGGCTGGCAGCCCAGCCCCATTCCCTCTGCCGAGCCCTCGGAGCCTCATCCCACCCCAGGCTGGACCCACAAAAGCAGTGCTGCTGACCCAGACTCATTAACCCACTTCTGAATTAATTAAATGGCCCGACGGAGACCGGCAGTGGGGCTGGATGGGGGTGCAGCCCCCTGCTCATTCCCAGCCACCCACAGGGCACTGAGCTGCAGTGGCTGCACCAAGAACCTTGTTTTACATTCTCCATCAAGGGCTGGTTTCAATGCTGTGGCTTTTCTGTCATAGAACAAGACACAGAATCCCAGAGTGCTTTGGGTGGGACCTTAAAGCTCATCTCATTCCACCCTCTGCCATGGGCAGGGTCACCTCCACCAGCCCGGGTGGCTCAGGCTCGAGCAGTGTAACTTTTAAAATATCCCCTAATTTCTGAAGGGGCAGCCAGGTATGATGGATGCATGGATGGATGGATGGAGGGATGGATGCATGGATGCATGGATGCATGGATGGATGGATGGGTGGATGGATGGATGGATGGATGGATCACTGAAAGGTTTTTCTTCTCCAGCCAGACCAGCCTGGCTCCTGCAGCCCCTCCTGGTCACTCCCCACCGCTCCCACCTCCTGCCCTTGCTGTCCCTGCACAAGGGGCAGGTGTCCTTTGTGTGCCTTGCCCCACCTCCACACCACTCCCCCAGGTCTGGTGTCCCCTCCTTTGGGGACAACTTATGGCCACAGGCTCTGCAAAGCCCCAAATAAGACTTCTGAGGGGGATGTGGATAAGTTCTGCCTGGTGGGCACAGGGGACATGTCCCACAGAGCCAGGGCCACCAGCAGTGCCTGCTGGAGAAGTTGTGTGTGAACAACTGACTGGTGACTGGGTCACCCTTTTTATCGGTTTTGGTTTTTAATTAAAAGGACTTTTTAGCTTTTCTCTCCTTTCCTGGAAATCTCTGCTGCGCCACGAAGGGTGAAAGCGGCACAGAAAGGTCCTGTGGTCCCTCGGTCTGTGCCAGCAGTGCTCGTGCCATGGCAAAAGGCACAGTAGGACAAGAAATTTGGGTAAAAAGATACACAATTAAATCATCCGCGGGGGCTTGGCCCTGCCTGCAGCACACGTGATTTGATGGGTTTGTTTTACAAGTGCTTTGGCCTCATCTGCACCGGGTTTGTGAGAATTAAAGGGTTTCCCTTGGGCTCCAGCCAGAAGGGCCTGGATGGTGCCAAGAAATAAAAGTCTTTCCTCTGGGAAAGCTCTCAGTGCCACAACAGCCAGGTGGAAAACAGGGAGAAACTTTCCCCAGTGTCCTGGGCCTGATCCCCGCGTCTCCCAGGCTGGGTTTGTGAGAGGAGTGAGGTGGTGGGAGGGTGCGGGGAGGGAACTGACCCCTCACCACCACAGGACATCACACACGCCAGGGTGAATGACTAGAAAATAATTTATTGAAGAAACAGAAAGCTGCAGAAATACAACACAGTCATGACCAGTAGAGGATGAACAAATAGAGATTAATTTTTTTCTCTCTTTTAAAACCTGTTGACAGGCTGGAGTTAAGTTTCCTGATAACTTCCCCTGCATGAGCCATTGCAAAGAAAAAGGAACAAACTCCAGAGCACACAGCACAGTTTGGATAAAGTGCCTGACACATAAGATTCTTTTTTATTTTATTTTTTTTTCTTTTTAAACGTTTGTAAATAGCTTAAACAAATATAGTTGCAAGACACAGAGGAGTAACAATTGCATTTCGCTGTAGAATAAAACTTATCCCATGAGAGTAACAATGAAGCAGCAGCAAAAAAAATTAAATTAATTTAATTAGAAGGAAAAAGTCATTTAAAAACTCAGAGATGTGGCCCTCGGACTGTGTGGGATGAGGACGAGCGTCACCTATTGCTATACAGAAAAATGAGCAATGTTTTCTGGAGGAGGCTGGGCTGGCAGAGCCGAGGCTGTGGGTTCTCCCTGGCCGGGCTGGATTCTGTCTGACTCCTTTGTTTCCTTTAGAAATCGAAGGGGAAAAAAAACCAAAAAACCCCACAACAAACAAAAACAAAACCAAAAAAACCAACAACAACAACAACAAAACACAACAATAACAAAAACAAACAAAAAACCCCAAAAAAACCAAAATGAAAAACCAAAAAAAACCCAAAACAAACCCAAATTTTGTTCTTTGCATTTTTAATTTCCTCTCTTTAAAAGCGCCAAGCAAAGGTGTGAGAGGAAGTGGGTTCCTCGTGGCAGCTCCTGCTGGTTCGGCCTCGTGGCCGGGTGTCCTCTGAGACAAGGGAAAGCGGCCAGCTCCATGCTGGGAATGTGAGGTGGTGACAGGGGCAGGCAGACGGGCAGTGACAACCCAACGGTGCCAGCACGGGTCGGGGAGAGAGGTAACGAGGAGCTGATCGTCTCCCCCACCCAGATTTAGGATGTTCGGGAAAAAGGGTGAATGGTGGTTTTTTTGGCAAAGCCACGTCTCTCACTCTGTGCCAATGTCCTACCAGCACAGCTGTTGTTAGAGCAGGGAAAGCTTGGCTCTGGTTGTGCCAGAGTGGGGTAAAAATGTTTAAAACTGACCCCAAGAGCCTCCTGCTTTCCCAGTGGGATGGGGGCGGCGCTGCCCCACTGCCGGCGGTGCGGTTTCAGAGTATGAAATCTATCTCTGGAAAACTTCCACCCGAGGAAGAACTGGGGTGGCCAGGGGCACCCCAGGTAATGAAATGACCCAAATCCCTGAAAACTTCCCCAATTCAAGTAGGAGACAGTGGCCAGGATGAACCAGTAGGTTTCTCCAGTGGGAGATCCCAGGTCTCCTCCTCTTCCTCGCTGCCTTGCCTCACCCTCGGAGGCGTTCCCAGGGCCCCGTTTTCGCTCCTGCTCCCCACAGCACAAAAATGCCCTTTGGGTGCAACCCTGGTCAAGAGAATTGTCTTTAGGACAGAGCTCGGATTGTCATTACCTGCAGGGAAAAAAAAATCTTTGGTATCATGGCAAGTTGCTCCTCAAGGCATTTTGGCTGGTGTGGGCAGCAGGCACGGCCAGATCCGCTGTGGGCAGGGCTCAGCTGGGCCAGAGAGTCCTGCTGGGCCAAAGGACAGGGAAGAGGGCTCAGCTCGTGGCTGCTCCAGGGTGTCCCAAGCCATCACTCCCCAGGATGGAATTCAGCTGGTCTCTGTAAGGTCCAAGGACTTGAGACTGGGGGCTGTATCCAAGCCTGGCCAACCTTCTTGCAGATGGAATTGTGGTCCTGGCCTTCAAGCTTCTCATGGTGGAAAGGGTCTCGGAGGAGGAAATGGGACATGCTGGGGATGCTGAGCTCCCCAGGGGACAGCAGGGTTGGTCAGCAGACGAGCAGTGCTGCTGGAACCAACATCATCTCCTCCTAGAAGCCAGGTCCTTGCTCAGTGGCTCTTCCAGCACCTGCTGCTGAGCGTCCCGGTGCTGGCAGCAAAGGCTGCAGGGACACGGCACCAGACAGAAGCTGCAGACTGAAAAACACCTTCCTTGGCTTTTGGGGGCCACTTCGGTGGGGCCTGAAGGAGCTGAGATCTCTTTCCTCATGGTGAGCTGAGCTTTGGGTCCACCTCGGGTGGTGAAGAGGCTGGAAAGGGCTGAGGAAGCAGAAGTTTCAGGGAAATGCTCTGGGAATGGCAGCACTGCCTCCTCCAGGTGCCCATCACCCTGCTGGCCTCCGAAGATGTGGCTTCTCACTGCTCCTCTCCTCCTGTCTTTAAGCAGGGGGAGGAAGGAGTCACTCAGGGGGTGGGCTCCGGGCATTTGCAGGAAGCTCCAAAGCCCTTCCAGCGTGCCCTGAGACCATCTGGTGGGTTGGGATCCCCCAGGGCCTCTCCCACTGCCTGGACCCTTCTTCAGCCAGGGCCGGGGTCTGCACAGAGGGAGAGCCAGGCTGGAGGCACAGCAAAGTCCGTCAGGGACAGAGTGCTGGGTGTACCTCTGACCCAAACCACATTCCTGGGGACAAAGACCCCAGAATTGGGTCACTCCAGCCCATCCCCCTGCAGCACCACCTTCAGCACCTCTGTCTGTGCAGGGCAAGGGCAGAGGCAGGGCTGAGGCTGTCCCAGGGATGGGGATTTGGGAGCATCACCTGGAGAGGTCTCAGCCCTGAGGGGGGTTTTGGGGTGCCCAGGGCTGTTTCCCTTGTCTCAGAGCACACGAGGAGCCCTGTGGCTTTGCCAGCTCAGGTCGTGGTGGTGGCTGATTGTCTCTCCTCCTCTTGGCTGCACTCGGGATTTGACCCACAGAGCTGGATGAAGCAAAAAAACCAAGCCCAAAAACCACAAAAAACACCCCCCCAAAACAAACCAAAACCACAAAGCAGAGCGAGGAGCCAGACCTCAGGGGGAGGCAGGAGGGATGGGTGGGCACAGCAGGGTCCCGCGTCCCAGATTCCCTTACCCTGTTTGCTGGGCACAGGGCCAGGCTGTGCCCCCCCTGCCTGGGGCTGCCACGCCGTTTTCAGGTGAGGAAAGGAACAAAAGAGGTGAAGGAAGAAACCGAGGGGATAAACAATGACTTTCCCATGGTTGTGAGCTGGGACAGAACCATGATCCATGCAGAGAAATCTTCATCAACCAAAAACTCGTGGACAAAAAAAGCACAGTTTGTCCCCCCCCATTCCCACCCGACCACCCCTCCCCAATAATTATTACATTACTTCAAGAAAGAGTATATTTTTTTCATGCATAAATCAAATTCTCATCTTGTCTTTTTTTTTTTCTTTTTTTTGTCTTCTTTAAATTACATTTGAACACAGAACACATATAATAAATACTCTTGTACGACATGACTCAGAGAAAAGTAACACATCTGAACGCAAAGGTATTGTCATCATTATTAGTTTTTCTTTTTTTTTTCTTTTTTTTTTTAAAAGGACTTGTTTAAATATGAAATCTGTAAACTCCAAGGGTCCTTTTTTTTTAATCTTTCTCTCTCTCTCTTTCTCTCTCTCTTTCTCTCTCTTTTTTTTTTAAATCGTGAAACTATCCAGCTTTCATTTCCTTAACATTCAATATGTCTCCCATTGAACGCATCAAAGAAATAAGAACATGCCGTCTTCTGCAAAATTATAATTTAACAGTATAAAGCTTCAAGTCACAAATTCCAAAAACTAGCTAAGTAATTTTTTTTTTTATCACATAAACTATACATTAAATATTTTGAGGTATTTCAGAGAACATTGTCAAAGGCTTGTAAGGTCTGTGCTGGGTGGCAATGAAGGCTTTCTCCTGCATAGAGAACGTCTTTGGTATCACAAGCCAGGTGGGGACTGGGGACGAGGGGGGTGGCGTGGCCAGGAGGGCGGGCAAGCCCTGGCCAAGGCAATAGTGTGGAGGGGGACAGGGGGACAGGGAGGGGACAGGGAGGTGACAGGGTGTGACCGGCCCTCTCGGGCTGCCCAGCAGGGTGAGGCTGCTCTCACCAGGGGCGTCGGAATCCTGGAACGTCCTGCGTTGGAAGGGACTCCAAGGATCACCACGTCCAGCTCCTGGCCCTGCACAGGACAACCCCAAGAATCACACCAGGGTTGGCCCTGGGCAAGTTTGGTCCAACTCAAAGGAGTCGCCTCGGCCGGAGCCTGAACCAGGCAGGTACAATTCAACCCAGGTTTTCCCTAAACTGGGCATTCCGGAGGCTGCTGGGGAAGAGCAGGTCCGGCAGCTCCTCCTGCTGCCTTCTGCTGAAGCCAAGGGGCAGAATGGAGCAGACCTGGCTGCACAGATCCTCCCCAGTGAGCCAAAAACGCCCCTCTGGGGACTTGGAAATGGCTCCTGCTGGAAGGATTCACAGCGCCAACCCCTTCCCTAAAGGAAGAGTTTGGAGCAAGCCCAGGGGGAGGCTTTTCACCGCTCCTGCCTTCATCTTTCCAAACAGAAATGCCACAAACTGTGCTACCGAAAGCGGGAACCGAAGCCCAAATCTGAGCTGAAAGAAGCAAAAACACCCTGTGAGGAAACTCGCTTTGTCACCTCGTGGGCTTCTGCAGGGTCCCAGCACTGAGAGGCTGGAGAAGGACATGGAGCAAAGCCTTTCCCTGGGAGCAGTGTCCCTGGACATCCCTGGACACCAGGGCTGTGCTCCCGGGGCAAGAGGGGCTGCGTGGAGGGACCCTGGGGACCAGGCTGGGGGACACAGGGACATCTGACAGGGGGGCATGCCGGGGAGCCAGCACCTTTCCCTCAGCGAGGGGGATGTTTTCTCTTCACTTAGGACAAGGGTTGGGTTTCTTTCCCTCATCCCAACGCCCAGAGACTACGAGAGCGGCGTGAACCTGTCCCTGCGGAGAGCTGAGGTAACCGCGAGTCTTTAGGATCAAAGCAGAGGAGCAAAGAAATGGCCACACACCTTTGGTACAAGAAAAAGGCACTCATCTACCACGCTGCCATCCCGGAGCCGCTCGCTCGCCTCCTCCCTCGCTCTCTGGGGGCTCGACAGGGCCGGGGCCGGGGCTGGGGCTGGGGCTGGGGTGGCCAGGGGCTCTCGGCCGGCCCGGCCGCGGGGAGCAGGGAAAGTGGCGTTTCCAGCACAGACCAGACAAGGCAACAAAATCTTTGGTATCAGACGTGATTTTCAAATCACAAAAATTGAAAACTCAAGTGAGGTAGCCTTTAGTCTCGGGTTCTCACTAGAAATGTCTTTGCATCCTTGAGGGCCTGTGGCATTTACTCTTTTTTTTTTTTTTCCTTTTTTTTTTTTTTTTTTTTTTTTTTTTNAATCCAATGTAAATATAACAGTTGAAAAAGTCACGCTTTCTTTTCCTTTTTTTCCCTTTTTTTTTTCCTGTTGTGTTTTTCACTTCCCAAACCAAGGCCCCCTTCCTGGCTTTTCAGCCCTTGAATACTACTCGATGGGGTTCAGGAATCCACCACCATCGTCACCACGTCACGACAAGACGAAGAAACAACATTAGGGGAAAAAATCAGTGGCGGGGAGCGGGGTCCTGGGGGGGATGAGATTCCCGTTAGGTTTTGGGTTCTGGTTGGCAAAATACGCTGCGGCACCTGCCCCTTCCTGCCCTCCCCTCTCTCCATCCCCCTCTCCTGCCCTCTCTCCAGCAACGCATTGGTTCAGTTTGGTGTGACCGTGTCCAGCCTGACACCCCCAGCCCCTCCACCGCCCACCTACCCCAGCAGCTCTTTGGTTCAGGACGTCCTCTGGCCCTGCCCGGTCAGGGCTTCGTGTGCAGGGGTTTTGTCTTTCTCTCTTCATTCTTTTGTCCTTTCTTTCCTCTTTTTTTTTTTGGGGGGGGGGGG
>VZTG01008751.1:1835-12421 GCA_013397845.1 Melanocharis versteri | reverse complement strand
CTTTTGTTCCTTTTTTCCTCTTTTTTTTTTTTGGGGGGGGTGCTTTTTTTTTTTTTGTTTTTGTTTTGGTTTTTTTCTGGTGAACACATACCCTTTTCTCTTTTATTTCCTTCTTTTCAACAAGGTGCCTTCCTGTGACACAACTGATCACTCTCAAAGTAAAGTGAATCGAAGAAACCATAGCGCTAGAACACAGATGGTACTTTTTACCCGCATAAATTCAAGAGTGTCCCTTTTTTTTTTTTTTTTTTTTGGTTGATGGTTGGTTTTGGAGGATTTTTTTTTCCCCAAGTGGTGGGGGAAGAAGGGGACCTTGCCTCCCCCTTCATCCCCAAGCCTCTCCCAGCCCTTCCCTGTCCCCAGGGGCACCTCCTGCTCCTCCCGAGGACACCCCGGGCGGGCAAGAAGCCCTTGGGAGGGCTGGGAGAGGGCTGATTGTAAGGGTTTGGCCTCGTGATTGCTTTTTTATATGGCACAAGTCACCATCGAGAGCTCGGAGGAAACGATCCCTTTGAAGCTAAGTACCATTGCTCCAGAAATTCGCGTTTAAGGCAGGTTGTTAATTGGCACAAAAAAAAAAAAATCTGGTGTCTTTTTGGTAAGTTGCCGGTCTTTGTTGAGCTTGTTTGGTTGTGGTTTCTGTTGTTATTCCTTTTTTTAGGGGGAGGTTGGTTTTTTTTCCCTTTCAATCTCGTTGGGGAGTTTTCCCCCTTCTCACACCCAGGGCTGGATTTCGCCACCAGATCCCTTGGATTTTTCTTTTCCCACCGTGCACCGACGCTGGTTCCCAGGAGGGAATTCTTTTGGTTGTTGTTGTTGTTGCTGTTGGGTTTTTGGTTTTGTAATTTCTTTGGTAACAGAGATGAAGAAGGGGGGGTGGGAGGGGGCAAGAGCGTGTGTCGAGGGGTGGATGGGGCGAGACGCAAAGCCAACAAATCCGCTTTGTCTGTGTTCATTCCTCAGCCGAAAAGTGAACCAGAAATCCAGAGGTGAAAGGTGGAGCCAGTCACCAGGAAAGACCAGATCCTTCGCTCCAAGTCTCTCCTCCCGTCTCCTTTCGAACAATCGTTATTTTTAAATACCCGATTTCTGTAGCTAAAATGTGCTTCTTTGACCTGCTGGGGCGCCGGGCGGCGTGGAGCAGCGGGCGTCCCCTCGGGATGGGGGTGCTCGGGTCCGTGGAGGCAGGAGGGGTCTCCTTCGCTGTGGAGCTTCTCGGGGAGGGCTCTGGGGCCGGGCTGCTCTCGTGGGTCGGGGCTGTGAGCGCCTGAGGGGCCGGGGGTGTGGGTGCTCGTGGGAGCAGCCGGGGGGGATCAGAGGAAGATGCCCACAGAGGAAGCAGGGGGTACAGGAATGTCCTCAGCCGGGTTTCCCAGACCCTCAGGGCATAGAAGTGCCACGTGGCGATGGCACAGAGGGCCTGGCTGCCTTGGGGAACCCACTGCACCTCAGCAGGGGAAAATCTCCAGCAAGCAGGGGCCTGGCAGGAGCCTGGGAGCCCTCCAGGCACAGCGGGAGCACTTTCCCTGCTCAGCCCCCTTTGAAGCGTGGCAGGTCTGGCCCTGGTCCTGCGGGGTTGTGCCAGAGCCCAGCCTGTGACACCACTTCTTGTGTCACCCCCACCTGTCCCCCTCCCCTGTGGGAGCCGTAAGGATGGCTGTGACAGAGATCAAGGCTGGTCGAGAGGTCAGCACGGGCCCCTCTCCCCAAAAACCTCCGTGGGCAGATGAAGAGAAGGCTCTGCGATCCCCAAGGACCAGGGACGCTTCCTTCCAAGCAGAGCCTTGCTCCCTCCCTCCATCCCACGTCGCCCCTTGCTCCACACGCGTTTCCTCTGAGCCCTCCCGGGGATGGAGCTGACCTGGTCACCAACCCCGGCCCTGCCCCACGAGCTGGCAGGAGGTGGCAGCAGGAGGTGGCAGCAGGAGGTGGCAGCAGGAGGTGGCCCGAGGCCCACGCCCATGGATGACGCCCGGCTGAGAGTTTGGGAGGCTGATGGACCCACCCCAAAAGCACCCACCCCAGTCAGGCCATGCGTGTGAGTCTGGGGTTGGCTTTGTCACGAGGGGGACATCCAGGAAGGGGCAGGGAGGGCTGGGGGACATCATGCTTTGGAGAAAGTGCTTGTAGACGACGAGGGGACCCCGGGGTTGGCGCCCGGCTCCTCCTGCCAGCGGTTCATGCACCGCCGGCGGGCGTTCATGAAGAAGTTGCTGACGGTGGTGAGCTCCAGGCCCAGCTGCTGGGAGATGGTCATCTGCATCTCCTTGGACGGGCGCTTGTTCTCCTTGAAGATGGCGATCAGGGTGCGGCGCTGCAGGTCCGTGAAGACCAGGCGCTGCTTCTTGGGCTGCAGGCTCCGGTCCTTCTGCTGCTCCTGCTCCTTGCGTTTGCAAGCTGGAGATGTCCAAAAAAGAGAACAGGGCCGTTAACTGGGGCTCTCCACCCTGGCCCGCTTGCAGGTTGCCCGGCTGCCTCCCGAAATCCAGGCCCTTCCCTCCAGGAAACTCACTGGCTCGTGTCCCACCACTCCCTCCTCTTCCTCCCTGTGCCTCCTGAGCGCCTGCTGAGATGGGACAATGGCCTCTTGTGACGCCAGTGAGAAAAAAGCCTGGGGGAAGCCCAGGAAAAGTCTCGGCATCTCCAGCTGACCCCGGGACTAGAGACTGAGGAAACCCCTGGACCGCTCTGCTCCCAGAGACTGGCTATTGGGATCCATCCCTAAATTTTGGGGGTTATCCATTGGCCTCCCTCAGCATGGTCCCACTCGCCTCCTCATCAGCTCTGTGGATCTCCCTGGACTCAGGGAACCGGTGTCTCTTGGCCACCACATGCAGCTGCCAGCTGGCAAACGCAGGGAAGAGCCAGGGGCAGGGACATTGTGGAAAGGTCCCTCTGCAGCCTCCACGTCCCAAAGCATCAGCATCAGGAAGCACCGATCATGGATCCACCTGCTCTGGGAAGGGGTTTTCCTGCCTGAGTCACTGCAGGCTCCAGGAAATTCTGTCTCCCCTGTGTGCCTTTGCTACCGGATCCCCTGGCACATTTGTCAGCGTCGAATTAAAAGCCTTCCCTACAGGTTTGGCTGGAGCCAAAGGTCAGCACAGAGGGGCTGTCACGTGGGGAAGGACAGTGAGAGCCAGGAAAGCCCCCCTGACCCCACCACGCTGCATGAGGGCAGAGGGGGAGGTGAGTAAAATTAATAAATATATGAATTTTAATTGTGGGTATGTCAAGCACACTGTTGGTGGAAGAGGTGGGACGAGGGGACCTTTGCTGTGATATTTTCCTAGAAAATTATAGAATGGTCGAGCTGGCTGATTCAGTCCCTGCTCAAAGCAGGGCCGATCCTGAAGCTGCCGAGGTTTGATCTGGGTGCTCAGGGACTTGGCTGCTCAGGACTCAACCAGAAACAGAACTGTCTGGAAGCTGACAGTAACCTGAGATGCCACGGGCAAGACAGGGCATGGATCTGACCCCACACAGCTGGGGACGAAGCATTTCCTCCTGGGAAGCTCAGAAAAGAGTGAGCAAACCGTGGCCTGAAGAAGCCAAAGGAAGTCCTGCTCTTGCCCAGGGCAGCAGCAGTTTTCAGCCTTTGGGGTTTCTCCGTTCAGATCTCCTGAAGGATTTTGCGGAGAGGGCACAGGTCCCTTGAGACATTTGCTGTCTGGGTGGCAGATTTCAGCTTGCTGCTCTCAGGCACTCGCGGGAGCCTTTGGCCTGGAGGGGTCTGAGCAAGCTCCGAGCACAGAGCTCAGAGGGGCCCGAGGCCAAGGCCGAATCCCCTCGGGATAAACACCTTCCTGCTCTCCAAAGACACCTCCACAGACAAAGGGGGGGCAGTGCGTGGCCTAGGAGGAGAGGGAGGGTGTTTGGAGTAATTTCTTCCAGCTGCCTTCACTACAAGCCCTCTTCGCATCACCTCGAACTGAGAGAGAAGGAAGATATCCACCACTTCCACCCAGAGCTGGGGAAATCCGGAGCTCACTGAAGCAGACAATTTATGCAGCAGATTTAGCTCTGTGTCCCAGCTGCTGGGCTCGGTCCTGGCCCTGTCCCCACATGGTGCTGGAGCCACCAGTTCTGCTCCCGCTGGGGCAGGGGACGGGAGGTACCGAGCTGGACACAACCAGCCACTCTCAGTCCAAATCAGCCACCCCTGGTAAAGCCA
Organism: Melanocharis versteri; assembly: GCA_013397845.1. NCBI lineage: Eukaryota > Metazoa > Chordata > Aves > Passeriformes > Melanocharitidae > Melanocharis > Melanocharis versteri. The sequence goes on along the minus strand of VZTG01008751.1, from coordinate 8,247 downwards.
GTGGAGAACCTTCCCCTCCCCTTCTCCCCTCCCCAGGCAGGTTTGGCTGCACGCCACCATCCTCGGGGACAAAGGGACACTGAGTGATGCCAGGGGACCCTGTCCCAGGGGTACCTTACTCAAACAGCAGCAGAGAACGTGGAAACCTACCCTATGACCATCAGATGCTTGCAAAAAGAACAAACAAAAAAAGCCTTTATAGAAAATTTGACTTTTTCTTTTTTTCCCAGACATGAATTTAAAAAAAAGACCCCCCCAAACTTCCCCCCAAGCCAAAAAATAAACAGAAAAATTCCCCCCACACTTGTGCCCCTCGCCCACCCTGCCCGTGCCCTCCCGGCTCCCCTGGCATGCTCAGCTCCTCCTGTGTCCAAGCTGGGCTCCTCACGCTCCATCCACAGGGCTTTTGCCCCGCAGGATGGCACTTGGAATGTGTCCCATGTCCCCATGGGACCTGTGGATGTGACCCAGCTGTCACCCTGGCCATCCAGCCTGTCCTCTTGCCCTCCTGCCTGCTGGCACCCATTCCCACCACAGTGCTGGACAGCCAGCCCGAGATTCATCCTTTCAGCTTTCCCACCTCCCATTCCAACCTCCCGTTCCTTTTTAAAGAGTGATTATCACAACCCAGTCTCCCATTAATTACTCCGAGCTCCGAGGCAAACACAAACCATCAGGGCCTGGCTGGTAAAACTGGGCTCCTGCACCAAAACCGGTGCCATCGCTCAGGCACAGGTGACATCCCGCTCCTCACCCCCGAGCCCTCTGGTATTTTTGGGTTATTTTTGGCCTGCGCTGCTGCCGGCGGCCGCATCCCACATTTCCTGTGCTCGTTTGTTTATTTATTAATTTCCCTTTCTGCTGACGCAGCCCAACACCCCTCTCCCCCAGCTCAATCTAATTACAGCTCCGCACAGCAGCGATCGATGGGGACGCTGCTCAGATCTATTTACGGCAGCCATCAACCCCTCAACGGAGGATCTTTTTCCCATTCCCCATCCCCTGGGCGCTGCTTTCCCAGGCAGGCTGGCGGTGGCCGTCCCCACGTCCCCGCAGGCAGCCAGGGACGAGGGGCAGCCAGGGGCACGGCTCCGACTCCCACCCGTATCAGCCGTGGGTGAGGCGTTTTCTTTGTGCTTCAAAATTCCGTTTTTCCCCCAAGTCCGAGGACCCGAACAACCCAACCCTGGCTTCATGTTGTTTTTCCATCATGTCCTTCCCGCTCTCTGCGCTCGCCTGAGGTCCGTGGGGATGGGGACATTCCCACCCCTGCCTCTGCCTCTTGTCCCCAAAGGACAGGATTTATTCCTGGGCTTGTCCTGCTCCTCCCGGGGCACAGCGGACCCTGGCAGTGCCAGGACCAACCGTCGAGAGGTGGATTGAGGTTTCCCATGGCCAGGGGATGCTCTGATGGCCAATGAGGGGCTGGGATCACCCACAATGGGGGTTTTCTCCTCCCCAGCTCGTTTCACGCCCTCCACACCCAACCAAGGAGCCCAGAAGTGACGAGGAGGGGACGCCAGGCGCAGCGGGACCGGGTGATGGCACGGATCCTTCCACACACGAGGCACGCAACCCAAACAATCCCAACCCCCAGGCAGACCTGGCTGCGGGAAAAACACGGGGAGCAAAGACAAGGAGGAACCTGGGGCAGGGAAAGCAGGAGGAAAGAGGTTCGAAAGCAGAGGCATCCCACCCTCTCCCAGGAGGATTCTGCCGAGAGTTTCTGCCTCCCAGGAGCCTCATGTCAGAGGGAGCGCGTTTTCCTTGACTTAACCTTGACAGCTCCGAGCGAAACATCTCCCAAATCATTTCAGAGGGGACATAATAGAGACAATCAAATGGCTGCTGCTCAGGAGCTGCGATTATGCCTCGCAGCGTGAACCCCGCGAAGCATTTAACTAATACCTGATGGCTTTGCAGGCTTCCGCAGCCTGCCAGTCCCTGCTTTCTCTATTATACCCGCAAACCTCTGTTTTTCGGCCCCAGCGTGCTCTCCCTCTCCATTCACTTGCAATACAACCTGTAATTTTCTGCCCACTTTGCTTAAGTGCTGGTGATTTGTTGAAATCACAAAAGACAGCCAGGGGCTTTCAGAGCCAGCACGCCGGCTGTAAGCAAGGTTAGGGGGGAAAAAACCTGCACAAAACGCACCAGTTTATCTCTTTTTCTCCTTGTCAAATCGTCTCCCAGGGGTGGAAGGGGACCGAGGAGCACCTGTGGGCTCAGAGGGAGGTGGAGGAAGGGATGGAGAGGGGGAACCTGGATGTGGTTGGCCAGGTGGGGACAGGTTTCCCTGGTGCAAAGGTGGGATGGGCTGATTCCTCTGGTGGGCACAGCATCAGAGCAAAGCTGGCTTCTCTCCTTCAAGACGGGTCCAGCCCCTGGACTGCCTCAGTTTCCCCCTCTCCTTGAAGGGGCAGAGGGATCTGAAAGGAGGTTGGAGCCAAGTGGGTGTCGGTCTCTTCTCCCAAGTAACAAATGACAGAAGGAAACGACCTCAAGTTGCACCAGGGGAGGTTTAGATTGGATATTAGGGAAAATTTCTCCATGTGAAAGGTTGCCCAGCCCTGGCACAGCGTGCTCAGGGAAATGGTGGAGTCACCATCCCTGGAAGTGTTCAAAAAATGTGTGGATGTGGCACCTGGGGACATGTTTTAGTGGGGAACATGGGAGTCGTGCTGTGTTGATGGTTAGACTTGATCTAAGAGGTCTCTTCCAGCCTTAACAACTCCATGGCTCTGTGCTGTCACTCCCTCTCCCAGAGAAGGGGGCTGGGTGTTACTGGTTCAGCCCCCACCCCGCTGTTCTGGGAGGCTTTGGGAGCTTCAGCTCTGAGCAAGCAGGGGTGAGCCCAGTGCCTCACACAGGGTCTGAAGGAACCTCACGGCATCTGCTCCCCCAGAGCTGGAGCAGGGTCTGCAGCACAGATCAGGGAGCTTTATCTCCAAACCAGAAATCCTTTGGTCCACAGCGGGGCTGCCCGGGGTGCTGGGGCAGCTGGGAGAGCTTGGTTTGACTTCTCTTTGCACTGTAGGAAAAGAGCCCGAGGAGATTTGTCACAAATAGGGGTCTCCAGCAGGAATGCAGATCTTCTCCGGCTGGGAGGACACAATGCTGGGAGGACAGGCAGCAGTACAGAACAAAGGAGAAGTGCTCAAAAAACAAACCTCAACTTTCTTTTTGCCTTCTTAATTTTTTTTTTCCTGAAACCCCATTTGTTTCCAAACACAGATGAACCGATGGGCAAAGGGGATGTGGTGTCAACCATGGGATGACCAGAGCAGTGCCCATTCCTGGGATCCCCCAGATTTCAGCACCACGTGATAAAACACCTTCTGGGCGTCAACATTTGTGGGGAGTTTTGGGTGCCACGGTCCCACAGCATCTGAGCCACTCTGTAGTGAGAAAAAGACATCAGAGGCCGTTCAGAGTGCGAGGGATGGGGTCAGGAGCTGCGATGTGCCTGCAGAGCCTCCCAGCCCTGCTGGGTGGGAAGGACACGGCCCAGCCGGAGCTGCCAGCCCCACGCGTGTCCCCGTGCCTCGTGTCCCCGCCTCGGTGGGGCCAGGCTTCCCCGCCGCTGTCCCTGGCAGCTCGGGGAGGACGAGGAGAGCCCCTGGTCATTGGTATGCAGCCAGCGCTGCAGGGGGAGCCGCTTCCCCGAGCCCAGCAAATTAAATCTTCCTCTGAACGCTGCAAATGAGGAGATGAGATGAGATGAGATGAGATGAGACAAAGCGCTGCCGCCTGCACTTCCCTTCGCTTCCCCTCCCTTCCCACGCCGAGGGTTTCGGTGGCTCATCCCAGGGAGCAGCCTGATCCACCCGGACAGGGCTGGGAGGCTGTGCCAGCCGCCCACACCGACCACCCCACACATTCCCCACAGCCCAGGGGCTGCCAGCGGCTGGCATCTGGAGAAAAGGGACTGGAAAGGGAAGCACAAGCCCTCCGTCCTCTGCTCAGGTGACGAGGGTCCTTCTCGAGATGAGGGTCCCATCTGTTCCCTGTTTGGGATCATCAGAGCCACCCCAACACACAGAAGAGCCCCCAGGACACCTCATCTTCTCTCCTGCCCTTCTCAAGCTTGGCCTGTTCTTCCATGGGCGGCATTTTCAGCGTTCCCAGCACTGAAGCAGACGAGTTTGTCTGGTTTGAGGGTGGCTGAAGGGATACAAAGGAGCTGTGGCTGCTGCAGCCGTGCTTGGCTCCATTCCTCCACATTTGCCCTGGTTTTATTCTTGTTGTTTCCAGGTGAGCTGTTCTGGCCCTGGTGGCAGCCACCAAACCCCTCTCAGGGACACTGAAACAGTTTCACATGACTTAAAAAGGTGAGTTTGTTGTTCAAAGCATCTCCTTCCTGCAGAGGTTTCATTTTCCACCTGCTTTCGCAGACACCTTTGTGCAGGCAGACCTGGTGCCCCGCTCTGCTCTCCCCATCACCCAGGGGAGCCGGGATCAGCTCATGGCTCTGCTGGGAAGTCGCTTCCCCCATTTGTCCTATTTCCTCCCTTTCCAGGCCCTTTGTTGGACCGGGATCGGCTGCTTTTATTGTTCCTGTGGAGACCACGGCCATCGGGAGCTGCTGCCCGGGCCTGGAGCAGCTGCTGGTGCGAGGCAGGGCCGGGCAGGAGCCCGGGCAGCGCTCGCGGCTGCTCGGCTCTCCTCACTCCTCTCCCCAGTCAGCACCACTTAGCGTGACGAGAGCAAATTGGTGCTAATGAAGTGCCGGAGTCAGGCAGCAGCGGCAGCGCCCGGAGGGATGGCAGCGGCGGCGGGGATGAGCTGCGGGTGCGGCTGGAAAACCTCCACCCCCTGAAATAAGTTTTCCTCGGAGTCGGCGGGACTTGCTCGGGCTGAGCATCAGCACAAGAGCCCCAGCTACAGAATCTGGGGGTGGGGAAAGGGAGTTTGGGGTTTGATTTGTGTCAGCAGCTGCAGGGGGGGCTGGTGTTGGGTTAGACGTCAGGGAAAGGTTCTTCCCCCCGAGGCTGCTGGGCACTGCCCAGGCTCCCCAGGGAATGGTCCCGGCCCCAAGGCTGCCAGAGCTCCAGGAGCGTTTGGCCAACGCTCTCAGGGATACCCAGGGTGGGACTGTTGGGGTGTCTGTGCAGAGCTGGGGTTGGAATGATGATCCTGTGGGTCCCTTCCACCTCCGTGTATCCCAGGATCCTGCCAGTCTGTGAGAACGAGGTAATGCTGGACAAGGAGCCTGTGGTGGGAATCCGGGGTGGCGTCCCTGTGACACTCGTGGCTCAGGGTCCTGTGCATTCCACTTTGTCCTCGCGCCTTCACGCAGGAAAGGAGCAGCAAGGGTCTCCCTTTGGCTCTGGGGATTCCCAGCAGCTCGTTCCTGCCTCCAGCTGCTCCTGCACCTGGAACTCTGAGCAGGGACGATGACAAGTTCAGCGCCAATGACACGTCTCTCATCAGAGTGTGTGCTGGTCCTCAGCTGCTCTCAGCAGAGATGGTGTCCAGAGGGGGCCCAGAGCCATCATCAGCCACAGAACATGTGCTGGAGAGAGGGAAAAAGCAGTGGGGGGAAAAAACCCAACGGTTTCCTGCATTTCCTGGTGAAATCTGGTCCTGGGTGCATTTATTGGGTGTGAAATGGGAAGGTCCCTTGGGGCTTGGCCGGGTCAGTTCTCTGTGGGCTGCTGGATTTCTTCCTCTGTGGTGCAGGGAAAACCAGGACGGTCTGTAGTCCTCAGGGTGGGGTGCCCAAGGCTGGTGTCTCCAGGGCCCTCTGAAGGTGGGCAGGATGATCTGCACAGGGACATCGGCTGCTCCTGGTTATCCCTGAGCTCCCGCAGCGCATGGCAGGAGGCGGATCTGGACTGGAGCCCTCCCAAGGTGAGAGACCCCACTCCAGGCGGCCCCCGGGCTCTCCAGGCAGTTCACAGCCCTCTGTCAGCCCACGTTACAGCCTGGCTCTGGTGTGACCCCCAAATCCCTGCTGTTCCCACCTGGCACAGAGCCAGCACGGGTGGCAGGTTCCCAGCCAGGCCTCCGCACACCCAGCAGGGTCTGGGCAGTCCCAGCCCTGAGCACAGAATGGGAGATGAACTCATGGACAGCAGCCCTGGGGAGAAGGATTTGGGGGTGTTGGGGTTTGTGAGGCTCAACCTGCCCCAGCCACGGGCACTGACCCCAGAAACCCCCCCTGTGCTGGGCTGAGCCCCCAGCGTGGGCAGCAGGGGAGNTTTAAGGCCCCTTCCAGCCCAAACCGCTCTGGGATTCTGTGACAGCGGCGGGGACGAAACCCCATTCTGCTGCTCGGCAGGGCCCCTCAGGTGTGTCCCCTCCCCGCTCTGGCCCAGGGTGACACCGGCCCCTCCCAGGCGGAAGGTGAGGAGGGGTCCCAGCCCGGCCCCCCCGCCATTTCGGCGCGCTGGTCGCGCCCGTCCCCCCG
>VZTG01008750.1:26746-43963 GCA_013397845.1 Melanocharis versteri | reverse complement strand
CTGTTTGCCTTTGTTCTACTAATAAATGTTCAATATTATTCTACTAAAATTTCAGCTTGTGAGCCCGTTTTTCACACCCAGGGCTTTTATTCAACATCTGTCTTTTGTCACTTATTTGTTTTGCTGTTTTAGATGGAGTATGTTACACAATGAGTTTATTGACTTGTTTGTTACCCCCATATTGCTTGTCCACTAGGNGAGGGACCCCCGGGCCGCTCCCCTGGGACACCGGCGCGTCCCGGTGTGTCACGGATTGTCCGGCCCTGGGGGCGCACCGCCGGTGCCCCGCGCAGAGCTTGGGGTCTGTAGCTGAAATGAAAGGGAAAAAATTGCTTGTTTCGCCTAAGTGACGATTCATTTGGTCGGGCCGTGGCAATTACCGGCGGGGCTTTAAGTGCGGCGTGGGGTCGTGGCTCATCGTGCCCCGTCATGCCCCGATTCCATCGCAGGCACTGCGATGCACGTGGGGCAGGCTTGAGTCAAAATTGGCCTCTGGAGAATTGCGAAATCGAGATTTTTTTCCCCTGCCTCCTCAAAGTCTTCGAACTTTAGTAGCGCTCTTAAAGAACCCTCGCTGCTCTGGGGCTGAGCAGCACATTCCTGTAAAGGGATGAGTCATGGAATGGGTTGGGTTGGAAGCGACATTAAACCCATCCAGTGCCAGCCCTGCCATGGGCAGGGACACCTTCCACTGTCCCAGGCTGCTCCAAGCCCCGTCCAGCCTCGCCTTGGACACTGCCAGGGATGGGGCCTCATAAGGAATGTAAACATAATTAATATCACTTTTTAATAAGCTTGCCACACAGCCTTGTTTTTGTATGAACTCATTTAAAAACTTCCTTTCTTTGCTCTTTCTGTAATACTTAAAAATTAGACAACAGAGCCCAGTGCTGTGAAATAGGGAGAACTGAAAGTGAAACCGCAGGAAATTACTGAAATACGTGGAAAAATGGCAGTGGGTGTAACAGAAATGTTCGTGTAAGCTCCTGACATACTTTTCATCTTCTGTGCATGTGGGGAAATGGGTGACCTAAAGGATATTCTGATGAATTGCTTGTGGAAGGTGCATTTTCTTCAAGGAAAACATGAATATTCTTCATGACGTTAAGTTTCCCTCCTTTCTCCTTCTGTCTTTTCCTCTCTTCTTTGGAAACAGGTGGTTCTGTTCTTTACTGACCCAATGATGTTCCAGGTTAAGGCATTTTTCTTTCTGCAGACTTTTTGTGTTTCCTTACAACTGCTTTCAGCATTTTGTTCAAGTGAAGTCAGCTCATTTTGAGGGAGAAAAGCTGATTTTCAGGTGAAAATGTTGAGCTGCTGTTGTGTTTTCTGTCTGCATGGGTTTAGTCTCAATGCTGGCACCTGCCAGTGATGGTTTTTACAGCTCCAGCCGTGCTCACTTTGTTCAGAGTCTCCAGTTTGTTCCTGCAGATGTGTTTTCGTTGGCTGGACACGGGTGAGGAATGTTCCCATCTGCCCTTGGGAAAGGGGAGGAGGCTGATGGTGGGAAGGGCGTTGAAGGACGGGGAATGCCCAGGGCTGTACCTGTTTCCTCCCTGTGAGGTGTGTGGGTGGGAGAGTTTAGACCAGAGAGTGAGTCCTGCACCTTTATCCAGGTGGGAAATTCCAGCTGGAAGCACCTGCCTCCACCAGAGGTGTCAGTGCAGCAGGATGAGCCTGGGCTGAAAACTGTCCCTGTGTCCCCATTAATCCTTTTGGGGACAAACTTCAGCCTGGCTCTTGTGCTGTCCGTGGAGCCTCAGCTTCACCGTGGGGCTGGGCTTTTTATTTTCTTCCTTTTCTCCTAAGGGTGGTGAGAATTACGGATCATGGAATGTTAGGGTTGCAGGGACCTCAAAGCCCATCCAGTGCCACCNCCTCCCTGTGCTGGGCCCCAGGGCTGGGGCAGCTCTGCAGGTGGGGAATCACCTGAGCGGGGCTCAGGGCACCATCCCAATCCTTTTCCTGCTTCTGGTTCCCCAGCCCAGACACCCTTGGCTCTGACTGCCCGTGTCCATTGCTGGCTCATGGCCCTTTTTTCCCACAGGGATGTTCTGTTGAGGTCCCTTGGGAAGGTCTCTTCCGTCCCCTGTATCAGTGTGTTCCTTCCCTCTGGCGTATTAAATCCAGGAGTTTTTAGCTGGATTTCTTGAACACCTTGTGAGGGGGTGGCCCACCCCTTTTGGGTTGTGTCTGTACTGTGTTCAGGGTGCCCAGAGAAGCTGTGGCTGCCCCTGGATCCCTGGCAGTGCCCAAGGCCAGGTTGGACACTGGGGCTTGGAGCAGCCTGGAACAGTGGAAGGTGTCCCTGCCCATGGCAGGGGTGGCACTGGGTGGGCTTTAAGGTCCCTCCAACCCAAACCATTCCATGACTCCGTGTTTGCCTGCAGCCACCCCTCAGCTCCATAGTGGGGACAGCAACAAGAGCTGTGAGTGAGTTCCGGTGTGGGTGGGTGAGGAGCTGGGAGGGAAAGGCAGGAATTGCTACAGGGACAGGGACAGACACAGCCCTGGTCTGAAGAGGAACAAAGAAAGTTCAGCTGCAGCCATTTAAGAGTGGAAGATGAGGAAGGGCTTTAGGAGCAGTTGTAATTGAGCTGAGGGAGATGGAAAGGGGCTCAGCCTGGAGCAAAGGAGGCTCAGGGGGACCTTGTGGCTCTGCACAACTCCCTGACAGGAGGGGGCAGCCGAGGGGGTCGGGCTCTGCTGCCAGGGAACAGGGACAGGAGGAGAGGGAACGGCCTCAGGCTGGGCCAGGGGAGGCTCAGCTTAGAGATTAAAAAGATTTCCCTGTCAGAGGGGTCAGGCATTACCCAGGGAGGTTTGGAGTCCCCGTGTCTGGAAGTGTTCAGGCAGTGTCTGGATGTGGCCCTCGGGTTTTTGGGTGCTGATGGTGGTGCTGGGTGGGACTGGATGACCCCGAAGGGCTCTTCCCACCCTGATGATCCTGGAATTCCATACGAGCACAGCACTGCTCTTCCCTGTGAAAGCTTGGGGACAAGCAGGGATCTGACAATTGCCAGGGAAAGGTGTCATTTAGGAGAATAACCAGATGGCTGAGCCCAGATGCTGTGCAAATTAAAATAACTTTGGGATCGAATGATTGATTTTAATATTTGAGGTGGCATCACAAGTGTGGGATTCTGGAACTGGATTCTGGAGGACAAACTTTTGAATCTTGTTCACAGGAGGTGACCTGTGTTTGTAGCATAGACAAACTGTTTGTTTATTGATTTTTATTCCACTTCTTCTCACTGCTGTTACTAACCAGAAAATGTTCTCCATCAGTCTGTGCTGTCACACAGTCGTGAAGGACATTTTTGTCAGTCTTTGCCAAATGGCTGGAAATGAATTATGGCAGGTTGGGAAACACAGAAGTTGACAACACTAAACCTAATTAGAATGGTGCTAAGAGCAGTTGTGAGTCAGTTAATTAACTTTGCTTTCCTCTTCCCATATTTAAAGTTCCCTGTGACCTTCTCTCTGTGCAGCGAGACCTTCAGAATCAGCTGATTTGCTGGGTTGGGCTCTTTTTCTCTGTGTTAAAAAAGGCACTAAATTGTATTATCTGTTACATTGGAGACTAACAGGTAGTATTAGTATTTAATTGGGATTCCTTGACATGACTTAAAGACGAAGTTCTGCCATCAGCTTTTGGGTTCTGTGGTGATTTTCGTTTCTGCCATCAGCTTTTGGGTTCTGTGGTGATTTTCTTTTGTAGTTCTGTGTAAGGAAGGTTGTTTTGTGAATATAGCTCAGTGCAGCATAAAGAGAGTTCATCATGGAATGGTTTGGGTTGGGAGGGCTTTAAACGATCTCATTCCCTCTGCTGCCGCGGGCGGGGCAAATTCCACCGGAGGGTTCTGTATAAAAACCTGAATTCCATAAAAACCCACAGGCTGTAACTCAGGAGCATTGTCCAACATCTCGAGATGTTCCTGGTGGATACTGACCTCACCGTTGGCTGTGTTTCAGGCACCCAGGAACGCCTGTGGATGGAAGAGCTGAGGAGCGAGTGCCGAGGCAGCGGGGCGGCGTGAGCCGTGGCCAGGGCAGCGTGAGCAGTGGCCTGGGCAGCGTGGGCCGTGGCCAGGGCAGTGTGAGCCGTGGCCAGGGCAGTGTGAGCCGTGGCCAGGGCAGTGTGAGCCGTGGCCAGGGCAGTGTGAGCCGTGGCCAGGGCAGTGTGAGCCGTGGCCAGGGCAGCGTGGGCCGTGGCCTGGGCTGTGTGAGCCGTGGCCATGGCTGGGTTCCTGGACAATTTCCGCTGGCCGGAGTGCGAGTGCATCGACTGGAGCGAGCGCCGCAACGCCATCGCCTCCATCGTGGCCGGGGTGCTGGTGAGCCGGGGCACAGCGGGCTGGGGACCCACAGACAGTCACACTTGTGCCTCGAGTTCTGTCACTGCTGCCCCTTAGCTGCCCCTCAGCCCAGCCTGTTCCTTCCAAGGGTCACTGTGGGGTTGTCAGCAGCGTTTTCACCAGTCCTGTGACGTTGCTGATCATGATCATGAACCATTCTTGAAAAAAAACTTCCTCGTGGATTTCCTGCAGGATCAGATGTGCTAGAACTGCTCTGTTCTGCATCGTCTCCATCTCATGTGTGTTTAGAGTCTGGGTTCTTGTCCTTAAGGGGAACAAGGAATAGGGAATTTCACAGAAATTGCACAGGGAATTTCATAGAATCCCAGGAGGGTTTGGGTTGAGAGGGACCTTAAAGCCCACCCAGTGCCAGCCCTGCCATGGGCAGGGACACCTCCCACTGTCCCAGGCTGCTCCAAGCCCCAGTGTCCAGCCTGGCCTTGGGCACTGCCAGGGATCCAGGGGCAGCCACAGCTTCTCTGGGCACCCTGTGCCAGGGCCTGCCCCCCCTCCCAGGGAACAATTCCTGCCCAATATCCACTTCTAGGGATGGGGCAGCCACGGATTCTCTGGGCATACCTTTATCCATACCCCAGTCCTTAATTTGAACAGAAGGTGTGACTGATTGCCAAACACTCCTCTGAAAACAGGAACGTTGAGGTTTGTGCAGACATTGCCCACCAAGCACATTTAAATCACTTCCCAGATTCTAGGGATCTTGTTAGAAGCCGGTTAACCCGGTGCTGTCAGGAGCACTGTCCTGTTTTCCCTGGCTGTCCCCGTGCCCTCCAGCCTCACCCCCTGTGTCTGTGCCCAGTTTTTCACAGGCTGGTGGATCATGATCGATGCTGCCGTGGTTTATCCCAAGCCGGAGCAGCTCAACCACGCCTTCCACACCTGCGGGGTCTTCTCCACGCTGGCCTTCTTCATGTGAGTGGGGACACGGGGAGCCCTCACCACACAGACACCAGAAACTGCACCAGGGTGTACTGACAGCGTGTCCAGCAGGGATAAATCAGAGAATCCCAGGCTGCTTTGGGTTGGGAGGGACCTTAAAGCCCATCCAGTGCCACCCCTGCCATGGGCAGGGACACCTTCCACTGTCCCAGGCTGCTCCAAGTCCTGTCCAGCCTGGCCTTGGACACTGCCAGGGATGGAGAATCCAAACTCACCTCAATATGCAACATTTGACTGCATTTCCCCCTGTTTTTAAACAATTTTTACAGCTGTTCCTTGCCCAAAACTTCTTTACATGGGAGGGGTAACAATAGCCTGGCTTTTGTCACGGAGATGTAAATAGAAGTAACAACTTTTATTGAGTCCTCCAATATTGGCAAGAGAAAAGGAGGATTTGGGATCTGTGACTATACAGAGTGCCAGGGAATTTTCCCAGAATTTGTCACATCTTAAAAAAAAAAAAAAAAAGAGATGGGGTTTTACTTAGAACTCTGGATTGATTTTCTGTAGTCTGAAGTGTATCTCCTTTTCTTTGTCCCCAGGATAAATGCTGTATCAAATGCACAGGTGAGAGGAGACAGCTACAGTGATGGATGCTTAGGAAGAACAGGTAAATTAACTCTACAAGTCCTGCTCAGGTGAAGGACTGATCATTTACCTGCTGGGTGTTTTTCCAAGTGGTGGTGAAAGAAATAATCAGAAGATAAGGAGTAGGAGAGAGAACTTCTGTGAATTAATTTCTTTACAGAATTAACCCTTGGAGAAAAGTGCTGGCTTTGTTAAAAAGAGTAACTTGGAAAAATTCAACTTCTGGATGTCTTGGCTTCCTAAACTTCCCCTGCAAATCCTGGATAGCTGCTGGGAGAAATCAGTTCCTGCCTGGGGGTGGCTCTGGAGCAGACATTCCCTAGGAGTGTGTCACAAATGTTTCCATTTCCTGTGTCACTGCTGTGGGTGTCCCAGGACCTGCTGTCCTCTCTGCTTCCATTCATAATTCCCTTCCTATTTCCCACGTGGATCCCAGCAGCCTTTTCCATGGGATTTGTAAATTTGGTGGGATTTACTGGTATTTTAACTGCTTTTTTGTGTGTCATTCATGATCCAGCTCCAGAGAATCTTTGCACAGGAATATTTTTCCTTTCCCCTGAGTGAGCAGGGGGATTTTGTCCTTGATCCAGGGTTTAACTCTTTCCACTTGTGCCCTTAGTGAGATCATGTATTCCATCCTCCCAGGGGAGCAGCTGGATTGCTTGTCCCTATGGATAATAATCCCTGTGGATAATAATCCACATTTCACTCTCCCCTGCAGGGGCTCGGATCTGGCTCTTCATCGGCTTCATGTTGATGTTTGGCTCACTCATTGCTTCCATGTGGATTCTCTTTGGAGCATATGTTACACAGAGTAAGTTTGGCTATTTGCTCCTCTAGGAAAGTACTTTTCCTGCCAGCTTTTGGCAGGAGATCCACAGGGATGGAAGTCTGTGGTGCCTGGAAAATCCGAGCCACAGCATCCAGTTTTTAGTCTGAGATTGAAACTGGAATATTGTTTTAAATCCACCTCCCAGTAACTGGAATATTGTTTTAAATCAACCTCCCAGAAACTGGAATATTGTGTTAAATCCACCTCCCAGTAACTGGAATATCCAGCTCCCAGTAACTGGAATATTGTGTTAAATCCACCTCCCAGTAACTAACTGGAATATCCAGCTCCCAGTAACTGGAATATTGTGTTAAACTCACCTCCCAGTAACTGGAATATCCAGCTCCCAGTAACTGGAATATCCTGTTAAACCCATGTCCCAGTAACTGGAATATTGTGTTAAATCCAGCTCCCAGAACTAAAGAGCTGAGTGTTTCCTCTGTTCCTCCTCTGCAGACACTAATGTGTACCCTGGATTAGCAGTGTTTTTCCAGAATGCATTAATATTTTTCAGGTAAGTTACCTGGGCAAATTCCCCTCCTTCCAAAGGGACTTTCCTGCTTCCATACATTGATACTCCTGGAAAAGCAGCTCTCTCTTCTCTTCCCTTGGCTGCAGAGCTTAGAAACAAGGTTGGATTTGCCCGTGCCCAGGCTCTTTGCTCCCTCACCCTCCTGTTGGTCCAGCTGTCTCTGCTCCCCTGGATGCACAGCTCTGGAATGTGGATGGCCAGGGATGTACAAGTTTTCTGGATGAGGGATTGCCAGTGTCTTTGGATAGTGGCAATCATTCACCTCTGTCCTACAACCCCTTGGCTTCCCTCCCAGCAGAGCCAGCTGGGGGATTCAATTCCCCTTTTCCAGACTATTTCACACCAATGGCTCAATTCTCTGGCAGTTGATGTTCCCTGTATTTCCTTTCACTGGCTGAGCTCTCAGTCATAAAGAGTGATAATTCCTTTTTCTGAGAGCATGCTGGTGTGTTTTCTGGCAGCACACTGGATCTATTTCAAATAATATTGTTAAATCTATCATGTAACAGTTGAAAATTGATTTGGTGTCTCTAATAACTCTTTTTAGCTGTGGAGTGCATTTTGCAATCCATGGATTTTATTCATAAAAGACACTAAAAGTTAAACAGTGTCAGTTCCAAGATCAGTCACTGAAAGTTTCATCTCACCTCCTTTCTTCTTTCAATTCCTGGCTGATCCTTTTCCTTCCAGCCCCACACCAGATGCTTTGCAGTGACCTGGATCGATGGGCTCTGGGAAATGAGGGATGTTCCTGCAGGAAACAGCGGCTCCTAAATCCCCTCTGGGAGTGGAAAGGGAAACTGCTGAAGGCAGATTTTGTGCCTGAAATTTTTAGTTTTATTTAGAATCCCAGAAGGTTTGGGTTGGAAGGGACCTTAAATCCCATCCAGTCCCCCCTGGGTAGGGACACCTTCCACTATCCCAGTGCTTCAAACCCTGTCCAGCCTGGCCTGGGACACTGCCAGGGACGGGGCAGCCACAACATGTGGAATTTTGGAAATCAAATTGTAATATGGATCTGATTCTCTACCACAGGCTCAATATGCTTTCTGATTTGCTCATAAACATGGAATTGTTTAGGTGTTATCCCAGCACATCCCGTCAGGCTGAGCTGATTCCCAGGTGCCAGAGTGAGACTTGCTACCCTGGACTCCCTGAATTTCATAAATACCAGGCTTTTCCTTCAGGAGGGCTGTGAAACTGGGCGTTTTTGTTTGAGCTTTAGTTGGCTCCCACAGTTCCAGCCATGCACAGGAAACCAAATACAAACACCAAACCCAAATACAGACGTGACTAAAAGTTCAGGGCTGGGCTGTTGATTTGCATGGGGTAAGATTTAAGGATACTGTTAAAGTTACCTTATGTGTGGTCTGATTTTTATGCCTTTTCTTTTTTCCCCTCAGCACTCTGATCTACAAGTTTGGGAGAACAGAAGAGCTGTGGGGCTGAGCTCACTGCTGGTCTGGTCCATAGTTGCCATGTGGTTCTTGTCTGTAGATAATTCACAGTCCTTTGTCCTTGGTTTGCTCCCCAAGCTGGTGGAACTGAGACAATTCCGGGCTCTGTCCGAAGCTCCTCTTTCCCAGGACACACTTGTGAATATGTACATAGGACTGTATCTCTAATTTCAAAGGGAATGGCAGGCTGCCAGGCTTTCCTGCTGGAATCTCCAGGCTTTTTCCTTCCAATCCGTGGCTTTCCATCCGTTTCATCTTCCAAACCTCCACCTGTGTCCGAGGCTTCAGTGAACAATTGGTGAGCAAACAGGACAGAGCCCATCCCCGGACCAGGGGCCGTGCTGGGATAAGAGCTGATTTTAAGAATTTTATATTATTGTTCAGGTAAATATAAAGTAGCTTTTTTTTTTTCTTTTGGTAAAGGGTTATGGGTTTTTAAGCAAGTCCCTACACTCAGCAGGTTGTGCATGGCAAAGCAAAGTATTCCTGACTTGTGATGGCTCTGGCACAAAGGACATTTGCTGGCACCACAGTCCTTGGAATTAATTTCGTGCTGCTCAGTGTAAGAGATACCAGTTGGTATTTAATGTATTTCCTGATATTAGAATAAAAAACTCCCAACAAACTGATGCCAGTTTTGCTTAATATAAAGAATAAATGAGTCAGAGCAGCGTCTTGCTACTCATGCAAGTGTCATTGTCTCCAGGGAAAGCTGTTTGCTGATAAATGAGTTTTCCTGACCTGTTCCCTCTGCTTAAAAGGAAGTGGGATAGGGATGGATTTATTTCTCACAGTCCAACCTTGTAATAATCAAGGTTCAGTAAAGTCTAGGAGTGACTCACACCCAGTTTTAGGGCTGCTATTGCCCCAGCTAAAATGTATTTATCTCTTACATTTTATGGCTGTTTCCAGTAATGAATTACTGAAATCCACTTTCAGTGGAGTGAAACAGAAAGTGAGGCCGAGGATCTTTCATGTCCCTGGAGTGTTCCTGTAGACCCATTTGCTGGGGGTGAGTCCTTCTCACGAGTTCTCTGTGGTTTTTACAGCATGTGACTCTCCCCCGAGGCCTGAGGCTTTTACAGCTCTCCCGTATCAAAGCTGCTTCCTCAGTGGTGTCAGTGCTGAGTGGAAATGCTGGTGACTGGAAACTTCGTCACCCCCTGCTCCAGGTGGGAACTGCTCCAGGGGCAGGAGCTGGGGCCAGTTCTGGAGCTGCCCCTGTGCCCTGGCTGGAGGAGCCTCATCCCACAGGAGGCAGGGGCTGCTTCCTGCTTGGAACTCCAGGAAGCTGCACTAAAAGTGCTCTTAGGTGCTCAAAGCAGTGAATTCACAGGGTTATTCACAGGAACTCACCTTTACACAAGGCTTGCACCTCACAGTAGATCAGGCTTTGGCTTCAGGCCTGCCAGGTTTCTTGCCCTGGAGCTTGGGAATGTTTGCTGGGTTCTTCAGAAAGTCAGGAAGGAGCGTGGCCTGTGACTAATCCCTGTACTTAATCCCAGTTCTAGGATCTTGGACCTCAGTTTGGAGCTTGAACATGCAAGCCAGGCTGGGAGAGCTGGGGGTGCTCACCTGGAGGAGAGAAGGCTCCAGGGAGAGCTCAGAGCCCCTTCCAGGGCCTAAAGGGGCTCCAGGGGGGCTGGAGAGGGACTGGGGACAAGGGATGGAGGGACAGGACACAGGGAATGGCTTCCCACTGCCAGAGGGCACTTTTACACCTCTGGCAGCTCCAGCACGGGGACAGGGAGGGCTCAGTGACAACCCTGGAGTTACTCCCAGTAAATGTTTTTTAACTGTTTGTGTAAAAATATTTAACAACAGGACGCCTGACACAAGTCCAGTGCAGGGTTTATTCAGGAATACATACATCTATTCCCAGGAGGTTTGAACCTTGTTTCTGTCCTCTGTGTGTGTTTGGTTGTTCTTTCTGTGAGCTGTGGTTCCCGCTTTGTTCCCAGCCCAGCCTCAGCGTGTGGTGATGAAAGCAGACCTGGTGCTGACGAGACAATTCCCACATGAGTCAGGCTTCCCTGAAGCTCCCTGTGTCAGCAGCCTGTCTAATCCCAAGGGATGAGATCTGTGCTACAAGGAAACACCCGAGGAAGCTTTTGGCAGCTGCTGGCCTGGGATGCTCCTGGGAAGGCTGAGACAGTGGCACCTCAGCTCTGCCAGGGCCCTCCAACCAGGAACTTCCAAACAAAAAAACCCATTGCTTGTTTTTTAAACAATTCATATCAAACCCAGAAAAAAATAAATCAAACAACCCCATCTTTTCAGTACAGAAGAGGTTCACTTGTTCTTTGTGCTTTATTGGACACTCCCGACCCCACAGGGGTTGATGTGAGGTTTAACTTGGGCTCTTCTGCTTTAAGGCACTAAAACCTGAACTCTCCAACTTTTCTTCTGCTGGTAGTCAACAGAGATTTTAGTGTCTGATACATGTTGGAAAAACTCGCAGCAAAATTCTTTTCAGGTCCTTTGGTGGTGTGCAGGAGCAGATTAATGCTTGCAGGAGTGTGAGGGGAGACAGGTACGAGCAGGCCTCTCTGGGAGGGGTTCCTGGCACTGGTTCATCCTGAGAAAAGTACTCACAAGTTTGTCCTGCACTTGAAACGATGCAGGAAAGCAGACTGAGGTGGGTATAATAGGAGTATTATTGCCAACACAAACAAAACCAGTGTAAATGCAAATCTTCACTCCCTGAAAAATCCCAGGTTATCCTACATCAACAAAGTGCCATTATTCCTTCAAGCTTCCTTCCAGCCTGGGGTGGGAATTTACCTCTTTTATCCACCTGTCTTCAGGTAATTTAGTGTTCCTTCCCTTTCCCTTCCACGTTCCCTCTTCCCAGTGCCTTTGGCAGAGCGAGGAGCAGGGAGAGCTGGGCACAGGCCCCTGGATCACATCCCTGGCTCCGTGTTCAGGACTGTCCTGCCCCTGGATCACATCCTGGCTCCGTGTTCAGGACTGTCCTGCCCCTGGATCACATCCCTGGCTCCGTGTTGAGGACAGTCCTGCCCCTGGATCACATCCCTGGCTCCGTGTTCAGGACTGTCCTGTGATCCCAGGGTCCGTGTTCAGGACTGTCCTGTGATCCCAGGCTCCGTGTTCAGGACTGTCCTGCAGCAGCCACACCACGGCAGCAGCCTCTGGACAGTCCTGGAGCAGGTGACACTCACTGGGATGGCCCTTTGGAGACTCTCCTGTCCCTGGAGGTGCTGGGTGAAGCATCCTCACCCTCCAGGCCAATTCCTTCTCCAGCCACAACAGCCTGGGGCTCCTCAGCAGGACTGTGCAGCTCCTCCAAGCCAGCCAAGACAGGGTCCCTCAGGAACTGGAAAAACCCAGAAAACACCAGCTTAGAACCCTGTTAGAAATTCCAGAGCCAGCAAGCTGCTCCAGCCCAGAATCCATAGCAGGAGCTGCTACCTGGATAATCCATCCTGAGCTTCCTTGAAACTACACTGGACAAGGGGAACGTTAAAAAAGCCTTATTTCTGTGGGGGAAAAGAAATAAATTACCCCTCCAATGTCCCTTCAAGTGAGCTAAAGCAGCTGCAGCTCCTGGTTGGGTGTCTGGGGGGATGTTTTTTAATAAATTTAGGCCAATCTTTCCATGTCAGTTCAAGCAAATTCCTTCGAGTTAGGAATAAACCACTTCCTGACCTCCCAGCTGGGGGGAATCCAGCAACTGAGCGATGGAGCAAATGGGATCCCAGGTCCTGCTTTGATCAGTGGCAAGTGGCAGCTGCAGCTTCTCCCATCACCAGGAATCCCCTGACATCCTGCCTTTGACTGCCCCTCTGCTCCCCTTCCCTCCAAAATTAACTCAGCAGCTTTCCAAGGGTAATAAATCAAATAAAAGATGGTAATCAGAGCAAGGAGCTTTAGAAAAGTGGGACAAATTAAATCTGAAGTTTCAATTAAGGCCCCACTTCCTCTGCAGTCACAGCAAGGCTAATGAGCCACGGGATTATTTCTCCAAAAACCCAAACAGATCCACTTGAGCCAATTCCAGACACGAGCAAACCTCAGCTTGGCTTTCCTGCCCCCTGAAACTCAGCCCCTGAGAGCTCAGATCCTGCAGGGAAAGGGAGAAGCCCAGGATTGTCCTGCAATCCCACAGGAGCTCCCACGAGCTGCCTTCAGTGCCCCAGCATTCCCCACTCTCGTCAGGAGAGGCCCCATCCCAGGCTGATCCCTTCTAGAAATTCACATTTTAAACACTCTGCCAGCTCCCTCCTTTTCCCATCAGTATCCTGCCCCATCCCAGGCTGATCCCTTTTAGAAATTCACATTTTGAACATTTGCCAGCTCCCTCCTTTCCCTTCTTTTCCCACCCGTGTCCTGCCCCATCCCTGCTGTGCAGGGGGATCCACTATTGCTGCTCATTAATCTGGAAAATCAATCCTGTGCCTCCATCATGTACCCTTCCTGTACATGAAATGCTGCACTCTTTTAATACCCTGCACAATTATTTTTTTTATTATTATTTTAATACCAGAACAATTTTTTATTATTATTTTAATACCCTGTACTGTTATTTTTAAAATTATTTTAAAACTCTGAACAATTTTTTTTTAACTATTTTAATACCCTATACAAGGATTTTCTTACTATTCTAATACACTCTACAAGGATTTTTTATTATTTTAATACTCTGTACAAGGATTTTTAAATTATTATTTTAATACCCTGTACAATTTTTTTACCATTTTAATACCCTGTACAAGGATATTTTGCTATTTTAATGTACTTACAAGGATTTTTATCATTATTATTACCCTACACAATTTTTTTTACTATTTTAATACCCTGTAAATATTATTATTATTATTACTATTATTATTTTAATACCCTGTACAATTTTTTTACCATTTTAATACCCTGTACAAGGATATTTTGCTATTTTAATGTACTTACAAGGATTTTTATCATTATTATTACCCTACACAATTTTTTTTACTGTTTTAATACCCTGTAAAAGGATTTTTTTTTTACTATTTTAATACGCTGTACAAGGATATTTTACTATTTTAACATACTTACAAGGATTTTTTAATGCCTTTAATACACTGCACAATTATTTTTTAGTTATTTTAATACCTTCTAGAAGGATTTTTTAATTGTTTTAATACCCTACACAATTTTTTTTACTGTTTTAATACCCTGCACAATTATTTTTTAGTTATTTTAATACCTTCTAGAAGGATTTTTTAATTGTTTTAATACCCTACACAATTTTTTTTACTGTTTTAATACCCTGTAAAAGGATTTTTTACTATTTTAATGTACTTACAGGGGTTTTTTTTTTACTATTTTAATACATTGTACAAGGATTTTTTTATTATTATTATTTTAATATCCTGCACCAGGATTTTTTTACCATTTTAACACAATGTACCTGAATTTTTTTCCCTAAATGAGATGCACTTCACTTGACAGGTGACCCCTATGAAATGCCAGCTGAGGCAGCATGAAGACAGAAAATTATTTATCTGAGTTCCTTCACCCCCATGGCTACAAAAAGTTGGGAATCCACTTCCAGAACCACAGGACTCCCACCGTGCTCTGACAGAGACAAAAAAACCCACCTCCAAGAGCTGCACACAAAAAAAAGCTTTAAAAACACAGAATTTTCTGCTTTTAAATGAAAGCTTTGGTTAAGGGCTGCTTCTCGTGTGAGGATGAAAGAGGAAGAAGAGCAGGACTGAAACCACGTGGTTCAGCACAGAAACGTCTGAGCTACCAGCAGGAAAATGCCCCAGGGTGGGATTTTCATCTGAGTCCTGCTCAAAAAAAAAGAGGAAATGCCCAGGAACATTCCCTTGACATCATCCCGAGGCGTCAAAACAAACAATCAGGCCTTGTTAATTAAAAATAATCCGGCTTTGCTTTTCCAGATCCGACTCCTGCTCAGACCTGGCTCCGGTCCTCGTTTCACAAAACCTCTCTGCTCCCAGTGAGCCCCAGTTTGAGGCTGAGAGGAGCACAGAAAGAGGAACAGGAACCAGGGTCAGCCAGGGCTTTTCCAGGAAAACACGGCCAGGGCTGTGTCCCAGAACACAAGGGAGACCCTCCAGCTCAGCAAAACAGGAAAGAAGAGGGAGATCACAATCAGAAAAGGCGCAGCTCTGAGACATCCCTTGTTTATCTCTACTTCTGTTCAGCAACACCTCCTTCTGGGGACGTTCCCCCCGAGTTTCTCTCCTACAGGAGAAACCCCGCAGCTCCCCACGTACCTCCTTGAAGTGTGATGGGATTTGCAGAGGTGGCTGAGACCAATATTTGATCTTTTTGTGGTGTTTCCACAGAAGCAGCAGAGCAGCTGCCACCAGATACACAACGACCAACACCAAGACAAACAGGAGGATGATGTGTCCAGCTCGGGTTGCCTCTGGAAAAGAAGGGGAAAAATCCAAATACATACGGCAGGTTCATATCTATGGAATCATGGAATGGTTGGGGTTGGGAGGGACCTTAAACCCCACCCCTGCCATAGCAGGGACACCTTCCACTGTCCCAGGCTGCTCCCAGCCCCAGTGTCCAGCCTGGCCTTGGGCACTGCCAGGGATCCAGGGGCAGCCACAGCTTCTCTGGGAATTCCACCCGGTGCCAGGGCCTGCCCACCCTCCCAGGGAACAATTCCTGCCCAAGATCCCATCCATCCCTGCCCTCTGGCAGTGGGAAGCCATTCCCTGTGTCCTGTCCCTCCAGCCCTTGTCCCCAGTCCCTCTCCAGCTCTCCTGGAGCCCCTTCAGGCCCTGGAAGGGGCTCTGAGCTCTCCCTGGAGCTTCTCTTCCTTCTCCAGCTCTCCCAGCCTGCCTCCAGAGGGGCTCCAGCCCTGGGATCAACTCCTTCATCCCGTTTTGCAGCAGGATTATGAAGGAAAAGGAGAAGGGGCAGGGTACCACACAGCCCCTCCATCCCTGGCTGCAAATTCCTGATTATTTTGCCATTGATGCCAAGTGTGAGCTCCCCATGGTGCTCCCAGCATTCCTGACAAACTGGGTGTGGAAGGGACCAGTTCAGGTGACCCAGGACTTGTGTTCTACCCCATCCCACCCCACACAAAAATCCCATTCCCATTCCGTACCACTGAGGGCAGTTCTGTGACACTCTGGGGCACTTTGCTCTCCCTGTAAGAAGTGACCTGAGTAGATCTTCAGCTGCACCTGAATGCTGAAGCAGTAAAGTGTTGATTCCTTTAGATTTCCAATCTGGAATAGTGTCTTGCTTTCACTTAGCTTCTGTTGAAAAGACACACACACACAAAAAAAGGTGTCACTGTAAAAACCAGACCAGTTTTCAACACAAACGTCCCTCCCCCATTTAAGTTTCTCATTCAAGAAGCCCATATTTTATTTTTCCTCACTCTTGCTTTCCCAAACAACAGAAGCAGTGCAATATTTCAGTTTTCCTGGGAGTTTTGATGCAGCTTCTGCAGCGGCTCAGGCAGGGAGCAAAATACAGGGAAGGGGAGGGGAAAATGAAACCACAATGACTCCTTTCCTGGCTCTCAGCTGAAGGTGTTGTGTGTGTGAGAAAAACAGACATTGGCAGGAAGGAAGTGGAGGCGATTTACCGAGGACTTTGAAGCAAAAGGGTGTTTTAAAAAAATTATTCTTTTCGCTTCTGTTTTTCAAACGTTTGGCTTCAGACTGACGTAATTTGGAAGCTTCTTCCTCTTCTTTTTGTTTTTTTAAGCCTGACTTAAGACCTCCCCTGCACCTCTGGCCTGCCCAAGCACAATTCCCAGGGCCCCAGGCAGCAGCAGGAGCACAGGATGATCCCAAACCTCTGAGCCTCAGGATGAACAGGACCAGCTCACCCCAGCACGTTCCCAACAACTCCTCCTCTCCCTGCCCTGGCATCAGGCACAGCAGGCCCCAGCAGCTGCTCCTGCAGCTCCCAGCACAGCAAAGGACAAGGGAGATTCCAGAGTTTTCCAAACTGCCTGAGAAAACTCTGGAATCAAAAGTCACTCTTGGCACCACCTCTCTCCCTGGATCTGCAGAGGGATTTAATCCCTTTCCATACAGAGGAAAGAAGTTTCCAAGCCTGGTAGTGCAGCAATCCTTGTGCCAAGGCCAGAACCCTTTTCCCAAGAGCCCACGAGGTGACCCTCGCTGGACACAAAATACGCTGATTTTCCAGCCCCATCTGCTGTCCTGCCAAGACACGCTGACTCCCATCCCTCAGCCCGCAGGCACGAAGAACAGACAGAGGGAATTCTTACGTTTTCTGTAGGACTCGTGGTGTTCTCCCAGTAGGACACGTGGTAGCGCAGGACGTCCCCATGCTCAGGGGTGAAGGGGGGGCTGACGCTGACGAGCAGTGAGTCAGGGCTGGCACTCACACTGTTCACTCTGGGGGGGCCCAGCGTGGCTGGAAACAAACAGAGAGAGCAGGGGAACCCTGGGGTGCACAACTGGCTCCAGCTGCACACAATCCCGGGATCCCCGAGGCTGGAAAAGCCCTCCCAGCCCA